>JABTTQ020001351.1:0-358112 GCA_016081115.2 Rehmannia glutinosa
CAAGCCACTTTACGTTCGGTACATGTACTAATGGGGTAGTGCGGCATATTACGCGATTGGCTATGGCTCTTCCCGAAACTCACTTTCGGAAGAAGAATTAAAGAAATTTATAAAAGCGGTTAGTGGGGACCCGGTCAAACGACCCACTAATGAAGGTGTCACACCTGTACTGACGGTAGACACTCGGTAAGCAGTAGGAGTTTGAAGGCAGTGACCGTTTTCCGTCACTCGGTGGATGCAGGCGAGGAAGCTTTCACATAAAACGCGGCGAATCGAGAGGATCTGCCCGGATGACTCCTGACGATTCTAGGAGCGAAGTGGAGAAAGTACAAACCTGAAATACCTGCGACAAGTTTCCATCAGCGAAGCTCGAGACGATTGAAACTGTCTCAGGTAAGAGAGTGCCAAGCGCTACGAAGGCTAATAATGGCTGCGATGCGATCGAGGCACAGAAAGAGGCTTGATACGGGAGTTAACACTACTGGGCGATAAAAGTGCACGAGAAAAAAGGAGATTAGCGCACTTCACGACTCCCAGATAATCCCGATGTAACCTTTCCGGGATCGGAAGAGAGCGATGGTCGAGTCATCCTGTGGCGATCCAAAAAGACTCACTACGGATGTTCCAACCACGAGCAAGTCCGACCTCAAGACTACTCGTCAAACTTTCAACTTTGATGATGAGCCATCCATGGAAGTCTCATCATCGTCCGTGATGCTTCGATAAGTGCCGAGGACCAAACCAACTCAATTGAAGAAACCATTTGAGACCCGACGAGCCGTTGAGATACCTGAGGCTCGGCAGTCGGGTCAACTTCACAACAAAACCCCACCGCAACAGAGTGCATCGCGCAAGCAGCTCCAAAGCCGCAACAGTTCAACTCCACAGGAACTTCACGCGCACCACTCATCATTGAACAAATCCCGATTTGCCGTGATGATTCCTTTGTAGAATCATTTCTTCTCTCCTCGAGGTAGACCTCCCGAAGAGTCGAAACGATCTCGCGCACTTCCACGGCACTGCATCCCCGTCATTCCATCGGATACCATCGTTCGGTGACTATGATTTTGACGCAGCTTGGCCATCACCGCAACAGAGGAACAAATTGAAGTTCGGGAGGTGTTCAAAGCATTATTTGCGTAAATTGAACGGATGGAGAGGCACCAGGCCTCGATGGACATGAGACGGGATAACGAGATGCCAACCATCTGCCGACTTGAGAGGCATAATAGTCGAATCCGGGAGTGGTGGCAACAAAGAAGCTGAAAACAATGCGCGTGGAACAAGCTAGATATTTGTAACATTGTTCAACAAGTCTGTCCGGAGAGAGCCGAGAACGCCGATGCAAAGACGAAATTGAGAGAACACATTGAGCACATGCATGAATCTCACACTTTCGCCGAGATAAAGTCATTGCGTGAGCAAAATAAGAATGAGCTCCTCGCGTATGGAAGAAAACATGGATAGAAAATTCAGCCTTCTTTATGGCCGAGATGAAGTTGCTTAAAGTTGAATCCAACGCTACTCGTTTTGAGTTTTGTGCAAGATACACCACGATTCGAAGCGTAACTCGGCTATCGCCTGGACTCGACTTCCCGCTTGCTAGTATGTTTCAGGGTTCCTCTCTCCTTTGATGATGCCGAAAAGGGGGAAGAGGAATACCTTAAAGCGCTAAAGAGATCCTGTCGGTGAGAAGGAGAGAGCATCTATGAAGGGAAAGACAGTGAGGAAGTTACAAGGAAAAGAAAGGAAAGTCTGTTGAGGGGGAAGAATCGAGAGATGTGACCTTAATGATTGCACAATCCCCAACAAGGTCTTGTCATCACACGGTGATATTATCAAGAAACAAACTCCAAATGACTCGCCACTCCAACACTCTCCGCATCTACGGCCGAAAAGAGAAAGATAGTTGAAGCGGGGATGGAAGAAGTGGAAGGAAGGTTGAATGCCCGAGTTATGGACATCTTGAAACAACATGGAGGCATTCCAAAGAGACAGAGACACTTATGCCATCTCGATATGCCGGGACCGAGCCAAGATCGGTTGATGAATTTAAAACGCCGCATCGAAGGATACTTCGCAAACATGTCTATGGCTCAAGCCTGGGATTTGTACGGGAAAATGGTCTCACGTTATGTGAAGAAGCCGACAGGACTCACAGATCCTCTGCTTTGGTCACTCCGCCGATCACTCGGTGGAAAGAAGAAGACCCAGTAAGATAATACACGCCATAGGAAGAGGTAGAGGAAGAAAAGCAGTGGTGGAGGAAGAGGTTTCGGACTCCAGGCCTCTGCCCAAAAACATTGAGTACATAGATCCAGGCAAGAAAGGAGGGATCTATCTGGTCTTGACCAAGTAGCCAACGCAAGTGGCTAAAAACAATCGAGTATGTGAAAAGAATCGAAGAAGAAAATAAAAGACAAACTCGATTATGGGAGGAGAGACAAGAGAGATTAAGAAGAGATAAAGTCGCCGGAAGGCATATGAAAAGAAGAAGAAAGGCGGTCAAGATGAGAAAAAAAGAAGACCGAAGATGACAGAATCAAGAAGATGAAAGAAGGAGGAAGCGTGAAGGAGATGAAGTGTTGATGTCCACCCCCTTCGTGTATTTTACAATGTAAATACATACTATGTAAGTCTTCTCGTAATAAATCAGAATTCTCTATTTTTTTTGTGTAGACATAAATGTTTGCTTTGATACACCTTGTAAAGTTGTGTAAAAGAACAAGAATGTTATGATCAATAAAAGGATTGATTCTACGCATACATTCTCTGTGAATGCACTATCTCAGATGATGTATCTTTGCTATTTACATTTTGAATGTTTTAAGTTTTGGCATCATCAAAAGGGGAAATTTTTGGGAAATTTATTGTTTAGATTTTGATGAATGCCATGTAAAACTTAGAATAGGAAGTTGGCACCCATTTTTTGTTGTAAATCGCATTGTAACAAATAGAATGGGTCAAGTTTGAGTTAAGTTAGCTATGCCCAAACATGCAAGAAGACAATCGGAGACTAGTAGGAAGACTCATTGCGAGGCAATTTGAGTTTGGCAAAAGAAGAGAAGACGGAACTCGACTAAAGGTGCGGTGAGATGCGGTGAGTAAAGCATCGCCAAGTCAACTCAAGATAGTCAAGTCTCTAGTTGAAGTGATGAAGAGTCATTTAATGATTGGAAGTTCGACTCTAAGTCACCTGGGAAAGCAAGGAAATGCGGTCAAGTCGAGATAATCGAAAGAGATCCGTTGCACAAAAATCAAGAGAATTACTTAAACAAGTAATATCTCCATGCTACCTTTCTCGGAGTGCTTTCGATCCGAGAAGCGTGCAAGGGAAATAAACCAATGGGAAGACTACACCGTGCGGTGCGATTCTCGAAAAGTCAAGAATAACTCATACGAGGAAGTGGCAATTCCAAGGACTGCAACAAGACAAGCCAACGACCATGATAAGGGTCTTTTTATGCACGTTTTATGTGTATATTTGAGTAGAATTCGAGTTATTTTATTGTTAGTTTTGTAAATTTTTGATTGTACATAGTTCATATTACTCCGAGGTGCTTTTATTGATGTAGATTGACCATTCGGGGCTAATTTTGGTGAATTTCGGACCATGGATTCATGTCAAAACATACCGGGAGTTTAAGGATGCAAAAACGCTCGAAATTCCAAGCCAAACGCGTCATTTCGAGCCTTTTTGGTCCAACACGGGCGGGGTGTCAGCGGCAACACGGCCGTGTTCACGGAGCTAAAAACTCGATTTTTTTCGCACAAAACAGCCTCCGACACGGCCAGGCCGTGTTCCCAACACGGCCTTGTCCGAGACACGGCCTGGCCGTGTTGGGAAGCACGCCATGTCTCCCGATTCCCTCGTGTGATAAAACAACACGGCCCATTGCCTGGCCGTTACAGGGCTGGGCGTGTCCGGACCTCTTTTTGCAACTTTTCTTTGCGGAATTTGGGGAAAACTCACCAACCAACCCATTTTGGCCACTTTTGTACACTTTTAACACCCTATTTTCTTTGAAACATGTCTCCATGTCCCCTCCCTCATCACTTGAATATAAGAATTCACCAACCAACAAGGAAAATGGGGTGATTGTTTAATAAAAAGAGTACTATCAATGTATTGGTTGCTATAAAAGCCAAGGGTTGAAATTGGGAGATTCATTCATTAGATACTCGGGAAATATTCATTGTATTCATTTCATTAAGTAGAATTGGGATCAAGGGGTCTTGGAGAAGAAAGCAGGGGCGATATTGGAGAAGAAGGCTTGGAGCAACATCATCAATCAAGAAAGAAGTCAACTCGAGATTTTGAGAAAGATAAGTACACCATGTCTACAATACTTAAATCTTCTTGTGTAATTTATTCTTTGGTCAAAATCATGTGTAGCTAAACTCTAGTGTTTGAATGTAATGAACTCTAGAATGGATTTGTGATTAAGGTGTGTATGTTTTTAATAAAATCTTCATATTTTGTGTGATTCACTTATATTATGCTTCGTTCATTCGAATTGATATATCGCAATATTGATTTGAAGTTTATTTTTCATCCGGAAATCGAGAGATTCATGGTGAAATAGAACTATATAAGTGAAAAGAGTTGCATGCAATCCTAGATATGGGACGACATAAATCTTCCGGATTAGGGTCAAACCTAATATGGGAATTCACAAATCGTTATAATCTTTGTCTTGGGGGTTTTAACTAGAAAGAGATTTGAGTTAATCAACTTGAGATTAGAAGTTTTTCGCCTTGAGAAAGGGTTTAACTTAAATTGGGAATTTCTACGGTCCACGAGACATGATATTTTATTAAAAGAGGTTGGTTTTGCTAAAACTTACGGTTGTATTTTTAACTTGTCAAATCACAAAACATTCTAGAGGGATTTACATTCAAACACATTTCTATCTCTTGATTTCCTATTTTACAAATCTTCCTTCATTTTTACAATTTATAATTTGTTTTCCTTTTTCATCAAACAAAAACTCGAAAATTGTTAGATTAAATAACAAAAAGACGGTAATTATTAGTACTTACAATCCTCGTGGGAATGACACTTGTACTCAATAAAATACTATAAAACGATAGGTGCACTTGCCTACGGTTTTAAAGGTAGCTTTTGAGCCATCAAGTTTTTGGCGCGTTCTTGTCGGGATTGTAATATTAAGAACACCTTATTTTTGTTAATTTAATCATTTTTTTATTTTATTTCATCATTTGTCTTTCTTTTTATCTATCTTTGTAAGTCTTGGATTATACTTATCATCTTTATTTATCGCAGTGCATGCCTACCGTCGCCGAGGCGGGAAGTGCGAAATCGCGAGAGTAACACGGAGGAAAGCATTAATCTGATTTCTACGAGGAGGATATAGACGAAATCAAAGATTTTGCCATGGCGGATGAACAAAGAACTATGCGATTACGCCAAGCCATCCATGGATGGCACGGCGTCAAAGATTTAAGGCCGGCGTTGCCGCCAACAATTTTGAAATTAAACCCATAGTTATTCAAATGGTGCAACAACTTGTCCAATTTGACGGTCTACCGGATGAAGATCCCAATAATCACATCGCGAATTTTCTTGAAATTTGCGACACTTTCAAAATCAACGGGTCTCCGATGATGCCATCCGCCACGCTTATTCCCATTCTCTTTGAGGGGACGAGCAAAACAATGGTTAAATACTTTGCCAAAAGGAACGATTACAACATGGAATATTATGGCAGAAAAATTCCTTTTGAAGTATTTCCCACCGCAAAGACCGCAAGATTAAGGAACGAAATCTCTTCATTTACTCAAGCAGGCGATGAAACTTTATACGATACTTGGGAGAGATTTAAGGAATTATTGCGAAAGTGCCCACACCATGGCCTACCTATTTGGATGCAAGTCCAAACATTTTATAATGGGCTACTTTCGCAACGCAACAAGACAAATGATCGATGCAGCCCGGGGAACTCTTAATAACAAAACGCCGGAAGCCGCTCAGGATTTGATCGAGGAATGGCCATGAACGGCTACCAATGGCAATCCATACGAGGTAAAAACTGAGCAGGTGGGTGTTTATAATGCGGATGCGGTGGTTATACTAATTTGTACAAGTCGAAGCTTTGACCCAAAAGATCGACGATCTAGCGGCTCCTAAACCACCACCACCGCATGTTTTATCTTGTGAAACTTGCGGAGGATTGCATAATCATCGGACTCGCCCACACACAATACCTCACACCGAACAAGGCTAATTACGTTGGGAATCAAGGCGAAATTACCCAAGTAATCCTTACAAAGAACACATACAATCCTCGGGTGGCAACAACATCCTAATTTCGGTTGGGGAAACCAAGGCCAAGTACAACCTAATCCCAATCCCGATCTACACACGTCTCCGGATTTCAAACCAAATCAAGGTAAGCCTAACTTGGAAGATCTTATAACAAAGTTTGTGCAATCATGAGATACCCGATTTCAGGCGGTGAAACATCCTTGAGAAATCAAGAGGCATCTATCCATAAACGGAAAACCAAATAGGCCAGATTGCGAAGATGATTTCGAAAGGCCACAAGGTAGTTTGTCGGGTAATACTGAGCCAAACCCAAGGAAACACGTAAAGGCAATCACCATCATTTTTCCACATGAGCATGATTATGTCAATACCACCATTCAGAAATACGTGGAGGATGACATGCCCAAAGAAAATCTCATGAAAAAGGAGGTTGCGAATACAAACCCAAGATCCTTACCGAGTCTAAGAAGAAGATAGAAGGGAGGATAAATTTGGTAAGTACCTTGATTCTTTCAAACAATTACATGCCAATATTCCATTTGTTGACCCTCCTTCAAAGCATGTTAGGGATCTTAATGACATCATTCCTAATAAGCTCAACAAATTATCAAATGTGCAATTGAATGATAAATGTCCTTCCAATGAACTACCACAAAAATTTAATGATCCAGGAAGTTTTATTATCCCTTGCACAATTGATGGTTTACCTGTTGATAGGGCACTAGCCGACTTGGGAGCTAGTATCAACGTGATGTCTTATGAAACATTCAAGCATGCGGGATTAGGTGAACCTAAACCTATTAGGATGGACATTCAATTAGCCGATAAATCGATTAAACATCCTAGAGGTATTATTAATGATGTGTTAGTCAAGATTGATAAATTCATGTTCCCAGTTGATTTTGTTATTCTTGACATGCATGATGATATTGATGTTCCTCTAATTCTTGGGCGTCCTTTCTTGGCTACGGCGAAATCTATCATTGATGTGCATGAGGGAAAATTAACTTTGAGAGTAGGGGATAAACAAGTAATTTTTAAAATTCATGTTGATATTGAAAAGGATACTACTTGTTCTTTTGTCGATTCAATTCCTTTGCATGATGAGAAACTCTTGGAGAAAAGTGTTGTTCAAAGTCCATGTTGGAAGCTTATGCCCAAAAAGGGGACCGAAAAGGTCGAAATGCACATTTTGAAGCTTGAGGTTGGGGGTAGTTCTCCTAAACACCAAAGGGATTTTCATAAGTTTGAAGCTCCACCCGACTAATCTTCACATTTAGGTGAGTTAGTCCAGCTATTATACGACTTTAAAGAAGCGCTACCCGGGAGGCAACCCGATGTTTGTGTGCAATTGTTTTTATTTTTTTATTTATTTTATTTTATTTTATTTTCTTTCAAAATAATCACAAGTCCTTAGAGTCATTTTCAAATCAAAAAAAAAAAACTCTTGAACATCTTCTTGGTTGTCCTAATTGGGAATATTTGAGATTTCACGGTATTCGAGTTGTGTGTTGCTTAACTTTGATTAGGTATGAAGACGCAGTTGAAGGTCCCGTACCAAAACAACCCAATGATCGCCCAACACCGATTCCACTATTGTAGTAAGGTCGTATTTTTTTTTCCACCTCTTTTATATCATTCTAATTTCTTTGCTTTTTGAGTGTTTGGTGTGTGTTTGTCCATTTCTTTGTTTCACATTGAGGACAATGTGAATTTTAAAAGTTGGAGGTGGGTACAATAACATTTTCGGAATGCTTGTATGCTTGTTTGTGAGAGATGTGTTTCTTATTTTTTATTTTTAACAAATTGAATATTGCTAGTCAATAACTTGGCCCAATTATACCTACATTAACTTGTTAATTTGTGTTTTCAAGGTGAAGCAATTGATTGTTTAGGATAGATTAGCGTGGATGCGAGGCAAAATTTTGATGAGATTTCTAACACCATACATACTTGATGTGTTAATGCATATCTGACGATACCTAGCGCTATGAACGCCCGAAAAACTCGTGATTTAGTAGTGGTTAACTAGTTGTTAAACCAAGCTTGCGAATAAAAAAAAAAAAAAAGAGAAAGCGAAAAAAAAAAGAAAAAAAAAATGGACCAATCGAGGTTATACTTCTCTATTTGTTGTTGCTTAGTAACTAGGAGCATTCATGAGCCCCATGTTTGTCTTTTACGTAAAACGGCGACACAAATATGAGTATGGGAAACCACCCTAGGAGGGTTTGATGAAGAAATTCAAAATTTAAACCTAGTGAAAGCATGCTTGAAAGGTCCTAAAAAAAAAAAAGAACGAAAAAAAAAGGAGAATGAATACTCCTTGACTTCTCATTCCAATAAAGTTCAAGAAGCTTGGTTATATGACTAGTAAGCTAACTACTATGATCCATTGAGTTCTTGTATTTTCATAGCATTATTGAATTGAAGTTGTTCATAACTATCAATATTTGTGGCGTGATGATTTCAAGTCTCAATAATGCCTACTGATATTACGGTCTTTCTTGACAGTCGATCGCTTTGCAAAACAATTTTTTTTACTGAATGGTTAATTCGGGTTGAGAAGGCCAAGAACTTGACTACTTATGTTCAATATGTTGAAAAAAAAAAATCATCTTTGTATGTTGTGATTTATTGAATCCCTCTTTTTGATATAATGTTTTGCTTGAGGACAAGCAAAGTTCAAAGTTGGAGGTGGTTTGATAAGGGTCTTTTTATGCACGTTTTATGTGTATATTTGAGTAGAATTCGAGTTATTTTATTGTTAGTTTTGTAAATTTTTGATTGTACATAGTTCATATTACTCGAGGTGCTTTTATTGATGTAGATTGACCATTCGGGGCTAATTTTGGTGAATTTCGGACCATGGATTCATGTCAAAACATACCGGGGAGTTTAAGGATGCAAAAACGCTCGAAATTCCAAGCCAAACGCGTCATTTCGGAGCCTTTTTGGTCCAACACGGGCAGGGGGTGTCGGGCAACACGGCCGTGTTCGCCGGAGCTAAAAACTCGATTTTTTCGCACAAAACAGACCTCTCCGACACGGCCAGGCCGTGTTCCCCAACACGGCCTTGTCCAGAGACACGGCCTGGCCGTGTTGGGAAGCACGGCCATGTCTCCCTGATTCCCTGTGTGATAAAACAACACGGCCCGGCCGTTCTGGGCGACACGGGCGTGTCCGGGACCTCTTTTTGCAACTTTTCTTTGCGGAATTTGGGAAAACTCACCAACCAACCCATTTTGGCCACTTTTGTACACTTTTAACACCCTATTTTCTTTGAAACATGTCTCCATGTCCCTCCTCATCACTTGAATATAAGAATTCACCAACCAACAAGGAAAATGGGGGTGATTGTTTAATAAAAGAGAGTACTATCAATGTATTGGTTGCCTATAAAAGCCAAGGGTTGAAATTGGGAGATTCATTCATTAGATACTCGGGAAATATTCATTGTATTCATTTCATTAAGTAGAATTGGGATCAAGGGGTCTTGGAGAAGAAAGCTTGGGGCAATATTGGAGAAGAAGGCTTGGAGCAACATCATCAATCAAGAAAGAAGTCAAGCGAGATTTTGAGAAAGATAAGTACACCATGTCTACAATACTTAAATCTTTCTTGTGTAATTTATTCTTTGGTCAAAATCATGTGTAGCTAAACTCCTAGTGTTTGAATGTAATGAACTCTAGAATGGATTTGTGATTAAGGTGTGTATGTTTTTAATAAAATCTTCATATTTTGTGTGATTCACTTATATTATGCTTCGTTAATTCGAATTGATATATGCGCAATATTGATTTGAAGTTTATTTTTCATCAGGAAATCGAGAGATTCATGGTGAAATAGAACATATATAAGTGAAAAGAGTTGCATGCAATCCTAGATATAGGACGACATAAATCTTCCGGATTAGGGTCAAACCTAATATGGGAATTCACAAATCGTTATAATCTTTGTCTTGGGGGTTTTAACTAGAAAGAGATTTGATTAATCAACTTGAGATTAGAAGTTTTTCGCCTTGAGAAAGGGTTTAACTTAAATTGGGAATTTCTACGGTCCACAGAGATGAGATTTTATTAAAAGAGGTTGGTTTTGCTTAACGGCTTACGGTTGTATTTTTAACTTGTCAAATCACAAAAACATTCTAGAGGGATTTACATTCAAACACATTTCTATCTCTTGATTTCCTATTTTACAAATCCTCCTTCATTTTTACAATTTATAATTTGTTTTCCTTTTTCATCAAACAAAAACTACGAAAATTGTTAGATTAAATAACAAAAAGACGGTAATTATTAGTACTTACAATCCTCGTGGGAATGACACTCGGTACTCAATAATCTATACTATAAAACGATAGGTGCACTTGCCTACGGTTTTAAAGGTAGCTTTTGAGCCATCAGACCACAAATGACTTTCAAAAATAAGTCTATCTCTTCAACGGGCAAATTTTTGAAAGATCACTATAAAAGGCCGTGAGGATGACTCAAGAAATAGTTGATTACGAACCAAAAACATTCAAGCTAACATCTCGAATCAGTAATCAAAATATTCTCAAAATCATTCAAGTTTAATCCTCAAGCCTACACTACGAAGAAAATCAATCCAACATTCACTGTGAAGGAAAGATAACTTCAATCGTTGAAGAGGAAACTTTAGAAGAAAATGGGTCTACATTCCACGAAGGATTGTAGGAAGGTTCAAGGTCGAACCGGTCTCGAGTTTTGGAGGGCTTCGTGATCAAATCCTAAGAGCTTGAGCAAGTGAGTCAGTAGTAGCAAGGCACTGCCTGTGAAGAAAGGCCGAGTCGGACAAGAAGCCGGTGAGTGACCAAGGCATCTCGACCGAGTCCCAAAGGATCAAGTCATTTGTGTGATCAAGACTTGTATCCGGGTTGTTACCACTGTATATCGATCAATACTTAATGGATTCTCTAGGAGTTGGAGAAGAGAGGAGTAGAAGAATTACCCCATCTTGAACCTCTATAAAAACTTATCGTGTCATTTACATTTCAAAGACTTTAATTCTGCATCTTATTTGTTTAATTCTGTGACATATTTGCTATCCAACCTGATAATCTCTAAGTACTAAAACCAAGTATTAAATCATAACTAAACCAAACTTAAGGGTGTTAAGTCTTCCAATAAAAACAAACCACGAGTTGAGCTAATTGATCTTAACAATTTGAGTTATTCTATCAATAGCTCAATCAGTCATTAAGTGACTAACTCTCTTGATTAACTAAATTGGTGTCACCGAGGACACAGATTTGTATAGTGTCAACTCGAATTTTAAAAAAAGGACCAAAAGTGAAAAGTTGGTAAGGTTTATTCAACCCCCTTCTAAACCTTACACTCACACCCTGGGACCTACAAGTAGTTATTGTTGTATTCAATTTAGTGGACCACTAAACTTTTTCATATTAGTTTAATACATAAAATAAAGCACAAGTGGGTATGGGTTTTATACTTTCCATAGCATGCGTGATTCTTTTTTTGACTGAAAATAATATGTTGCATCGAAAGATGAATATTCTGTGTGCTTGCAGAATTAATTATTAAATTCTTTTACCGTACTTTAAGGCATGAGTCAGATTTGCAGAATGGGTAATATTTGTTTAATGACAAATATTTATATTTCACTGCATTCAATGTAAAATAAATAGTTGTAAAATATTGCTTTAATTTGAATAATTGACTGATTCCAAAAGCCATCTGAAACGATAAAAGTTATTATATAATACATCATTATGGATAGGAACTATCATAATACATTCAGCCCCAAAATCGATTTGAATGGATCAAGCCTACTATAAATAGCAGACCCACTGACCCCAAAAGCCATACAACTTGTATTCTGCATAATAGCTCAAATATTTGCAAGATACCAGTCAACACTCTGAAGAAATTCAACACTCTGAAGAAATGGCACCACTATTCAATTTAGTAAAAGATATAAACTCCAAAGCAAAGTTGAGTGGGTAATGAAGCTTCGCAGTTCGTGCTTATCATCTACCCTCATTCTCAAACAAAGGCGGATGTTTACAGCATGGAGTGCATATTTCATGATATGGAGGTTTTTAACACCAATTTCATATAATAATTGTAAGTCCAAGCGGCTACGATAATCTAGAGGCGGGGTGAATAGATTATCTCCATCTTTTTCATTTTGCCCTCCTTTTCGAATCAATTACGCCAAGACAATAATAAAGGTGCGGAATGTAAGCAACATGCGTCGATTTATAGAGGTTCAACCCACCTAGGGCCTAATCTTCTACCCCCAAGTATCTCAGGGATGGATTTCAAAAAAGAAAAAGATTTTATTAATTACCACAATTAATACAACATCTTACAACATCACCTTGAAGAGCACCACACTCTTCTTCAACACCACCTTTGAGATTACCACAATCTCTCTTGAAGATTACCACAATCTCCAACGGCACCTTGTGAAGATTACCACAATCTTCAACCTTGAAGAATACCAAATTCTTCAATACCTCAAGAGCACCACACTCTTGAAACACCTATCACCTAGATCACCCAAGTGTATTCTTTCCACAAGAATACTCACAAGGATGTCTTGTGTTGAATGATGACAAAAATCAAGTGATGGCTCAAAAGCTACTCTAGAAAACCATAGGCAAGTGCACCTATCGTTTTGTAGTATAGATTATTGAGTACCGAGTGTCATTCCCACGAGGATTGTAAGTACTAATAATTACCGTCTTTTTGTTATTTAATCTAGCAATTTTCAGAGTTTTGTTTGTTTGATGAAAATGAAAAATAGAGAATTTTAAAATAATTGCAACTTACAAAAGATCAAATAAAAATAGATTGTAGAATTAAGAAATCAAGAGCTAGAAATGTGTTTGAATGTAAATCCCTCTAGAATGTTTTTGCGATTTAACAAGATAAAAATACAACCATAATCCCTTAAGCAAAAACCAACCTCTTTTAGTAAAATCTCATGTTTCATCGACCGTAGAAATTCCCGATTTAAGTTAAACCTCTATCGAGCGAATAACTTCTAATCTCAAGTTGATTAATGAAATCTCTTTCTAGTTAAAACCCCCAAGACAAAGCATTATAACGATTTGTGAATTCCCATATTAGGTTTGACCCTAATCCAGGAAGATTTATGTCGTCCTATATCTAGGATTGCATGCAACTCTTTTCACTTATATAGGTTCTATTTCACCATGAATCTCTCGATTTCCGGATGAAAAATAAACTTCAAATCAATATTGCGCATATACCAATTTGAATGAATAAAGCATAATATAAGTGAATCACACAAAACATGAAGATTTTATTAAAAACATACAAACCTTAATCACAAATTCATTCTGGAGTTCATTACATTCAAACACTAGAAATTTAGCTACACATGGCTTTGTCAAAAGAGTATACTACACAAGAAGATATGAATAAAATGAACATGGTGTACTTAGCTCTTATTCAAGACCAATATAAGACTTCCTCCTTGGTTGATTGCAATGATGTTGAGCTCCAAGCCTTCTCCTCTATTGCTCTTCAACTTCCAACTCTACCTCTCTTTTATCCTCTCAATGTATTTTGCTTTGAAACTTAGAATATACAATGAATATACAATGAATCTCTCTATCAATGAATACTACATGAATTATCTATATTTCCAACTCAAACTCTTGGCTTTTATAGGCACCATCTTTGTGAAAGAACACATCAATAATGCTAACAAATGCTCTACTTCCATGGTTGTTGGTTGAATCATTGTGTGCACATTCATGGTTGAGTTGGTTGAATCATTGTGTCCACATGACAATTGAGGGAATAATAGAGCTTGGTGCATCAAAATGAGGTGTAAAAGTTGCTCAAAGGTTGTCAAAAAGCGAGTAAAGGAAAGTCTCCATAATTTCCGCCAAAAAAAAAACCGGTCTGGGACGAAAAGCACGCCCGTGCTTTAAAAGCACGGGTAGGCCGTGTTTTGAATTTCAATTTCGAACACGGTCGTGCTTCAAAAGCACGGCCTGGCCGTGTTTGTACGTGCGTCGGGTCGAAAAATTGCTCGTTTTTAACTTTTAAAAAGCACGGCCGTGCTTAAAACACACCCGCCCGTGTTTGATCGAAAAGGCCGAAATGACGCAGCGTTTAGCTTGGGATTTTGAGTGTTTTTGCATCCGAAACCCCGGGTATGTTTTGACATGAAACCATGGCCCAAAATTCACCAAAAACAGCTCCAAATCATCAATCTACACCAATAAAAACACCTCGAGTAATGTGAACCATGTACAATCAAAAATTTATGAAACTAATGATAAAATAACTCAAATCATACTTAAATATACACATAAAACATGCATAAAAAGACCCTTATCAAACCACTCCAACTTTGAACTTTGCTTGTCCTCAAGCAAAACATTAAAAAAAAAAAAAAATGATTCAATAAATTAAAACACACAAGGATTTTTTTCTTTTTCTTCAACACATTGAACACAAGCGGTCAAGTTCTTAGCCTTCTCAACCCGAATTAACCATTCAAAAAACACAATTTTGCAAAGCGATCGATTGTCAAGAAATCGTAACATCGTGAGGTCATTATTCAAACTTGAAATCATCACTCCACAAATATTGATAGTTATGAATAACTTCAATTCAATAATGTCATGAAAATACAAGAATTCAATAGATCATTGTAGTTAGCCTACTAGTCATATAACCAAGCTTCTTGAACTTTTATTGGAATGAGAATTCAAGGAACATACATTCTCCCTTTCGATTTTTTTTTTTTTGGTAGGTCCTTTCGAGGCATTCTTCCACTAGGTTTATATTTTGAATTTTCGTTCAAACACTCCTAGGGTGGTTTCCCATACTCATATTTGTGTCGTCGTTTTACGTAAAAGACAAACATGGGGCTCATGAATGCTCCTAGTTACTAAGCAACAACAAATAGAGGAGTATAACCTCGATTGGATTCCCTTTTTTTTTTTTTTCTTTTTTTTTTTCATTTTTTTTTTTTCACAAGCTTGGTATAACAACTAGTTAACCACCACTAAATCATGAATTCTCAAACGTTCATAACACTAAGCTTTGTCGTAAATGCCTTAACAAATCAAGTATTATGGAGTTGGAAATCTCGTCAAAATTTAGCACACATCTACATCAATCTATTCTAGACAATCAATTGCTTCACATTGAAAACATAAATCAAAAAGTTAATTTTGGTGTGATTGGGCTAAGTTATTGACTAGCGAACACTCAATTTGTTAAAAAAAAATTACCTCTTGTCGACAACCTAAAAATAAAAGCAAGCACACACAAACTAAGAATGTAATTGCACCCACCTCCAACTTTAAAGGTTCACAGTGTCCTCAATGTGAAAGAAAGAGATGAACGAACACAAACAAAACACTCAAAAATCAACCATACTAGAAGAAAATAAAAGAGGTGGAAAAGAAAAATACGACCTTACTAGAAGAGTGAAATCGGTATTGAGCGACCATTGGGTTGTTTAGTACGAGACCTTCATCGACATCTTCATACCTAATCAATGATACACAACTCGAATACCGTGAAATCATCAAATATATATATATATAGGGGGAGGATCAAGTGAGACCATGTCTCTAGGTGAGACACAATGGACTAATCTCAACCATCATCCACTATTAATCAATGGGTATGATTTAATGGATAAAAAATATATTAAAATATTAATTTAATCAATATAAGGGTAGTATGGTAAAATAACATAACAAGTTAGTTATAAAAATGGAATCAAATCTCTTTCTCTCTCATACATCTCACAATACCAATCTCACGTCTCTCTCTCTCTCTCTCTCTCTCTCTCTCTCTCTCACACACACACACACACACATTCCTCCATTAACGCAAATAAAGAAAATTGTGAAGAACTCAAAAATTACGAGTTCATGAAAATTACGAGGAGAAAAAACAAGAAAAATCGGTGCAAAGATTACAGAAATAACGACAAGTGAGTTCGAAAACTAAATATGCAACAAAACTCAACTAAATATGCATTATTTGAAAACTATCTATGCAACGTAAAAAAACTAATATGTAGTACAATATATCCAACTATGCAAGACGTCATAAACTATGCAACAAAATCAACTAACTATGTATTATCTAGAAACTATCTATGCATTGTGGAATAACTAAATATGCAGTACATTATGTAACATCCTATTTTTATAATTTCCAAAAGCAACATCCCATTTTCATAACTAAATATACATTATATTGAACCTATTTATGCAGTGTAGTATAACTACATATGCAGTATGTTATATTCAATTATGTCTTGTTTTCGTAAAACAGTGCCAACAAAATAACTAAATATGCATTATTTGGTGTCTAATTATGCGATAGAAGAACCCTAACTATGTTTGTAAAATAAAAATATTTGGAAAGAAAACGGAGTTCCTCAAAATCCGCCACAAAATCCGGCAGTGTCAATTTTAGCCCATAAAATCCGCTGGGACCACTAATTTGAATTACCAAATTACAATCTTACCCTTAAAATCAACGAAAATTAGGAAATAATTAAAAAAACTGAATTAATCACATCCCTTCATTTTTTAAGATCAATGGGTAAGATGAGTCCACACTGTCTCACCTAGGGAGGGTGGTCTCATTTGAACCAAATCCTATATATATATATATATATAATTTTTTTTTTTGAGTTTTTTTTTTTTTGAAATTTTTTTTTTAATAAAAACACGGCCGTGCTTTTTAAGCACGGCCTGGGCGTGTTCGGTACGAATTTTTTCGATAAAAATTTTTTTTTTTTAAATTTTTTTTTTTTGAAAAACACGGCCGTGCTTGGTACGAATTTTTCCTACAAAACCTTGGATTTTTTAAACACGGCCAGGGTGTGTTCGCGAATTGAGTGACGAACACGGCCGTGCTTTTTAAGCACGGCCAGACCGTGTTTTTTTTTTTTTTATTTTTTCAATTCCCAAGCAATAAAAAAAAATTAAGTAAAAGAAAATGCACACAAAATGCCGGGTTGCCTCCCGGTTAGCGCTTCTTTAAAGTCGTATAGTTTGGACCGTTTACCAAAATGTGGAGATTAGTCGGTGGAGCTTTGGACTTATGAAAATCCCTTAGGTATTTAGTAGTATTACCTCCAACTTTATGCTTCAAAATGTGCTCTTTGAACTTTCCTAGGTCCCTTTTCGGGCATAAGCTTCCAACATGGACTTTGAACAACACTTTTCTCCAAGAGATTTTTAGATTTCTCATCGTGCAACGAAATTGAATCGGCAAAAGAACAAGTAGTATCCTTTTCAATATCAACATGAATTTTAAAAATTACTTGTTCATCCCCCACCCTCAAAGTTAATTTTCCCTCATGCACATCAATGATTGATTTTGCCGTAGTAGCCAAAAAAACGCCCAAGAATTAGAGGAACCTCAATATCATCATGCATGTCAAGAATAACAAAATCAACGGGAATGTGAATTTATCGATCTTGATTAACACATCATTAATAATACCTCAGGACGTTTAATCGATTTATCGGCTAAGTGTATGTCCATCTAGTAGGTTTTGATTCACTTAATCCCATATGCTTGAATGTTTCATAAGACATCACATTGATACTAGCTCCTAAGTCGGCTAGTACTCTATCAACAGATAAACCATCAATTGTACAAGGGATAATAAAACCCGGATCATTACATTTTTGTGGTAGATTATTGGAAGAACATTTATCATTCAATTGCACATTTGATAGTTCGTTAAGCTTATTTTCATTAGAAATGATGTCATTTAGATCCTTAGCATGCTTTGAAAGAGGTTGAACAAATGGAATATTAGTATGTAGTTGCTTGAATGACTCAAGGTACTTACCAAATTTGTCCTCCCTTCTATCTTCGGTTAGACTCGGTAAGGGATCTTGGGCTTGTATTTGGCGACCACCTTTTTCATGGGCTTTTCTTCGTGTTTGTCGTCCTCCACATATTTCTCGCATGGTGGCGTTGGCATAATCATGATCATGTGGAAAACGATGGTGATTGCCTTTACGTGCTCCCTGGGTTTGGCTCGGTGTTACCTGGCAAACTTCCTTGTGGCCTTTCGGAAATCATTTTTGCAATCGTCTATTTGGTTTTCCAGATTATGGATAGATGCCTCTTGATTTCTCAAGGATGTTTCCACCGCTTTGGAATCGGGTATCTGTTGATTGCACAAACTTTGTTATAAGATCTTCCAAGTTAGGTTTACCTTGATTTGGTGAAATCCGGAGACGTGTGTAGATCGGGATTGGGATTAGGTCGTGGTTGGCCTTGGTTTCCCCAACCGAAATTAGGATGTTGTCGCCACCCAGGATTGTATGTGTTGTTGTAAGGATTACTTGGGTAATTTTCGCCTTGATTCCCAACGTAATTAGCATGTTGGTGTGAGGTATTGTGTGTGGGCGATCGATGATTATGCAATCCTCCGCAAGTTTCACAAGATAAAACATGCGGTGGTGGTGGTTTAGAGCCGCTAGATCGTCGATCTTTTGGGTCAAAGCTTCGACTTGTACAAAACTAGTGTAACCACCGCATCATCGCATTATAAACACCCACTGCTTCGTTAGGTTTACCTCGTGCGGATTGCCATTGATAGCCATTCATGGCCATCCTTCTATGAGATCTTGGGGCGAGCCGGGTGTTTTATTATTCAATGTTCCCCGCGCCGCATCAATCATTTGCCTCATCGATGAGAGTAGCCCGTTGTAAAACGTTTGGACTTGCATCCAAATAGGAGGCCATGATGTGGGCATTTTCGCAGCAATTCTTTGAATCTCTCCCAAGTGTCGTACAAGGTCTCGTCGTCTTCTTGAGTGAATGAAGAGATTTCATTCCTCAATCGTGCAGTTTTGGCCGGTGGAAAATATTTCAAAAGGAACTTTTCGGCCATGATGCTCCATGTTGTGATTGTTCCCTTTGGCAAAGTATTTAGCCATTGTTTAGCCCGTCCCCGAAGAGTAAATGGGAATAGGCGCAAACGGATGGCATCGTCAGAGACTCCATTTATTTTGAAGGTATCACAAATTTCAAGAAAATTTGCGATATGATTGTTCGGATCTTCGTCTGGTAGGCCGTCAAATTGAATAAATTGTTGCACCATTTGAATGACATTCGGTTTGATTTCAAAATTATTGGCTGCAACAGCGGGCCTTATGATGCTAGATGACGTGCCGTCCATTGATGGTTTGGCATAATCATACATAGTTCTTTGTTCATCCGCCATGACGAAATCTTTACTTTCGTTAGAATCCTCTTCGTGGTCTGTGTTAGTACTTTCCTCTGTGTTGCTACCGGCGGTGTCGCGCTTCCAAATTCGGTGACGAGTAGGCATACACTGCGGTAAACAAAGAGGATAAGTATAAACCAAGACTTACAAAGATAGATAAAAAGAAAGATAATGGTAAAATAAAAAAAATAAAAAAAAAATGATTAAATTAACAAAAATAAAGTGCTCTTAATATTACAATCCCCGGCAACGGCGCCAAAAACTTGATGGCTCAAAAGCTACTCTAGAAAACCATAGGCAAGTGCACCTATCGTTTTGTAGTATAGATTATTGAGTACCGAGTGTCATTCCCACGAGGATTGTAAGTACTAATAATTACCGTCTTTTTGTTATTTAATCTAGCAATTTTCAGAGTTTTGTTTGTTTGATGAAAATGAAAAATAGAGAATTTTAAAATAATTGCAACTTACAAAAGATCAAATAAAAATAGATTGTAGAATTAAGAAATCAAGAGCTAGAAATGTGTTTGAATGTAAATCCCTCTAGAATGTTTTTGCGATTTAACAAGATAAAAATACAACCATAATCCCTTAAGCAAAAAACCAACCTCTTTTAGTAAAATCTCATGTTTCATCGATCGTAGAAATTCCCGATTTAAGTTAAACCCTCTCTATCGGCGCGAATAACTTCTAATCTCAAGTTGATTAATGAAATCTCTTTCTAGTTAAAACCCCAAGACAACATTATAACGATTTGTGAATTCCCATTTTAGGTTTGACCCTAATCCGGAAGATTTATGTCGTCTATATCTAGGATTGCATGAAACTCTTTTCACTTATATAGGTTTTATTTCACCATGAATCTCTCGATTTCCCGGATGAAAAATAAACTTCAAATCAATATTGCGCATATACCAATTTGAATGAATAAAGCATAATATAAGTGAATCACACAAAACATGAAGATTTTATTAAAAACATACAAACCTTAATCACAAATTCATTCTGGAGTTCATTACATTCAAACACTAGAAATTTAGCTACACATGGCTTTGTCAAAAGAGTATACTACACAAGAAGATATGAATAAAATGAACATGGTGTACTTAGCTCTTATTCAAGACCAAAAGTATAAGACTTCCTCCTTGGTTGATTGCAATGATGTTGAGCTCCAAGCCTTCTCCTCTATTGCTCTTCAACTTCCAACTCTACCTCTCTTTTATCCTCTCAATGTATTTTGCTTTGAAACTTAGAATATACAATGAATATACAATGAATCTCTCTATCAATGAATACTACATGAATTATCTATATTTCCAACTCAAACTCTTGGCTTTTATAGGCACCATCTTTGTGAAAGAACACATCAATAATGCTAACAAATGCTCTACTTCCATGGTTGTTGGTTGAATCATTGTGTGCACATTCATGGTTGAGTTGGTTGAATCATTGTGTCCACATGACAATTGAGGGAATAATAGAGCTTGGTGCATCAAAATGAGGTGTAAAAGTTGCTCAAAGGTTGTCAAAAGCGAGAAAGGGAAAGTCTCCATAATTTCCGCCAAAGAAAAAACAGTCTCACCGACGAAAAGCACGCCCGTGCTTTAAAAGCACGGGTAGGCCGTGTTTTGGAATTTCCCAAACACGGCCGTGCTTCAAAAGCACAGCCTGGCCGTGTTTGTACGTCGTGGTCGAAAAATTGCTCGTTTTTAACTTTAAAAAGCACGGTCGTGCTTAAAAAACACACCCGCCCGTGTTTGGTGAAAAGGCCCGAAATGACGCGTTTAGCTTGGGATTTTGAGTGTTTTTGCATCCGAAACCCCGGGTATGTTTTGACATGAAACCATGGCCCAAAATTCACCAAAAACAGCTCCAAATCATCAATCTACACCAATAAAAGCACCTCAGAGTAATGTGAACCATGTACAATCAAAAATTTATGAAACTAATGATAAAATAACTCAAATCATACTTAAATATACACATAAAACATGCATAAAAAGACCCTTATCATCAAGATTACAACTCAATAATGAATATTACAATTTGAGTGCAAGTGTAATCAAGAAATAAAGCCTAGACCTCAAGATGTGAAAGTGAAATACTTAGGCTATAAATACAACAAGAGTGTTGAATATGAAAGCTTGGAAATTTGCGATTTCTTGTTGTGTATTTGCTTGTGTTTTGTTGTATCTTGTGTCTTCAATTCATTCTCTATTTATAGGAGAGTCTTCACCAACATAGGCCCCCAACATAGGCTCCTTCTTGTTCACTTTTGTCTACAAAAAGAGGATCTCAAGATGTAGAAATATTGTACAAAAATGAAAAGTAAATCTTGTTGTCAAAGAATTCAAACGGTATAATTTTGTTGTCACAAAATAATATAGGGCGACCGGTTGCCCTGTTTAAGATTTCGAACGTTTGAAAAAGAAAGTGCGATCCAGGTGCAGTGTCGTTAGGGGGTCGGCCGGTCGACGGGGTGCGGCCGTCGCCTAGGGTGCGGCCAGTCGGCCCCCGGATCTAGTCCCCTCTTGATTTTTCTTGACCCAGTGAGTTCTGTTTTAATTTTGAGTTCTTCAGGTACCGGTCGACATATAAGGCGACCGGTCGACCTCCAATATTAAATGTTGTCTGATTTTTATCAAAAATAAACGTCAAGAAATACTCAAAAAAATTAGTAAAAACATTTTAAATCACTTGGGAGTATTTTGACAACATTTATAAACATAGTTTTGGTGTAAAAACCAATTTAAACAAAACCATCAAAAGTGTTGTCCATTTTTATCGAAAAATAAATTCTAAGAAATACTCCAAAAATTAGCAAAAATATTTTAAATCATTTAGGAGTATTTGGACAACATTTATTAACATTGTTTTGGTATAAAAACTCATTTAAACATAATCATCAAAATCTTGATAAAAACATTTATCTATCAATAATAACATCAATGATATATTAACCAATAACTAACTTTTTTAATCTTCTATGCAGGGATCCAGAGTCCATGCAACAATCAAGCTTTAAATCAATATTGAAAGAAAACAGGTTGTACGCAGTTAAAATTTTTATGGTGGACAATAATATCATGAAATATAAAACAACAAAGTTGAAAAGTACAAGATTGCATTTGTGGCTAAAACACAACTGACAGAAATTTTTGATGAATCATTTCCACATATGATCTATGATTTCAAATCATTCGACACTTTTTCGGATGTAGACTCTATCGATGAGCACATATTAATCGGTAAAGTTGTATTTTCGATATTAAATATTTTGTCAATTAAAATTTATATAGTTATATATTAATATGTTACATTTTGAAGATGTGATGGAAAACTAGCATCTAGATATCCTCCACAACGTAGGGACATTGATGGCCGACAAACAATTATGATTGATATTGTTTTGGAAGACATACGGTAATTGATTTGTCTCTATTATTGTATAATATTTTTTATATTATTTTTTTTAATTTTTAAAATTTTGACTTTGCAGTGGAAATATCTTGCCATGTACCTTATGGGGAGATTATGTTGATGCA
Organism: Rehmannia glutinosa; assembly: GCA_016081115.2. Taxonomy (NCBI): domain Eukaryota; kingdom Viridiplantae; phylum Streptophyta; class Magnoliopsida; order Lamiales; family Orobanchaceae; genus Rehmannia; species Rehmannia glutinosa. The sequence goes on from JABTTQ020001351.1 coordinate 23,082, forward strand.
CTAACGAAGTATATGGAAAATCCACGCGATGGTCCAGTTATAATAATTCTACAAATGTGTCGGGCAAAAAAAATTTAGGGAGCAGATTCGTGTATCTAATACTTTCCATGTCATGAAGGTTATAATTGATGAGGAAGTTGACGAAATAAATGATTTTCGTAGAGGGTATGTATATTTCATAATAGAGTGTCAATCTATAATGAAATAATTACTCTCAAGTTATAAAGAAATAATTACTCTTAAGTTGTATTATATTGTATTATTGTTCAATATATTACAAAATCAGTTTGATTCTTTGAGGAAATGCGACATCATCAATAGTCATATATCAACAAATAATTTCACTACAATTCAAGAATTAGAGAATTCAAAGGACAGTTTCAGGACTATTGAAGAGATTATAGAAACTAAGGAAGTAAGAAACTTCATCATTAATATTATATTGTATTATTGTTCAATATTTTTTTTCATTCCATTATTAAACTTAAACTGATTAATTCTTGAATAGGTTGGGAATTTTTGGATTTCGCAAAGATAATTGCTAACGAAACGGAATGAATTTGGTGGTACATAGCATGCACAAAATGTTAAAAAAAAAACGACAAAAATCGCAGGTGAATTCTACTGTGAGAAATGCGATGTTAAGGACCCAATTGGCAGTATAAGGTATATCTTGATAATATTTTATTTCTTAGAATGTGTTTTGATAGTCACTACTAATATATATTAATTATTATTTAGGTACAAACTTCAAGTTCGTGTGGCATTACACAGAAATCTTTGCATTTTTGATTTAGGACAGGGGAGTGCATTGAGCTTATTGGTAAAACAGCCTATGAACTGAAAGAAAGTTCAAATGAAGAGGTATTATTTTAATATTTGGATAAGATGCTATTTCATGATTAACACCATATTGCATATGTTTATAAATTGTTGTTTGCAAATATCCCTATGTTATTAACTATATTTTATTTTTGTATTACTCTTAGACGATTCCAAAATAAATTCAGGATTTAGTGGATAAGAAGCTTCTTTTTAAGGTTAATATTAAGACAGGACAACATAGATTTTTTAGTGAAGTTTTTTCTGTTACCAAGTTAACTACAAACAATACCATCATTGAAAAATATCACGGATTATGCAAGGAGCCAACAATCAGACATGTTTTCAAAGATGAAGAGTGCATACTTTGATGGAAATGATGAGGTGTAACTTTTTAACATTTGTAGTATGATCATTTTCTGATTTTAAATTTTATTAACTTAGATTTTCTCCTAATTGTATCTATTAAATGTAGATAAATTCTTCTGTAGACGAGGTTACAACTCCCATGAAGAATTCCAAGTTCATGTCACTTTCAGATGAAACTACTCAAGAAACGGGGTTAAAAAAACATCTATTGGATGAGTTTTCGACTACCGGAAAAGAAAAAAAGACTTATTGTTGAGATCAAGAAAGAGAAGGACTGAAGTTTGTTTGATGAGCTATGTTTCTTGGAATTTATGTTCTCTCATATGTTTTATTTTGCACTGATGTTTGATCATGTTTTATGAATGAAGTTTTCTTTGGGTTGTTTCTTAATTATGTATTTAGAAATCTCATAGTAAGATCCGATATAAAAATATTGTTGTTAAATCACAAACATTGAAGACCCAAATGAATTGCATGATTCCACCAAACTAACATGTGGGGTCAAACAGTTTTTAGGGTTTGCTTAATGAGTTAGTTAAAGAATAAACAATATATATTATATGATGACAATAGTACAATAAATACAATAAAGATTACTCTTTTGGCATCATGTAAAGATATGATATTAAATGAAAAAATTATCCAATTCTTGATGCAAAAATATTCGGATGTACATATTATTGAAAAAATCTAAAACAATGCAACATTTGATGAATTTTCAATACGAGGACACAATAAAACAATGCATGTTAAATCTACAATTTTTAAAAAGTAAAAAATATTGTGTATTTTGTAAATTCAATCTATAACCATGCCTTTTTTACACACAACATAAGTTTTTAATTTAGCATTATACCAATGGAAACTGTAATTATAACATGCCTAAGATTTTTAACATATCAAATTTATATTTTATTAAAAACAAAAAAAGGCATTCATGATGCAACAAAAATTACAAATCAGGACCCACCGGACCAGCTGAAATCTGCTTCCAGGTTTTTGAATTAATTGTGTTGCGACAATAAAGCCTTTCAATTGTCTGACTTTTAAATTCCATTCTCAACGTGTTTTCAAAAAGAAAAATTCATTCTCAATGTGTTGTAATTAAAATTCTAATTAAATTTTTTATAAATGTCTTACTATAATAGCAAAATCCACCAAATTTCTGTAATAATGTTTTTGCATTTGGCATCTCACATTGTTTGTACATAAATAAAGTCAAAATACATAATAAGTTAATAACAAATAATTTTTGGATTATCCAACCAATGATTGAAATATTCAATTATATCTCTAATTTTGACGCTCAGTTCGCGAAGAAATTAAGAAACTAACAATTCTATGACTGAGCACAAAGAAGTTAGATTAGATAAAAATAATAATTTAATATTTTGACTTATTATTTAATTATATACAGGGAGGGTTCGGCGCGGGTCCATAAGGACCCGTTACCGCCCCCGGGCCCCCACGGGTTTTCTTAAAAATGGGTCGAAGGCCCATTTGACCGAGTTTGAACCCACCCAAACGGGGCGGATTTAATACGGAACCGAGTTTTGACCTACCCATTATCGTCCCTAAGAATAACTATACAAAGGTCGAAAATCAAGCACATATGCATTTAATATTTTTTTATTTCAGTTATGGACCAATAGAATCTGTAAGTATAACATGCTAGATTTTTATATAATACCAAACATTATCTTAATAATAATAAATTAACAATACAAAAATAAAAATATATATATATATATATATAATGTGATTTTAATTTTAATTCATTTGTGGGTTAATGATTTTTTTATATAATATCACATCTTAATAAGATAATAGTATAGAAATCGAAAAGATGCCTGCATATGTTCTAGACCAATGGAATCTATAAATACAACATGTCAGAATTTTATATAATATTAAACATCATCTTCATAAAATACAACACAGAAATCGAGAAGTCAGGCACATGTTTATTCCAAAAAAATGTTATAATGCACGCCTAAACATATTCTATTGATGATTCAGTTTTGAAAATTTCGAGATACCACATATTAGACATTTGTGACTAATTGCCTATATAAACCCTTATGACATTTGGTTGAGAATTTTTCTACCCATTTTTTGTTATAAACACCTATAATATTCCTAAAACATACTACCTATTCCTCATTATCATCTCATTATCATGAGTCGCCAAAGTTAATATATATGGATATAGATATTTCAAATATTATAAAAACCATCACGTTCAAGAGTTAAATCAACATCATTATCAATGGGCGCAGATTGAACAAGTCACAAAGCTTATAACAAATGAAGATTACCAAATCCACAATTATCTCCAACAAGCGCAAGAAGAATAGTAGTTCATCAAAAGGTAAGTAATTTCTATTTACTGTTAAAACTATTTTATCATATTACACAATATCATTTATTGTATTAGTCATTAACTTTATAATCATCTCATCTTGTGTTACCATATGCTTAATATATTGCCAAAAATCCTAAATAATATTTATAATATTCGATATTAATAGTTGTCAACATTGGTGAATGTCAAGTCTAAAGTATTTTCATATCAAATACCATCTCTATATATCAATTAAAGTATTACAATTGGTTTGATTTCTATGTTCAACTTTTCTCTTATTTTTTCCTAAAACGAGTAAAAGTCTTTTTCTATTTGATAATAATGCAATCAAGTAGTCTATAACATAATTTTATTGAACTTAAAAGTTTCAAAAAGTGACATGTAAATAGTTTAATGGTGTGGGAAATGTGAACCAAATTAATCAAATTTAGAAATCTAATTGTTGTATGTGCATAAAATTAGACATGTCTGCAATTTGAAATTAGAAATTGGAAATTGACCACTTTTATGAATAATACAAAATAAAAAATATATATGTTTATTAGATATAGCATGCTTATATAAATCATTAGATATACTTTTGCACCTTCCATTCGATTTAACACATAGATACTCATTCATGCTCTATTTGTTTTCTTTTCAATTTTTTGTAAATATTATATTGTCTGGAATACTATTTGTAGTATGTGAGCAAAACATGCATATAATAAATTCTATGTTTATAATTCAAAAAATCAACAGAATAAAACTATAACACTTACTCTTTTCTTAATCTTTGCTTGATCTCCTTGATATTCTTTAATTTTCCCGATAATATTCTTTGTCAAATAAATGTAAACAACACATAAATCTTAAAATATATTTCTAATCTTAACAAAAGTAAAGTTCTAAGATATAAAATAAAAAAATACTTATCTATATGAGATTAATGTACAATAGTGACTTCATCTTTCTGCACCTGCATAAAGTAACATAATAGACGTTCTAAATCAGTTACGACTAATTCGCAAGATTATCGTGGGTTGTCATACATATCTCCAATTTTGAACACATGTATCATAATTTGAACATCTTTGAAGGGAACAAATTTTGTTCAAGATCGATTCGTGGATTGTTCTAATGCTACTAATATACAATAGGTAACTTAAAACCTCCAAAAGTTTACCACCAGAGAGATTTACAATATAGCTAATTGATATCAACAAGGAATTAGAGCAATACATGATTTTTTTTCTTATCACGGTTCAAGAAGCATATAAAACAAAGAATTCAATGCATTGTAAATATAGAAATCAAAACAATGTGAAATCATATAGAGCAAAACATAAGTAAGTTCATATAGATCTTATCTTAAAAATACCATAATTTTTATATGCAACTAGCAGTCCACCCGTGCAATCCACGGTCTATATTTCACAAAAAATAATTAATTTATGTTTTCAGCATGATTTATGTAATATCAAAAAATAATTAAAACAAAAGATAATAAATTTGGAATAAAGAATATAGTAATTAATCATAAGTACAAAAAAAATATATTATCTCCGTAAGCTAAACAATTTATTTTTAAAATAAAAGATATTTAATAATAGAGTTATACATAGATTTAAAAAAAAACTTATTGCATAGTGGATGGACGTTGCTCAAAATATTTTCCAAAAAGATTTGTTGAAACGACTTCTATTGATGAAGATGGTTATCCTATCTACAGACATAGAGATAATGGAAGGACAATTCAAAAAAACAGAATTCATTTAGACAATCGATATGTTGTTCCTCATAATCGATATTTATTAATTCGATATGGGGCACATTTAAATGTCGAGTGGTGTAACCAATCACGAGCCATCAAGTATTTATTCAAATATAAAAATAAGGGGCACGATCGTGTTACTGCATCTTTCTATCAGAGCTCAAATGATGACCACATAGAAAAGAGTGTTGATGAAGTTAATTTGTACTACGATTGTAGATACATTTCATCGTGTGAAGCTGCTTGGAGAATTTTGGGATTTGAAATCCAGTATAGAGACCCTTCAGTAGAGCGTCTTAGTTTCCATCTTCCAAATGAACATAACGTTATCTTCTCTGATTCTGATAATATTGAAATTGTTTTGGCTCGAGAAACTATTAATCAAAACATGTTTCTTGCATGGATGGAAGCTAATAAAAGATATCCTCAAGCAAGAGAATTTACATACATTGAATTTCCTATGAAGTTTGTATGGAAAGGATTCTAGAGAATGGGTTCCAAGAAAAAGAGGATTTGCTATTGGACGTATTTTCTTTGTTCCTTGGTGCGGTGATCTCAGTACTTTATTCATTTCTTGAATTTTTATCTTTTATATTATGCGGTGACATCCCCTCTTTGAAGCCTTTGAAAATTTAGGAAATAATTTTGACAACGAAGTTATATGCGATGAGTGAAAAACAAACAATTTCATTTCCATCTTTGGTATATTTTTGTGCTTTTTAATAATTTTCATTTTAAAGATCAATATTAGTATAATTTCAAATACTTTTTATTTTTTTTTAAGATTTCTGGGATATTGGCGATCCAACATTCAACTATACTTTTTGTGGTGCTATTTTTTGGTACGAAGAGAGATTGTCTCGCCATTTTAAAGCCCGCAATCCCAAATACTCTTTGTGTTGTTTGCATGGAAAAATCCAACTTCCTGTCTTAAAACAAGCCCCTCAAGAATTGCATGAATTATTATATGGAAACACTGAGAAGAGTAAACATTTCCGTCAAAATATACGAAGCTACAACAACATGTTTTGTTTTACTTCAATGGGAGGAAAAATAGAATCACAGATAAATCGGGGTGGCTCTCCTCCGGTTTTCAAGATGCATGGACAAAATTATCATCTAATTGGAAGTTTACTTCCAACATCATGTGCAACTCCAAAGTTCGCACAATTGTATATTTATGATACTGAAAATGAAATCGGAAATCGTATTGCTGCTGTTAGGTAATCATTTTACATATCTTAATTTTATAATGAATTTCTTTACGATCCAATTCTTTTTACCATTTTTGTTTGTATTCTTTATATATTTGCAGGCAAGATCATAATTGTCATGATCTTCATTCTGAAATTGTTGCCAATTTGAAGTTAATGTTAGATAGAAATAATGTATTGGTCAAATGCTTTCGAATGGCCAAGGACAAAATGATTGAAGAAAGAAGGTTGGATGTTAAGTTGAAGCTACTTGGCAGACAGAGTGGGGATGCGAGAAGGTATAACTTTCCATGTGCATCTGAAGTTGCAGCTTTAGTTGTAGGCGATTTTGATCAAATAATGGGTGATAGAGATATTTTAGTTGAGACTCAATCGGGGCAACTTAAACGAATTAATGAGTTGAATGTTGTTTATCTTAGTCTCCAATATCCTTTGTTATTTCCTTATGGTGAAGATGGTTACAGAGAGGATATACCATTTTCTGAGTCAAAGTCTGGATATGGAGGACGAAAGAAAGTGAGCATAAGAGAATTTTTTTCTTATAGAATGCATGAAAGGGTCGGTGAGGCATCAACTATTTTGGTGTCTGGAAGACTTTTCCAGTAGTTTGTAGTTGATGCATATACTATGATAGAATCTGCTCGGTTGACTTATATTAGATTGCATCAAAAGCAATTGCGTTCTGAAATGTACAAAGGCCTTCATGATGCTTTATTGCGTGGAGAGACTGATGCCTCTAATCAAGGGAAAAGGATCATATTGCCGTTTTCTTTTACTGGAGGTGCCAGATATATGATACAGAACTACCAAGATGCCATGGCTATATGTAAATGGGCAGGTTATCCTTGATTTATTTATTACATTTACGTGTAATCCAAAATGGCCCGAAATAGTCAGATTTGTGGAAGAACGTGGTCTTAAGCCTGAGGATCGTCCTGACATAATGTGCAGAGTTTTCAAAGTTAAACTGGTAGGATTGATTCAAGAACTTCGCAAAAATAAAAATATTTGGAAATGTTAAAGCAGGTAATTTTTATTATTATTTCTTGCATTTATTTTATTTTATGTAGTAACACATTGTTTATAAGTGATTTTTATACAGTAAACTATTTTAATAAGCCTAATTGTTTATCATGTAGTAATATACACTATAGAGTTTCAGAAGCGGGGACTGCCGCATGCACACATTCTGCTTTTCTTATGCAAGGAAGATAAATTCCCTACTGCAGATGCCATCAATAATATTATTTCAGCAGAGATTCCTGATGAAAATAGTGATCTAGTTTATTATGCTGCAGTGAAGGATTTTATGATACATGGTCCATGTGGTGACGACAAAAGAAATTCTCCTTGCATGGTGGATGGTCGTTGCTCAAAATATTTTCCAAAAAGATTTGTTGAAACGACTTCTATTGATGAAGATGGTTATCCTATCTACAGACGTAGAGATATTGGAAGGACAATTCAAAAAAATAGAATTCATTTTGACAATCGATATGTTGTTCCTCATAATCGATATGCATTAATTCGATATGGGGCACATTTGAATGTCGAGTGGTGTAACCAATCACGAGCCATCAAGTATTTATTCAAATATATAAATAAGGGGCACGATCGTGTTACTGCATCTTTCTATCAGAGCTCAAATGATGACCACATGGAAAAGAGTGTTGATGAAGTTAATTTGTACTACGATTGTAGATACATTTCGTCGTGTGAAAGTTGCTTGGAGAATTTTGGGATTTGAAATCCAGTATAGAGACCCTTCAGTAGAGCGTCTTAGTTTCCATCTTCCAAATGAACATAACGTTATCTTCTCCGATTCTGATAATATTGAAACTGTTTTGGCTCGAGAAACTATTAATCAAAGCATGTTTCTTGCATGGATGGAAGCTAATAAAAGATATCTTGAAGCAAGAGAATTAACATACGCTGAATTTTCTATGAAGTTTGTATGGAAACCGGATTCTAGAGAATGGGTTCCAAGAAAAAGAGGATTTGCTATTGGACGTATTTTCTTTGTTCCTTCGGGTTGCGGTGATCTGTACTATTTAAGAATTCTTCTAAATATAGTACGTGGTCCAACATGTTATAATGACATATGTCGAATCAATGGTGTACAACATAATTCTTTTCGGGATGCTTGCTATGAGTTAGGATTGTTAAACGACGATAAAGAGTATATCGAAGGGATAATTGAGGCAAGTCAATGGGCACCTGCACAATCTATGAGGATTCTCTTTGCGACCTTTTTGTCATCTGGATCTATAAGCCGACTGAAGGTCGTTTTTGAGTCAAGTTGGATTTATCTATCTGATGATATTTTATACAAATACCATAATTTATTTCAATTTCAAGGTATGTATCATTTATATGTTTTATTTTTTCATTAATAATGTCAATTTTAATTTTTATGTTTTTGATATTGTAGATCTGCAATTGTCCGACAATGATGTTAAAAATTATGCTTTGGTGGAAATTGAGAAGGTTTTATGAAATTTGGGAAAGAGTTTACGTGAATTCGAATCAATGCCATATCTAGATGAACGATATTTTGCATTGTCACGTTCTAGACTAATACATGATGAAGCATGTCTAGGGGTGATCAACAAAAACCGAAAACCGCTAAAACCGACCGAATCAAACCGCACCACACCGCAAATGCTTATTTATTGGAAAAACCGCGATTAAAATTTTTAATCAAGACCGCACCGCAAAAGATGGTGCAATTACAATTTCAAGTCTCAAACCGCACCGACCGCACCGCAAGTAGAATACTATATATACGTATATATATTCAGTATATATTATTACATTTCTCTCAATATATAGTATATTTGTGTATAATTATGAATTGTTATATTAATTATTTTCATTGGTTTATTGTGGGTATATTAGTCAATTTACTTAATAATTTAATACATCAAAGCCTTCATTTCTTGTTATGGATGTAAATTGTATAACGAGATTTATTTTGGGAAACTTGTGATATGGAGATTGACATATTGAAGTTATCGGAGAGTTTGCAAAAACTTATGCTTTTAGAAAAAAATAATTTATTGTAGCAACAGTAAGAGTAGTTGTGAATCAGAAGTTGATAGAGTTTGAAAATAAATTCAAAAGTTAAGAATCAGAAGTTAAGTTAGGTGAAAAAGTTGTAGAGGTGCTTATAATTTGTTTATAAAATTTAAACTAGGAGTAGAAACACAAATCTAAAGCACCTCTCTCCATACTTTTAGGTTATGATTAAATGAAGCAGAAGTTGATACTTGCAAACACAAAAAAGTGATTTTTTAAGCAAAAATGTAAGAAACATTTTTTTTAGTAATTGCAAACACTCCCTATATCTATTAGATTCAACTATTATATGTTATTGTAGTTGTTATAATATTCAATTTAGACAACAACATATCATTAACTTTTTAGTTATCGAATTGATAAGTATTTTTTGCTCATTTTGATTGTTCCGCATAATATTCACGTACAATACGTTAAAATCGCAAAACCGCCCGAAACCGCCCGAAACCGTTGAAAACCGCATGTTTGTTTTATTCTAAAAAACCGCGACTTAAAATCAAACTCTTGGCCGAACCGCACTTAGCAATTCGGTTTGAAAATATTGAAAAAACCGCCCAAACCGCACCGTGATCACCCCTAAGCATGTCATGATCGAACAAGTTTAACTGAAGAACATAAAAGGCTTCTATCTGATTTGAATACAGAGCAACACCATGTGCATGATACAATTCTTGAATCCGTGAATTCTGAATATGGAAAAACATTTTTCGTATATGGTTATGGCGGAACGGGGAAAACATTCGTTTGGAAGATATTGTCAGCTCGATTACGATCCAATGGGGATATCGTATTAAACGTTGCGTCCAGTGGCATAGCTTCTCTTTTGCTGCCTAGAGGGAGAACTGCACATTCAAGATTTTCAATTCCATTTAATCCGAATGAAGAATCAACTTGCAATATAAAATTAGGCTCCCCACTTGCATAACTCATTCTCAAGGCAAAACTTATAATATGGGATGAGGCTCCAATGATGCATCGATATTGTTTTGAAGCTTTGGATCGAACACTGGAGGATATCATGAAAACAGTTGATCCTGGTAGAAAACATATTCCATTTGGAGGCAAAACTGTTGTTTCGGTGGGGATTTTCGTCAAATATTGCCTGTAATTCCAAAAGGGACTAGACAAGATATCGTTCATGCCACTATTAACTCATCGAATTTGTGGAGTTACTGAACTGTGTTGAGATTGACAAAAAATATGAGATTACAAAGTATGGAGTCTGGTGAAAATTATGATGAAGTGAGTCGATTTGCTAATTGGATAGCACAAATTGGGGATGGGAAACTTGGGGAATCAAATGATGGATTTGCTACAATTGATATTCCTGATGAATTTCTATTGAAAGAATTCGATGATCCGATCGAAGCTATTGTGAAAAGTACATATCCATCGTTTGGAAGTAATGATGATGATCCCTCATATTTTGAACAAAGAGCTATATTAGCTCCAACTTTAGATGTCGTGCAAGCAGTAAATGATTATATGGTTGCAATTAACGGTTCAGAAGGGAGATTATACCTGAGTTCTGATTCTCCGTGCCATTCTGATAGAAATACTCATCTATTAAACGATGTTCATACTCCTGAATTTTTAAATGGAATTAAGTGCTCTGGAGTTTCGAATCACGAGATAAAATTGAAGGTTGGAACTCCTGTTATGTTGTTACGTAACATAGATCATTCTCTTGGTTTATGTAATGAGACCAGATTGATTATTACAAAAATTGGAAATCACATCTTGGAAGCACAAGTTCTTACCGAGAGGCAATCTTGGTCATAAAGTTCTTATTCCAAGAATGTCATTGACTCCTCTGATTCAAGACTTCCATTCAAATTTCAAATAAGACAATTTCCATTAACAATGTCTTATGCAATGTCTATTAATAAGAGCCAGGGTCAATCTTTGTCGAATGTAGGGCTCCTTTTAAAAAAAACTTGTGTTTAGTCATGGTCAACTGTATGTTGCTTTTTCTAGAGTAACTAATCCTAAGGGTCTTAAAATTTTAATATGTAGTGATGATAGTGATAGTGACCATTCAAGTTCAACAATCAATGTTGTATTCAAAGAAGTTTTTCAAAACTTATAATAAATTTGTTTATTTGTTTTTAAATGTTTTCTTTCATATATTGTATTTTTCTATGCCATTATGTTTCAATCAAAATTAATTCATAGTATCTCTTTCTCATATAGTTTGTTTTTCCATGTGCATTTATTTCATTGAAATGAATAAAATATTAATATAACCAAAAATTAATATATAATCCGTGCATCGCACGGGTGTTATACTAGTATCTCAAAACCCTCCCAATTCACTCTAATTTCGCAAAAAATTGTGGCATTTGCCGCATTCTGTCAAATTACCCACAAATTTGGGTAGTGACACATTCAATAATATGACAAATTAACTGTGGCAACGGTTTTTTCTTCTTCTAAAAACTGTGGCAACACATAAATGTAGGAGGTGGCAAATAGTTTGCGACGGGTTGTTATTGGGTGGCACGATAACGACAAAACACGATAATTCCAAACACAAATACGGCACGATAAGCTTAACATGCCTGAAATTTAAGCAAAAGCACGACATGTTAAAAACACGAAAAAAACGACATGACACAATAAGCACGATACAAAATTGTCAAATTTATTTAGTTAAGGTCGTTTGGCCCACTAAGCCCATTAACAAATAAAAATTAAAATTTTTTATATTCTTTATATTTGATATTTAAAACATATATTCTAATAAGATATCAATAAAAATAGTCAAATATAAATAGTCAATTACTCGTAAATTATCTATATAAATAATTAATTGCCAATAGTTAAGGTCAAACCGAACCGAACCAACCCAAACCAAAAATTTGGTTGGTCGAAATACAAAACCAAAACCGAACCGTATTTAAACAGTTCGGTTTGGTTAAAACCGGAATTTTCTCGTTTTTTCTTTTCGGTTTTTCGGTCAAACGAAATTTTATAATAAATAAAAAATGGATTTGCTAAAATTTCAATATTAAACAAAGTGAATGGGCTTCATCTTCTTTCTGTCAACACTAATTTTCTGATGTGTTAAAATAAAAGATTTGAAGCAGTGGCTAGGGTTTGGGGGATTCAATATACCTCATGTACAAATTAACAATTGAACTTATAGAAGAAAAACAACAATGGGGTATGAAGGCAAAAGGAAGAGAAGATATGTGGGATAGTGTGAAATCAAGAGAGATGCAGACATGGCAACAATAATTTTCTTTCATGGACAGTAATTAGAGCCTTCCCTCTCCTTTCTCGAGTCTTCTCAACTTCTGTAAATTCATACCTCATTTAAGAAGACTTTATGTCCTCCGTCCAAAACTAATATTTTTATGTTTTAGCAGAAAAACGTGTGCGGCTAATATAAAATAAAATAATTAAAAAGGAAGTTCAGTTTTCGGTTCGATTTGGTTAACCGAACCTTAAACTGAACCCATTTAAAATTTAATAAACTGAAACCGAATTGAATGTTTCGGTTCGGTTTCGGTCTAAACCGAATTGTCGGTTTTGGTTTGGCCGGTTAACTGAACTGTAAATATCCTAGGTGTTTATCGTGTCAGCCCGATATTAACCCGAATTTTATTGTACTAATCCCAATAACAATCCAAACCCGATAAACTCCTGCCCAAACCCGATATTCCAGCCCAAACTCTATAACCCGATAAACTCGTTTTATGCCTCAAATTGAGACCCCTAAATTCCGTAGAAAGTTTTTCTCTATCATTTCAAATAAGTCCACCAGCCCACTTTGTCCAATATCCACAATAAAATGGGATTTGTACAGAGCAAAATCACTGTTTAGTGCGAGTAGCAAAACTCCCCTTTCCCCTTTCTTGCATAAGGATGGCCCTTGTCTTCATACCTGTTTCTTTGATTTTGAAATCACTTTATATGAGTAAGTATACTTTTATGTTATTTACAATCTTTTCCGTTAAGTTTATGTTTTTTCGTTCTAGTGTTTGTAAGCAGTGACGCCCCTTTGCAGTAAACAGTATACTTTATTGATTGTCTGGTCCCTTTGTTTACCAGTGAACTATTGGTTGCTTCATTTGCAAGTGATAAGGCATTGAAAAATTACGTCTTTTTGCAAAGGGAGGGGACTTGAGGACCTCGGTTTGTGGGTTTGGAATAAAGAAAGGATTTTTCCTCATTTCAGTCTACAAATTCAGAACTTGGGGATCTTAAACCATGAGAACATCGCTTCAGTTACAAGTTCTTTGCTGGGCCGTTCATTATATTATTAATTTTTTTCCCCTATTTGTGATCTTTGAGGTGTTTTGGGAAGTGGGTTTGGATTTTCTTGAAAGCTTGATTGCTTCTGTCTGTTAAATTAGAGGTGTTTCTGAATCAAGATTATTGGTTTGCGATTTTTTTTCAAGTGGGGACTAAAATCTAAGTGGGACTTCTCATTTCTGCTGAACTTATTGCTTTTGTTGCAAGTTGATGGTTGAGACCTTTTTTTTTTTTGATCTTGGAATTTGGGTTGAGGTTGAATTTTCCATCTATTTCTAAACCAGGCAGTGCCTAAGGATTAAATTTCTCATTTCTCATCTAGGGATTGGCAGCCATGTGGCAGACCAGGGAGATTATTTGTTCTAAGTGGATGTGGTTATTGCATCACTCACAAATAGTGTGGTTTGGACCTTTGGATGTGATTTCCAAAAGCTTCAATCTTGTGGTGAAATATTGTTACTAAGTTTATGGTTTTTGTTGGCCCTGATTTTTAGCTGGTAACATCTCCTTAGGGTCCATATAATGGTGATCCGGAAATCGAATTTCCTGAATTTCGGATTCTTGGCCGCCTGGTTTTTCTGTTTATCCTCCTTGTGTATAGCAACTCCTACCCAAAACTGTAACCCAAATGATTATTCTGCACTGAAGGAATTTGCAAACCAACTGGTCAATGGGCCCGTCAAGTTTTCTTGGTCTAACGGAACGGATTGCTGCAAATGGGACGGTGTCGTGTGTGAAGATGGTGGAATTATGTCATCATCATCAAATAGAGTAGTCATGTTGAGGTTGTCTGGAAAAGGCTTGAAGGGCAGAGTTTCAGAGTCTTTGTGCAAATTGGATCATTTAAAATCGCTCGATCTTTCGCACAATTACCTGGAAGGTCGGTTGCCCTTAGAATTCTCTAACTTGAAGCAGCTTGAAGTTCTTGATTTCAGCCATAACATGCTGGTTGGGCCTGCATTTGGGCCAATTGCCGGATTGAAATCGATTCGATCGCTCAACCTCTCTAGCAATTCTTTCTCCGGAAACCTAATTGGAATATTTCCTAAGCTTGTTGCTTTGAACATAAGTAACAATTTGTTCACTGGAGAAATCAGCTCCAAAGTTTGCAGCTTTTCTAAGAGCATTCGGGTTCTTGATTTATCGTCAAATCACTTTACTGGTGAAATTCCAGACTCACTATACTCGTTATCTTCTTTGGAGCATCTTACTATTTCATCAAATAATTTTTCTGGCCAGCTAAGCGTTAAAATCAGTAAACTTTCCAATCTTAAAACGTTTGTTCTGTGCGGCAATCGTTTTTCCGGTTGCTTCCCTAATGTGTTTGGTAATTTAACTGAACTAGAGCAGCTTGTGGCACATTCAAATTCATTCTCCGGCCCATTACCGTCATCTTTGGCGTTCTGCCCTAAACTACGCGTGCTTGATCTACAGAACAACTCACTTTCCGGTCCAATTGATCTTGATTTTTCTCGACTGTCTAATCTCTGTAGTCTTGATCTTGCTAGCAATCGTTTTTCCGGTCCTTTGCCAGAATCACTATCGAGTTGCCATGAACTGAAAATCCTGAGTCTTGCCAAGAATAATTTAACCGGCCAGATCCCTCAAAGTTATGCTAATCTTTCTTCTCTTACATTTCTTTCGTTGTCGAATAACAGCCTTGTGAACTTATCAGGGTCGTTATCCGTATTGAAGCGTTGCAAAAATCTGACCACGCTTATACTCACTAAAAATTTTCACGGCGAAGAAATTCCCGAAAACATGACTGGTTTTGAGAACTTATTGATTTTGGCTCTCGGAAATTGTGGCTTGAACGGTCGTATTCCAAATTGGCTATTTAATTGCCGGAAATTGCAAGTGCTCGACTTGTCCTGGAATCATTTAGAGGGCAACATCCCTTCGTGGATCGGTCGGATGGAAGATTTGTTCTATTTGGATTTTTCAAATAATTCACTGACCGGAGAAATTCCAAAGGGTATACCGAACTTGAGAGCTTGATTTCTGTCAAGAGCTATACATATAGTCTTAACACTTCAACTGGTATTCCACTTTTTGTGAAGAGAAATCAGAGTTCAAGTGGCTTGCAGTATAATCAAGCTTCGAGTTTTCCTCCGTCCATATTATTGAGTAATAATAGATTAAACGGTACAATTTGGCCTGAAATTGGAAAACTGAAACAGCTTCACGTCTTAGATCTCAGCAGGAACTCTATAACCGGGACCATCCCGAGCTCCATTTCGAATATGATAAACCTGGAGACGTTGGATTTATCGTACAATGATCTTCATGGACTGATCCCTTCATCGTTCAATCAGCTCACGTTCCTCTCGAAGTTTAGCGTTGCTAATAATCATCTCGAAGGAGCGATTCCAACAGGCGGCCAATTTCTTAGCTTTTCCAGCTCGAGCTTCGAGGGTAATCCTGGAATTTGTGGAAAACTAATTTCTCCTTGTGCTGTCAATAACGTGGGGCTACAAAAGCCTACTCCGTCTCCGGGCAGATAGTAAGTTCGGTCGGAGCATTATACTAAGCTTAACAATCAGCGTTGGGATCGGAATTGCTTTAGTCCTGGCCGTTCTTTTGCTTAGGATATCGAGAAGAGATGCCGGAGTCCCGATCGAAGATGCCGAGGAGGAAAATCCTATATTTTCCGACGCATTTGGACCTCCTAAGCTTGTGATTTTCAAGAATGCAGATTGCAAGGATCTAACGTTCACGGACTTATTGAAGTCGACAAACAATTTTAACCAATCAAACATCATTGGCTGTGGAGGATTTGGTCTCGTTTACAAAGCTGACCTATCAATGGCTCGAAAGCTGCAGTCAAGAGGCTTTCGGGGATTGTGGACAGATGGAACGCGAATTTCAAGCCGAAGTTGAAGCCCTCTCGAGAGCTCAGCATAAAAACCTCGTTTCTCTGCAAGGGTACTGTCGTTATGGAAATGATCGGTTGTTGATTTACTCTTACATGGAAAACGGGAGCTTGGACTATTGGCTGCACGAAAAAAAAAGTAGACGGGGTTCGTTTCTTAATTGGGACACGAGATTGCGTATTGCTCAAGGATCGGCTCGTGGATTGGCTTATTTACACAAAGAGCCAAATATTGTTCATCGGGACATCAAAACGAGCAACATTCTTTTGGACGAGAAATTCGAGGCTCATTTAGCCGATTTTGGGCTCTCGAGGCTATTACACCCTTATGATACTCATGTGACGACGGACTTGGTTGGCACGTTGGGATATATTCCGCCCGAGTATGGTCAGACGTTGACTGCAACTTTCAGGGGCGATGTTTACAGCTTTGGAATCGTTCTTTTGGAGCTAATAACGGGAAGGCGGCCCGTTGAAGTTTGTAAAGGGAAAAACTGCAGGGATGTGGTGGGGTGGGTGTACCAGATGAAATCCGAGAGGAGAGAGGTGGAGATATTTGATTCTGGTCGATACGAGATAAAGATTGTGAAAAACAAGTGATGGAGTTACTTGGTATAGCTTGTAAATGTATAGACCAGGATCCTAGAAGAAGACCCTCCATTGATGAAATTGTTTCATTGCTTGAAGCAATTGAGATAGGAAAACCTTGAAATTTTAGTTTTATGTCTTTTTTTTTTTCTTCTTCTTTTGGACATCAGTTCCATATGGATTTCTAAGTGAAAGATATGACAGTAGAAAACAAAGCTTTAGTTTAGAGCTAACTGTTTTAGGCCAATACTTGTGTTTTATATTGTGCTTATGTATGAAATATTGACAAGTTCTCATTTTTTTTTTTTTTTTTTTTTTTTTTGCATATTTTAGCATTCTGACCAGTGTCTTTGCTTGTAAGCAGGTAAAGAGAAGTTCATTGATATCGATATATCATTTTCCCCTCCATATGAAGGTGTGTTGAAAGTAAGTCTTTTCGATATATCACTCAAATGTACTTATAATGTGGTTAAATTTAACATTATTTTGACGATTATAATTTCTAGTTACCACTTACGGTAGCTTTATAATATTTAGGAATAATTACAAAAACTACCCTTGAGAGTTGGGTTGATTACAAAAAAACTCAGAGATGTTTGAAAATGAAAAAAAAAACCTTTAGGTTTGATTATGTGTTAAATGTCGGGGGTAATTGCAATATTTTGACAAATGCAAGGGGGTGTTTGAAATGTTTTTGCTTGTGAAGGGGTGAAGTATAATATAGAATCAAATCTCAATGGATTTTTGTAATTTTCAAAAACCTGTTGGTTCTTTTTATGATTAACCCAAACCTATCTATGCTTGTTATTTCTGGTTCTTTGCAGCACAACTCTCTGCTGTTTTGAGTTCTTTGTTGGGGTTAGTATAGAAGAGGCTCCAAAAATGAAACCAAACAAGAAATGCTCTAATTATGTCTCAATATGCTGTTGGAATGAATTAAGTGGAACTTTGATATAATTCAAGCAAGAAAGTTGATCCCCTTGATTTCGAGGGTTTTTACCTTTTCAAAACATCTTATAATATGTTTGGGAGCTTATAAAGAAAAGTGTTATGGTAAAGTTTTTTAAAAAAAGATCTTATTTTGGAAGCTTCTAAAATAGGATGTTAGGAGCTTATAAAAAAGGATTAATTACAAAAAATAACCTCGAGGTTTGACCTAATTACAAAAAACCCAGCTATTTTTTGAAATTACAAAAATACCTCTGAGGCTTTATTTTGTCTAACATTTAACCCCTTCATAAGCCAAAAAAAATCAAAATCTGCAGTATACCCCTTAATTTTATAACTAAATCAAACCTCAGGGTTTTTTTTGTAATTTTGAAGTTAGTCGGGTTTTCTGTAATTAGGTCAAATAGGGGTACTTTTGTAATTATCCCTAAAAAAAATTGTGGGATTCCACAATTATTTTCAAAACAAGATCTTATTTTACCAACCACCTTTACCTTCAACCATTTTAATTACAAAAATGCCAAACACTTCAACTTACTTTCAAAATAAGATCTATCATCTTATAAACTCTAAATCTTACAACTTGTAAGAGTCGAACATAGTATAGTTCAAACTTGTTTGCTTGTTTGAAATTTATATTAAGCTTCAAAAGTTGTGTCTAGTTTTGATTTGATTATTATTCGAATCTAGTTTAAATAAATCTAGTTCAAAGATTGTAAATTTTTTTGGACTGAAAGTGCGTTTTTGTTTTCCAAAACGGAAAATGCAATTCTGAAAATGAAATTAAACAAGAAATGCTCTAAATTGTGTCTCATTATACTCTCATGACATGACATAAATTAGATTTGTGAAAGTGGAAAACTAGGTTGAGGGCCAAAAAGCATTCTCTATAGAGAACAATCAAGAAAAAGAAGATTGTACATAAAATTTAAAAATGAAAAAAATAAAATAAATAAAGCCAATCCAAGATTCATTGCTTAAAATGTATGCCATCAAAAGAGTCTATTCTCATTGGTTTGGACTCCATGTGTGACTGGGGCTTTTGCTCTCATCTTTTTCAGATACCAAACTCCTGCCCCAACAAATGCTCCAGCAACTGAAACTGCTGTCACTGTCCCTAAAAAACACAGTTCAAACACCAAATTTAAATAAATAAAAATTCTGCATAAATCAAGTTTTCATTTTCCCATAAACAACAAAAGAGTTATCCTTCCATTTCTAAGCAATAAAAGTGATGCAACATATCAAGAAATGCTATTTTTGGAAAAAATGTGAGAAATAGTTTCCCCTTATTTCTACAAAGCTCTGGATTTTTGAGGAATCAACGAGATTTTGGATGCAGGTATTCGTGAGCGAATCAAACAAATTATAAAGACAATTGACTCACCTGCCACCACTGCAGGCCGGTTGTGCTGAGCGATCTGGTCTGCATTTACAAGAGTCAAGAACATAATTATAGTCGAACATATTGCGAATAAAGAAAATATATGTCAAACAAAATCAAAATTCACACCTTTGCAAGAAGTGGTGACATTTCCCTTCTCACACAAGCACAAGAAATCTTGTGTTTGCGTATTGAACCCGCAGGTCCCCCCACCCTTCGCACCGTCCTGACACCACAAGCACCGCGTTGTCACAGGAATATCAAAATCCACCCTGATCCCATACTCGGGAACCTGATTATACGCCGGTGTTATACCAAGATTTCTCCAATAAACACTAGTATAAGTGGCACAATGCCTGAGCATCATTCTCAAAGACTCGCTTCCCTTTGGGTAATACGAACAGCACGAGCTTCCACGCAATGCAGATGAGCATTCTGGTAAGTGCCTGCATGTAGGGATGTTAACGGATCAATCAAAGTCGAACATAATATTGTTCAACCGAGCTTCAAAAATTGCTTTGATTATTGATCAGAAAAATCGAGCTCGAGTTAGTTGATAT
This sequence comes from Rehmannia glutinosa, assembly GCA_016081115.2. Taxonomy (NCBI): domain Eukaryota; kingdom Viridiplantae; phylum Streptophyta; class Magnoliopsida; order Lamiales; family Orobanchaceae; genus Rehmannia; species Rehmannia glutinosa. The sequence goes on from JABTTQ020001351.1 coordinate 43,295, forward strand.
TTTTACACATATTTTATTATTTTTCTTACTAATCGAGTCGAGCTCAAGTTCAGTTTTACATCTTATCGAATTGAAAAAAAAAGGTGTTTAAACTCGGTTCTTTGAAAATCAAGTCGAGTATCAAGCAATTTGATTTGTTTTTCATTCTTACCTGCAGAGATAACTGGAGGTGTCACACGTGGAATCACACTGCTCGGGAAAACGCTCGCAGAACATTGGCTTCGACTCCATGATCACGTCGGTTTCGCTGCAGTTGAAGAAAAGATAGTCATTCTGCGGTGACAGCTTGAAATGAGTGCTGGTGTCGAGGCTAAAAGGCCTAGTCGGGCGAAAATCATTGCCGTCTTGGCAGCTCCACATTAATGGATCAGTGACGATAATGTGGGGATCCGTATAGCTTACGTTTCGGATCGCGTATCTGCCTGACGGTGTTCTGAGTTCTAGTTGTTCTGAGTCGGAGCATACGAGGATGTGTCTGTAATAAGGGCTGCCACAACCATCATCGATGCCGAAAGGATAGTTGATTGGGATTTGGCCACAAGAAGTTCTACATTGGCTTGTTTTGGCTTCTGTTAGGCTCAGGAGGTGGAGTGTGAATAGTGAAAATAGACTGGAGACAGAGGAAAAGTGAAACAGAGTTGAACTATTATTAGAAGAAGCCATTGGAGATTGTTTTGGGAGATGTTTGAGGAGTTAAGGTTGATTTTTCATTGAGGGGTTTTTGTTTGTTGAGTTCAATTAAAGTAAAGTATTTGGTTAACAAAAGTTGGAAGAATCTGAAATGTGAGGTTTGCTTTTAGAGCTTTTGCTTTTGAAATTGTTTCTTTCTCTTTTGATTTTTGAACAGAATTATATGTGCTTTATTCTGTCTGGTGGTTTTAGTTTATCTGTTCTTTTATGAAATTGTTAGTTGTTTTTGGTGATTTCAAGAATTATTTTCATTTTTTCCAATTAAGGTGGATATGAATGATAATTTATGGAACACTTACATGGATCCTGACAGTGCAAGTGCAGAAAAATCTTTGACCAGAGTTTTTAAAGTGATAATATTTGAGGATTTAATAAAAGTTGTTATAGTAATATATATAGTAAATTTTAATTTTGGGCAGGTAACTATAAGGTTGCGGCATAAATTTTGTTTGGCGATTCTCAAATCTTAATATATTTGAAAAACTTTCAGATTTAGTCCTCAATTCTCCATAATTTTCAGAATTGCTTGGAAAATCTCACGTGATGCACACGAACACGCAACAATTTGAGATTTTCAAAATTTCGACCAAAAAAATTAAAATTTTCTGTTAAATATTGGGTTTTTTTCAATACCTTACCCAACAATTACATAAGTAAAAACTCTAATTTTTGGTTGTAAGTTTGAAAATCCATATATTTTTGGAGTCTGCAAATCACGTGAGATTTTACGGACAATTTTGAAATTTACAGCTAATTAAGAACTAAATGTTCATACCTCGGTCGAGAGCATGTGAGTGAGAGGGAGATTTCATCTTTTTTGCCTTCTTCCAATTAGGGATGGCAATGAGTCGGTTCAGGTACTTGAGACCTAGGCCCACCCCATGCCTAGAACGGGGCAAGGAGGGACGGGTCGACCCGTTCTGCCCCATTTTAAATTAAATTAAATCCAAAAAATAATATATATATATATATATAAATTTATAAAATATTCTTCCAATTCACTTACTTCCAATTTATAAATTTATAGAACGGGGCATGGGGCGGGTCGAAATTGCCATCCATACTTCCAATTCACTTACTTCCGCTCCACCATTTCACCACACTTGTAACGCAAACAATACTTGTCAATTTTCTCCTTCCTTCACTAAAGCCTTGAGTTGGGAAAATCCATGGCCCCTTCAATTTTTTCACTCTACATTTTACTTTCAATACACCAAACCATCAAATAGCAATCTAGAGATTAATTAGCCACCAATTGAACAGCAAATTTGCAAGAGACTATGAGTTGAGAAAACTTTTGGAGGCCAAAAGTGTGCTTGATTGTACATGCAATTTGAAAATCGAGTTGGCTTTCAAATAAGGACTATAGATTGGTGATTGTTGGAAGTTTGAGATCGATCTTTGATTAAAGAAAGTGAAGGAATTGCTAAAATATTTTACCATACGAATTTGAGCAGTCTATTCATGTAACCATTGTATATAAATTAACCATCCATCTAGACAACTCGTAATTAAATAGGTTTAAGAAGCTAGGTAGTATCTGTTAAACCTCTCCAATTACTTTGTTAATACCCAAATAAAACAGGATAATTTTTTTATGTACACCGGGTCTCCCGGAGAGCTCGGAGACTAGAAGAGCCGACCGGAGACCACGGAGTGCCCGGAGACCAGAAGAGCCGACCGGAAACCCCGAGAGTCCGGGTCTCCCGGAGAGCCCAGAGACCCCGGAGAGTCCGGAGACTAGAAGAGCCGACCGGAGACCCCAGAGACCCCGGAGAGCCCAGAGACTAGAAGAGCCGACCGAAGACCCCGAGAGTCCGGGTCTCCAGAAGAGTCGGGTCTCCCGGAGAGCCCGGAGACCAGAAGAGCCGACCAGAGAGCCCGAGAGTCCGGGTCTCCCGGAGAGCCCGGAGACCAGAAGAGCCGACCAGAGAGCCCGAGAGTCCGGGTCTCCCGGAGAGCCCAGAGACCTCGGAGACCAGAAGAGCCGACCGGAGACCCCGAGAGCCCGGGTCTCCCGGAGAGCCCAAAGACCTCGGAGACCAGAAGAGCCGACCGGAGACCCCGAGAGTCCGGGTCTCCCGGAGAGCCCACAGACCCCAGAGAGCCCAGAGACTAGAAGAGCCGACCGGAGACCCCGAGAGTCGGGTCTCCAGAAGAGTCCGGTCTCCCGGAGAGCCCGGAGACCAAGAGCCGACTGAGAGCCCGAGAGTCCGGTCTCCTGGAGAGCCCGGAGACAAGAGAAGAGCCGACCGAGAGCCCGAGAGTCCGGTCTCCGGGAGAGCCGGAGACCGAAGAGCCGACCGGAGACCCCGAGAGCCCGGGTCTCCCGGAGAGCCCAGAGACCTCGGAGACCAGAAGAGCCGACCGGAGACCCTCGAGAGCCCGGGTCTCCCGGAGAGCCCAAAGACCTCGGAGACCAGAAGAGCCGACCGGAGACCCCGAGAGCCGGGTCTCCCGGGAGAGCCCGGAGACCAGAAAAGGCCTACCAAAAGACCAGCTCATCAACTCATGCACAACAAGGAGGAGACACGTGTCCCACTCAATAAGACAAGTGTCCCATTAATAAACTCATGCACAACAAGGAGGAGACAAGTGTCCCACTCAAAGTGACAAGTGTCCATTAATCAACTCATGCACAATAAGGAGGAGACAAGTGTCCCACTAATAGCTTAGATGTAATGATTGCAAGGTTATCAAATGTAATAAGTATAAATAGGATTGAAGAGAGAAAAAAGGGGGGGATGGCTAAAAAACAGCTATGTACTTTACCTTGGCCATTTAATAAACAAAAAAGGCACTTACATCCATTTATTATATTCACTATTTTTATATTTGATTCCTTGTTGACCAAATTTGACGTCAACAAATTGGCGCTAGAAGGAGGGCCTCCTACCTGTTAAAAAAATGAGAAAAAAAGAAATATCTTTTCTACATGGCAGCACAAACGGAGGCTTGATTGATTCTTTTATAATTTTGGAAATATGTTATAGTTTCTCACTTCAATTGAAAGCAGCATGGCTTGAGCCCCTATGATTTCTAAGAAAGTCTTGCCAATGCTTCCCAAAATTATCGTCCAAACGATCTATCGGCGTTTTATGGTCAATTCTACTCGTAAAGGTACAATTTTCTGTCAATCCATAGCCCGGGGGCCATCACATAATGAGGAAGGCCATTGTGCTCATTTCATCTCAGTATCGCCTCGGCCTAGCGCCGCAAAAAATCGCCTCGGCCACGCGCCGAGCGCCGCAAAAAATCGCCTCGGCCACGCGCCAAGCACCGCAAGCACAAAACAAAGACTTGGTTACGCACCGAGCACAAAACAAAGACTTGGTTACGTACCGAGCACAAAACAAAGACTTGGTTACGCACCAAGCACAAAACAAAGACTTGGTTACGCACCGAGCACAAAACAAAGACTTGGTTACGCACCGAGCACAAAACAAAGACTTGGTTACGCACCGAAGCTTCGGGCGCATCTCGGCCTAGCCCGAGTTCATCTCATTGCATCTCATTGCATCTCATTTCATCTCATCTCATCTCATTTCATCTCATCTCGACCTAGATCGAGCTCACCTCGGCCTAGCCCGAGCACATCTCATATCGGCCTTGCTTGGCCTAACACTAAACGCTACAAAAAAAAAAATCATCTCGTCTTGACCTAGCTCGAGCTCACCTCGGCCTAGCTCGAGCACATCTCATCTCGGCCTTGCTTGGCCTAACACAACGCTACAAAAAAAAAATCATCTCATCTTGACCTAGCTCGAGCTCACCTCGGCCTAGCTCGAGCACATCTCATCTCGGCCTTGCTTGGCCTAAAAAAAAAAGGGCATTTATGCACTCAACTCTTAAAGTTCCAGCCCGACTCAACATATCTCTTCCTCGGCCTAGAACTTGGGGGCCTGTTGATACCCAAATAAAATAGGATAATTTTTTTATGTACACCGGGTCTCCCGGAGAGCTCGGAGACTAGAAGAGCCGACCGGAGACCCCGGAGTGCCCGGAGACCAGAAGAGCCGACCGGAGACCCCGAGAGTCCGGAGACTAGAAGAGCTGACCGGAGACCCCGAGAGTCCGGGTCTCCTGGGAGAGCCAGAGAGACCCGGAGAGCCAGAGACTAGAAGAGCCGACCGGAGACCCCGAGAGTCCGGAGACGTAAGAGCCGACCAGAGCCCGAGAGTCCGGTCTCCCGTGAGAGCCCGGAGACCGGTAAGAGCCGACTGAGAGCCCGAGAGTCCGGGTCTCCCGGAGAGCCCGGAGACCAGAAGAGCCGACCAGAGAGCCCGAGACCCCGGGTCTCCCGGAGAGCCCGGAGACCAGAAAAGGCCTACCAAAAGACCAGCTCATCAACTCATGCACAACAAGGAGGAGACACGTGTCCCACTTAATAAGACAAGTGTCCCATTAATAAACTCATGCACAATAAGGAGGAGACAAGTGTCCCACTCAAAGTGACAAGTGTCCATTAATCAACTCATGCACAATAAGGAGGAGACAAGTGTCCCACTAATAGCTTAGATGTAATGATTGCAAGGCTATCAAATGTAATAAGTATAAATAGGATTGAAGAGAGAAAAAAGGGGGGGATGGCTAAAAAACAGCTCTGTACTTTACCTTGGCCATTTAATAAACAAAAATGGCACTTACATCCATTTATTATATTCACTATTTTTATATTTGATTCCTTGTTGACCAAATTTGACGTCAACATACTTCTTGTCGGTTGAAAATTTATGAATTTGGTATTTAGTTATGTATTTTTTTTTTCTTTATGATGGTTTGTGGATTGAGATTATATATTGATTTGGTTTGCTTTTATTGACAATAGAAGAATTCATTTTATAAATTTTTCAGGCCTGAGCCCTGTCGCGTGTCCTCGCAAGGGTTTTTAGATTTTGTTCTTTGACTATTTTAAATGCAATAGTCTGCATTCAATGTAATCGAACTTGCCCACGCTAACTCAAACGGTCCTGCTTAGATATTTTATTGCAATGTTAGCTCACACGTTCAAGTTTGCATATATAAGCACAATTGTCCGGATATTAGGATAACGGGATACGTACGTAAAGCATGGAATAGTAAAGTTAGAAATTTCACATGTATCAGTAACTCGCGGTTAGAATTAATTACATTTTAATTAGAGAATAAAAGCTTTTATTATCAAAGTTATTGTTGTGCCTGTTATCAATCGTGACATTATTTTCTCTCTTGGAGAGTGCATTTTCTCTCTCTTGGGGAGTGTGCCTGTTCCCGCTTAGGGAGTTCGTTTTCAGATTTCAAATTTCATCTTCTTCTTCGTTGTCTCTGGTCCTGAGTCTTTAGATTTAGGGTTTCTCTCTTTGTCGGCTCTTTGTTACTGTTTTATTGGTCTTGGTGTCTTCCTGTTGTTTGTTGCTTGTGTCTGTCTTCCTCTCTCTTCATTCTCCTTTCTTTCTCTTTTTACTTTTTTATTTTCTGTGTTTGTGCAGGTATTGAAATAGCAGGTTTTGGTTGTGAGTGGAACTGGAATACGTTCAGCTATGGACAGTTCAGTGATGGAGGGTATGAAGAGGTTCTCTCTCTCGGAAAAGGAAACTGAGGGAGTTGAGCTCGATGAGTCAGATGTGCTTAATGGTTTGGAAGAGAGTAAAAGAAGTCTCTATGGAAAGATCCATGAAGGGAAAAAAGCCAACTTCTCGGGGCTCAAAATTACTCTCCAAGGATTTGGGCGACTAAAGAGAGCTTTGATCGGGAATGGGATTTAATCTATTTCAGTTTCTGTTTAGAAGTCTGGAAGATAAAGAGAGGATATTGAATAGCAGAGTGTGGTCATTTGATAATCAATACCTCCTCTTAAAAGAATGGGCTGGTAATGATGGAGTGGAGGAATCTGATTTTTCTTCTGTCAATCTTTGGATACAAATATGGAATATCCCTAACCATTGGATTACTATGGAAACTGGGCTTAAGATTGGGAAATTATTCTCTGACACTCAAGATGTATTTATACCAGAATCTGGGAGTATTAAGGGGAGGGTGGTAAAAATTTTGAGCTCCATTGACCTTAATAAACCTCTTCTAAGAGGCACATTTATTAAACTGGAGGGATCAAGAGATGGGTGGATTTTAAATACGAGAACTTAATTGGGTGTTGTTATTATTGTGGGGTTATTGGTCACATTGAGAGGGGCCGCCCACTTGCTGAAAAAGAGGATTTGAAAAAGGCAACCCTAATGAAGGTCGGTTTGGAGATTGGTTGAAGCGAAGAAGTGCTTATCCAAATCAAAAAGGAATTTTGGATACTTTGAAAAAAAAAAAGGAATCAAAATAAAGCAGTAGTACGAGTGAAGCTAAGAATAATCAAGTTGAACAAGTGCCCTTAATCATGTTTCAAAGAGGGGGATAATGTTGAGAACCAGTTTGGAGCCTTCAAATGCAGGGGAAGAAGGGAAAGAGTAAGGTTGACTATGGCTGCAAGTCATCAATAATCTAATGCGAGAATGATCGAGAAAGTTGGTTGGCTATAAGGAGGATAAGGAAAATAAGGAGTAGGTGACCTTGTCTCGATTAAAAATTACCGAACAAAAGGGAAGGAAACACTGGAAGTGATCCTGGGGGCATCCGGATCAATAAAAAATTGGGGAGTACTAGTGGTAGTAAGGAAGTTGCGAGGGGGGGGAGAGCCTTGATTAGCCATAGAGCTAAGAAGAGTGGAGAGGAGATGAGTATTGATACCCCTAATATCCAAGCTGGTACTAAGAGGAGTAGGTCATTACTTGATGAATTTTATGAGGAAATTGGAATGGGGATCTCTGAAAATGAAGGAAAGAAACAGAAACTTGATGGTGAATCTATTGAGGGTGAATTCATGGTGGAGGAAGCCAACCTAAATTGGCCCCAACCCCCCCAATGATTGCTATGGTGTGGAATTGTAGAGGTTTGGGAGGACCCTCTATGATTTCCCAAATAAAGGAAAGTCTAAGACACCATCTCCCGGATTTTATGTTTTTTTGTGAAACCAAGAAGAATGAAGCTTTTGTTAAAACTGTCTGTAAAAACCTGAAAGCCCATGACAGATGGTTTAGTGTGGAGCCTGTGGGTTTGAGTGGTGGCCTTTTGCTTTGTTGGGCTACTAGAGTTGTGATTAAGCAGATAATTTGTGAGAAATTTTGCTTGGAAGTGGAATTTGGGTACACCGATTCTCTTGAGGTGGATGGGCTATATTTGTGTATGCTAGTACTTGCCACGTGATTAGGAAAGAACAATGGCGTTCTTGATCGTGGGGAAGGCTAAATGGGGGGATCGATGGGTTATGATTGGAGATTTTAATGACATTTTGAGGGGTGATGAGAAAAAAGGGGGTAGAGTGAGGTCTGATGCTAGTTGTGCCAGCTTTAGAGACTTTGTGGGGCAGGCTGGGATGGAGGAAATTCCTTTATCTGGGTATGAATACACTTGGTCAAACTTAAGAGAGGGTGAGGGGTTTGTAGAGGAAAGATTGGGACAGAGCATTTCGCTCTCCGATTGATTCTTAATCATTCATATGCCAAGTTTCGCATATTATGAGACATGCATCGATCGATCATCGCCTTTCTTGTCTATACTCGATCCAAGAAAGGCAAGACTAAAGAAGATTCACATTTGATAGGCGATGGATTAGAGTGGAAGGTCCAAGATGTAATCAAGGAGGATGGAATAATAATATCTCGGGGACTCTATGTTTCACTTCAAAGATAAAATCGATGTTGTAGGTTGCGGTTGTTGGGATGGAATAGCGGTTTGAAACTAATGCAACTAAGATTATCAAAGATACCTCCAAAGAGTGGATTTGATGAATGTTGAAGAAACCATAGGGACTGGAGGAAATGGGAGATGCTTAAAGGGTGTTGAATAAGGCCTATGCTAATGAAGAAATGTTTTGGAAACAAAAATCAAGGAATCAATGGCTCAAAGAAGGGATAGAAACACAAAATTCTTCCATGTTTGTTCAAGATAAAGACAATAAAGCCAACAAAGATTGAAAGATTGGTCTCGGAAGCGGTGTGATTTGTGTAACTAAGGAGGATATTGTGGGAGAAATTACTGGCTATTATCAGTCACTTTTCTCTACTTCATATCCAGTCAGTGATGCTACATTACTGGATGGTATTCCATGCTCAATCACTCACAACCAAAATATGTGGCTTTCAAGGTCTGTGGAAATACAGGAGATTAAAGAAGCCCTTTTTTCTATGGATCCCCTTAAGGCCCCTGGGCCGGATGGTATGACTCATCTTTTCTTTCAACAATATTGGCATGTTGTTCAGTTTGATATTTGTAGAGCTGTTAGAAAATTTTTTGTTGCCCCAAAATTGTTGAAAAGTGTGAATCATACCCTTGTCACTCTTATTCCTAAAATTAAAAATCCCACTTCTATGTCTCATTTGGACTATTAGCTTGTGTAATACGGTGTATAAAATTATCTCAAAAATTCTTGCTACTAGAATCAAACCCCCGTTTACATGATTGTATCGTGAGTGGCAAACCGCTTTGTGCCTGGGAGACAAATCTTAGATAACATCATAATGGCTCATGAATGTTTTCACTTCATTAATAACAAAAAAAGAGGTGCTAAACAATTCATGGCCATAAAATTGGATATGGCTAAGGCATATGATCGTGTTGAGTGGGGTTTTTTGAGGGAGGTCTTAAGGAAGATGGGGTTTTCTTTTGTATTCATTTCTTGGATCATGGCTTGTGTTGAATCCTCTTCTTTCTCCTTTTTGGTTAATGGGGATCCTTGTGGATTGGTGTCTCCTTCTAGAGGAATTAGACAAGGTGATCCTATTTCACCTTATTTGTTTCTTATCATTTCTGAAGCATTTTCTAACTTAATTTTACAAGCAAACAAATGTGATCTAATCAGGGGGCTTAAAATTGCAAAATTTGCCCCTATTGTGAGCCACCTTTTTTTTGCTGATGATGCACTCTTGTTTTGTGAGGCGAATTGTGAGCATGCATCTCATTTTGTTTCAATTCTGAAAAGGTATTGTCATGCCTCGGGGCAAAAAATCAATTTTGAGAAATCTTCAGTCTTCTTTAGTGCAAATACAGCGGAGATGGAGAGGAGAAATATCTGTGGGGTGTTGAATGGTATGCAAGAGCAAAAAAAGATTAAGCATTTGGGGTTGCCAATTACTATAGGAAGAGCAAAGAAGGAGGTGTTTAGATATGTGGTGGATGTGGCTAAGAGGAGGGTCCTCAACTGGAAAGCTAACTTTTTGAGTCTGGCAGGAAAGGAGGTGCTAATCAATTCAGTTCTTAGTGCCTTGCCTAACTATATCATGTCCTGCTATAAGTTGCCTAAAGGTGTCTGTGATGATTTTGATAGAGTTCTTTCTCAGTTTTGGTGGGGCTTGGGTGAAGAGGGGAGATCTAAATTGCATTGGATCAGGTGGAGCAACCTTACTAAGCCTAAGGAGATTGGTGGTTTGGGGTTTCATGATGTTAGGTTGTTTAATGATGCTCTACTTGCTAAACAATTGTGGAGGATCATTACTCAACCTAACTTAGTGGTGTGCAAATTGCTCAAGGCCAGATATTTCCCTTGTGGTGGGATGCTGAATTCCAGTCCTAAGAATGCTGATTCTTGGATGTGGAAAAGTTTCTTAAAATCTAAATATGTGTTGTATGAAGGGATGAGATTCCAGGTTGTGGATGGGAAATCTATTAGAGCTTGGGAGAGCCCATGGATTTCGAATTTCTACTCTCCAATTCCAACAGGGCAGGTGGGTGCTAGAAGTGAAATCACTTGGGTAAGTGAGCTTATTCAAGATGGAGGAAAGGTGTGGAATAGGGAGCTGGTGCACAGACTTTTTAATCTCCAGGAAAGTAGAGCTATTTTGAATACTCCAATTTACTCTCAGAAGGATAAAGATAGACTGCGTTGGATCCTAACCCCGGATGGTAATTTTTCTGTCAAGTCAGCCTATTTGAGGCTGTGTGATTCTAAAACTCAAGTACAGGATTGTTGTGAAGGGAGTCAGTGCAGAAAGAGGGATGGTAAATTGTGGATGAAGGTTTGGAGTCTGAAAATTATGAATAAACTCAAACACTTCCTTTGGAGATGCATTCATGGGATTCTTCCAGTTCAAAGCATGTTGAAGAGAAGGGGGATGGAGGTCGACTGTATATGCAGCTGGTGTGGGGAGGAAAAAGAATCAGTGGAACATGTCTTATTTCATTGTACAAGAGCAAAATTAGTCTGGAAAATGGCTGCTGTTAACTGGGATGGGATCTACAATGAGAAAATGGATGTGAAAGAGTGGTGGATGTCTATCAGTTCCCTACCTTGGAATCCTTCTATCATGGACATAATTCATTTATCAACATATATCCTATGGTGGTTGTGGAAGACAAGGAATTCATGGATCTTTAATGGTGAAAAAATCTCAGAAATTTTGACAGCATCACTGGCTAATAGAGAGTGGATTGAATTTGCTGAAGCTTAGTGTGCTGGTTTTGTGGTGATGGAAGATGTAATTAGGGGTTCTTCCCAGTTATTACTTTTTCTTTTCATTTTTTTTGGCATGGTATAGTATTTTGTTTGTTTTGTAGCCATAGCCTGTTGTTGTAGCTGGTGGAGTTTGGAACATTTGGGATGTGGTCCCTGATCTTTTTTTGTCTTTGCTTTTTTGGCCCATTGTGTGGCTGTTTCCCCCTAGCCTGTTGGTTGAGGGTGGTCTTGGGCAAGTGTGCCCCGGGTTGTAAAGTGCTCGTCTGAGTTATTCTTTTGGTATAAATCTTTCGCATTTGGATAAAAAAAAAGAAGAATAAAAGCTTTTATCTTTCAACGTGCAGTAGCCTATCAAAAACTTCATGTAGCCTCCAACTAGAAAAAAAAAAATACATTGCATCTCAAGGTAGTTTTTGTAATTTATCTAAGAAAAAAGTAAGAACAAAAAACAGTTAAAACCTCTTCGGCCTCATAATGAGGCGCAACATCCTCATCATTGGCCTCTGCTTAGGGGTGTAAAAAAATCGAATATTTATTCAATCTGGTATTCCAAATTTTTATATTAACATTTGAATTCGAAAATTTAGAATATAAATCCACATAAAAATATTTATTAAGATTCGTATATTATGTTAATATAAAAATGAATATCAAAATGAATATCAATATATTCGATTCAAGTATTTGAAATGATATTCAAATAATATTATTTATATTTATATTTGTACAAATCACTGTTAGAAATAAACTTGATTTGACCCAAATAATAATTGGGCTTGAAGTATCTTTTTTGGTAGAAAATTAAAAAAAAAAAAGAGTATGTTAAATATTAGACCCCCAAAAACCCCAATTTCTAAAATAAATCATTAGAAATGGCTTGAAAAATATTTAGATTCTTTGGAGAATAAAAATTGTAGAGAATTTTAGAATAATCTATATTTTGTTAGACTTTTCTAGTGGATGAATTATATTCATTAGATCAAATAAATCATATCCATTGATTAGAGAGTTGTCTTAGTATAAATAAGGGTTGATCATTTTGTACGAATCCAAAATTGAAAAAAAATCAAGAAAAAATTTGCTCTTCCAACTAAGAAATTATATCTTAATCCAAATATATAATTTCAAAATAACCCAATAATAAATATAATTTGGAATTTTGAATAGGAATATTCGAATTGATTCGTATATATTCAAATATATTTTCATATCAGAATAAAAATTAGTTTTTGTATTCGAATATTAAAAGAAATTGAATACAATTTATGCTAGGAAAGCTACTAATGTAATTTTATTTTTTAGTAAAACAATGATAAATGGATAAGCACATAAGTGTCAAAACGTCCTGTTGCATTCAATGTCCAAAAAACAGCTGGTTTATTTTTTAGGAAAGTTGTTCATGTAAGGAAAATATCTAATCGGCGACAGGGGATCTAATCGGCAACAGGGGAGCAGCTAGCAGCGTGCTGCTTCCTCATTTCTTCAAAAAAATCTTTCAGTTCCGTGATTTTGGTTAGAACCACTTCAGTTGTTTCCATAATCTTCATTCTCACTTTTGCGTGCGTACTCCTCAAACTTTTCTTTGTTATTTCCCCAAAATATTAAACCAGCTGCTAAAATTGGCTTTCTTAACAAATTATAACGTATAGTCAAAAACGGTCTCGAGCCCTCCGACTTTAAAATAAAAACGGCCACTAACTCGGCGACTCTAAAGAAAATCAGAAAACGTCTTAGTGGTGAAGGCCGTTTATATATATTTATGTATATTTTTTAGTTGTCAATCAAAATCGATTGGGACAAACTGACTTTAAAAGTCATTTTCTTATTTAATTGAAAACAATACCAGTATTTGACTATGGTTAATAATTAGCTAATCATCACATCATTTTTTAACAATTTGACCACTCTATTATATTTTATTATATAAATTTTAAAACTAAAATTAGAATAATAATAGCTAAAATTATATACTCCTATAAAATAGGAAAAATCATACTTTTTCCCCTAAAACGATTTTGAAATCTCAAGCGAATTAAGAACTAAATTCAAGGTTTTCTAAAGATAAGTGATTTTGCCAAACTAAATTAAAAAATGACCAATTTTACAAGTTACATGAGTAAATCTACAATTTCTCAAAGTTTAGACTATCAAGCTTTTTTGTTGCTTCTTACATACATGTTTAGACTTTCATATATTATAAAGCATCCGTGCTCGGTCTGTAAAGCTAAGTATAGAAGAACGTGATTTCTTATACATATTACACAACTAATGGACTATATGTTGGGCCTATTAATATATTTTGGAGATGGGCTAAAAGCTGACGTTAAAGTCAAGCCCATTAAACAAACTCCTAAGCTCTTGGTATATCTGAAAAATTGACATTTTCATAAAATAAATGCTAATAAATATTTTGTGAAAACCTTTAGTACTACAAAATATCAAGTTTCGAAAGTTTTCATCTCAAAAGGGGGGGGTGGAAGAATAAAAATCTATAGGAAACAACATATAATTCATTTGTCATTCAAACAATATGCTATTATTTTTATTGTGCTATGAAGTGTCAATACAATAACAGGGCTAAATTTCGTCATCTCGATTTCGAGGGTGTTTGGCTAAGCTTATTTAAAAGAGATTATAAGCTCCTACGTCTTATATGATAAATTTCGAGTTTATAATATGTTTGATGTTATTTTAAAAATAAGTCGTTTAAGCCTTTGGATAAAATAAGATGATAGAGCTTTTAAAATATTAGTAATGACAACTTTGTAATTAAACTGATCAAATTAAAAGAGTTTGTTAAATAAATTTTTTTTTGAAGAAAAAAGGGCCGTTTTACTTTTTATTATTTTATAAGATAATTTAACAACTCCTAAAAAACTTCTTTAAGAATCTTATAAGCTCTTTCAGAAAAAGACTTACAAAATAATTTTTAAGAATAAGCTCTCGTATATATAGCTTATAAGATGTTTTGAAGAACATTAAACTTTGCCACTGACCTCGTCTTCTTCTTCTTCTTTTTTTCCCTTTGAGTACGCCAACCTCTTCTTTTCACTTACGTATAAAATAGCCAAAAAATAATAATTATAGTGATATATTTGATGGTTTAACTTTAAAAAAATGATATAAGTATGAAATTTGGATATGAACGTTTTACATAAACTTATATACATCATTTAAACTTTTTTTTTTTTTTTTTTTTTAGAAGAATCATTTAAACTCTAATTAGCGTGGTCTTAGTAGAGGAAAATCAAGACGAGTTTGAAAATAATATAAGTTGGTCTTACACGAGAAATGGGCAATAAAGAGTTCATTAAACACACCAAAGAGTAATATTACGCTACATATAATGTTTATTGAGGAAATATATAAAAATAAAGGAAAATGTCCTGATCACAAATCGACCATGTAGCAAAGAGATTTTACGCTACATAGAATGTATTATACTATTATTTTTTTCAAATGATGGACAAGTAATCCACTTAACAAAACATAGTATATCAAAGATCCACTTTAAAAACCCTAATATGATTGATTAAGAAACAAAGTGCGAAAAAATAGACTAATTAGCAGCTTGTGGTCCCAAGTGAAAATTTTATATATGAGATGTGCATTGTACATGGACCCAAAAGGCCACTTCAATTAGGAGAAAAATGGATTACCAAGAACCTAAATCGTCGGCACGTTTTTGGATTGGAAAAAAGGGTTCAATCCCAAACACTTCCTCTATAAGACATTCTAAAATAATTTTAATTGTACTGTGATTGTATGATTGATCAGTTTATTTCTTTCTGGAGTATAAATTGATTTGAAATTTCTTGTAACTTTGGATTAATTGCAAACATGGTCTTGTGACTTTGGGGTTGTGGTATTTTTGGACTTTTAAATTTCCAAGTAGGACTTTAATTATTAAAACTTGGCACATTATGATTAATTAAGTTATTTTTGAAAACCCTCAATTTGAGGTGGTGGGGTGGCAGCCACGACAGCAATCCGAACAATTTTTGAATTTTCTAACCAAAATTGTCCTAAGTGTTCCATTTTTTTTAATTAAAGTCCTAAATTGCAAATAAAAAAATAAAAATCATAAAATGCCACTAGGGATGGCAATGGGGGGGTTCATACCATCCTCATCCCCGAATCCCATTTCAAATACCATCTCCGTACAATTCTCCGTTTCGGGCGGTACGGGAATGAGGAATCCCCGTTCGGGAAACGGGTCATAATAAATTAACTCTTGATCCATCCATTGATTAATCTAAGAGAAATGAATGGAAAAAAAAACTATAAAAATTACATCTCTATATAATGGTAGAAATGGGTGCATGCATCATCACTCAAGTTGCATGACCATTCAACTAATAAACTCTATTTAGCTTTTGAACCTCTAAGTCTAGCTTTTACGCATTAACTCGTGGGGACTTTTGATAAGTTTATATTAATATTTAAAACTTGTTTATTATATTTATTCTTTTAATGAAATGTGGTCAGACTTAGCCGTCTATAGATTAATGTCTCTCTTCTTTCTCACGAAAGGGAAAATAATCTTTCAGGTTTTGCTTTCACCCTAAAGTAAAAGAATGTTCTTCTACTTTACTTGGATGAGTAACGGACAACAAATTTAAATAAGTGAATTATAAATGAAAAGGAAGGTTGTGAATTATAAAAAGAATGATTATATAAGGAATATGTGTTCAGTTATGGGGTCTCTTCTCATCAAATGCATGCATGTTATATCGAAACATATTTCATGTTCCACTTTTTGGTCCATGTGCATGGTTGGATGAATAACACATGTCATTGGGATAAACATAGGTCGTTGATTATATGAGTGTTTTACACGTGTCATGCATCCAACCAAGTGGAACAGTAAGTGGAATAGAAAATTGGAACATGAAATCTGAATCCTATTATATCTGATGCAATGTCTATCGAGCGAAAATCAATTAGCAAGGGTCTATATCCTAGAGCACTTCATTCGGCATAGCATTATGATTAGTCGAGCTTAATTCCACTTCTTAGGGTTTATAAAATTTTAAACATTATTCATGTGAATGTCACATGTAGACGATGATGCCATTATTATAAACGTGGCATAATATTCACATGATGTATTAAAACACCAGATAAAACACGGTAATTTAGATCCGGCCTCCCTAGTTTTTACGGTCTATTCCATGCCACCCACTTGGGTAGCCACCCAAATTGGGTGGCATGGAATTTACCAGTTTTTACAAGGTTAATTACTAATAACTCTATTCTAGAACAAGTTAAATCACTTTCACAACCCTACAAATTTGATGAAAAAAGTATATATAAACATGTGCATGATCAACTAATTAGCAATGCAAGACAGCCTAATGTTGGATATGTACATAATTCACTCCTCAAATAGCAGCAGCATTGAGCAGATTTAGGGGGAAATAGAAGCTCCACTTTGCTCTTATCATCGCAAATTGCTATTTATAAGCCAATACGAGCCCATGTTTTTCCCTAAATATTCAGACCATTTCAAGTGAAAGAAGACTCAGCACAAATAAACTACCTAAAAATCAAATCACTGGTGTCCTTTTAGGAGGAATGCCTAATTTGGCGCAATTAATTCTTGAAAACAGACAAGACCCCATTGGAAAGTTAAGAAACACATCCTTTTGCCCCTACAAAAGTTAGTATATAGGCAACTAGATGACATAATTTTTGTTAGGGGAGTGGGGGAAAAGAAGAGCATTAGGATTTAGATCTCTAATGATTTGATCTATCCCACTAGCTAGGTATACATAGAAAGGGGATGATGGAAATCAATTGGGACCAAGTATAAAAATAACAATGTCAATTTCAGGAATTTGATTGCTTGATGTTGTTGAGGATAGTGTCTTCACGTATAAAGTGTCCACGGTTCTGGCAATTGACTCTAAGATACAACAACTTGCATTCTTAAATTAGTAGCACTACAAAATTTAAGAACACAACGAATTGGTAGTATTTCTGTCATATAATCTTCTCAGCATTATTTCTCTTACACTCTAAGCACAAAGGAATTGGTAATATTTCCTATTTTGAACCCATCAAGATATATAGAAAACTTGACCATTGGGTAATTGCAAGAAGGAAATGTGGAGAAATTATTCTTTTTTTTTTGTCCTAACTCTTTGATAATCTGAAGCTATAACTAAACATTGCATAAATGTTTAAACATCAAGAAACAACAAATTACAAAAGAAAAAACACTAAAACAATAAAAGGTGAATATCCAACAGCACCAAAATACATTCCCTTCCCCTAAGTACAACTTCTCACACCCTTCTTCATCCCAAACAAAATCACTCCAAGAAAGTCTCCATAACATCCGAATACATCCCCCCTTCATTCCTATACTCCCCGGGATTATGCGCGTGGTGATTGAGCGAACTCGAGGACGACGAAGTCGCCATTCTTGCAGGCAAAGTAAAGCTCCTCTTAAACTTACCCTCCATCTTCGAATGGCTATCCAAGCTCAAAAACTCATTAGGATTACCCCCACAATTGTTGTGCAAACTATCCGGATCCATATTTGGATCCGTTTTGTTCCCCAGCCCGTCCGTGTTGAACAACAGCTTTGCCTCATCGGTCCGTCCAGTCAGCGCGCTGAAAAACGACAGTCCGTTCGGCCATTTGATGTCGTTTTCGTGATCATTAATCATGTCTTCCATCCGGGACTCGGTAGAATGAGGGAGAAGGAACATGTGTGTTTCGTCTTTCGACGGTGTCATTCCGAGCCGGGCCGAGTTTTGAAAATTCGGAGACGTGAGCATTGAAGGGGGGCCTGAAGGGATCGGCCTTGGCCCCCAGTTGAACAGGGGAGGTGGCGGCCGGATCGGCATGGCCGGCGGCTGTTTTAGAGGGACGGTGGCTGAAGATGAGGCGTTGCGGGTGGAGGAGAATAGTTGGGATAGATAGAATCCGGATTGGTAACCTAAGGACTCAAATGTGTGTCTCATTCTCAGCACAAAATGAAGGTCTTCTGGTATCTGAATATAGTTAAAACATTCTCCATTGAGATCAACATGTTATCATAATAATTTGGGATAATTACAAAAAATACCCTTGTGGTTTAATCTAATTACAAAAAATTCCAGTTATCTATTAAAATTACAAATACGCTTTTGAAGCATCGCAAATAACCCCTTCAATAAGTGCAATTTGTAACATAGAAACATATGTAAATCGGCAGGGGAGGGGCTAGACATTGAAGCTAAATAAATAAGAAACAAATATTTTAATACCAAAATTAATATTCAAAATAAAATATACATGGAGTAATAGATTTTTAAAAGTTTGGGGCTCCCAGTCCCCACAAGGGCACACCCTTCAATAGGTGCAATTTGTAATTTTGAAAAATAATTGGGTTTTTTTTGTAATTAGACTAAAGCTGAATGGTGGTATTTGTAATTATCCCGAAAAATTTGCCAAAACTAAGAGTTGAGGGAACTCACAATCTTGCAGGAACCAAGCTGCAGAAGGCCATGTCCAGCTTGAATAACAGCTATAGTCTGTAAATTAATGCAATTAAGTAGTTTTTTTTTAATAAGTTAGGAGTACTGGTTGAACGAGAGAGTGTAAATTTCAAAGAAACTGAAAAGCACCAGCATCAAACCCCGGTCAACACCCTTGAGCGATATCACTTGAGCTACAAGCTCGTGGTAAAATGCAATTAAGTAGTTAAAAAAATAATTATTTTCTTTTTTTTTCAAAACACAATAAAGAAGAGAGTGAGGTCTACTAAAATCAAATCAAATTAAATGTCCAGAAATGGTGATTAATTCTGACCTGAATGCCTGACTCAAACTGTTCAGTCCACTCTGTAGGTAGCTGAAATTAATAAATCAAAAGGACTTCATAAATCATTCATCACACACAGTAAATTTTATGATAACAATAATTGGGACATTGAAAGTCCACTTTCCTCTACCAAGAAAATTGGTACAAAAACATATCCATTACTTGAAAAAGTAAGGTCCAAAATCAATTTCTTTAGCTGGTTAATCAAAATCAAATTTAAATAATCAAAACCCCCAATTATGCCAACTTACAGCATCAAAAGAACTCTGCCAGTAGTTAGAAATGTTTGGTTCACATTCTGTTGGCTCTTTGAAGACCCATTTGTGGCATTTATCAGAAGCAACTTTTCCCATCAACCTGCAATCAATTTATTTTCAACCCCAATCAAAACTAGACCCAAAAAAGTGAAACACACACACAAAATTGAAAAAAATAAAATAAATAAATATATTTAAATCTACAAAGCACCTACCCAGTACCCACCCTTCTCCATAATTATACAATTGAATGGACATTTTGCTGAAAGCTTTCCTGACAGGATCTTCACCATCCATCTCATCCAAACACTCTGCAACTCTGCCTCTGCAGAACCCATCTTCCCACATCAACATTCTGCACAAAATAACAACAAAAAGAGGGAAAAAGATCAGAAAAGACAAGAAAATCATCTCAAACATAACCTTAAATCAATAAATCACCTCACAACCTGTCACTCCCTATCCTTAATAAACAAAAACCCAATGAAATATCATAAAAAAAATTCCTATTAATCAGGAAATTATACTCACAAGCTACCATTGTCATCTCCAACTTTGCAACCATTGCCACCTCTAACTCTCCTGCAATAAATGCCACAACCCTTTTAGATTTAACATCAAAAATCAAGAAAATGAAACCATAAGTACCCTAAAGAATAAAAAGAACAACTAAACCAAAAACCAAGAACCTAGTAGAAAAGAAACCCAAGTGAGAGTTTGAAGCAAATATCAAGAAAAATGAAGCCATAAATATTTAAAAGGGAAAAAACACAACTAAACCAAAAACCAAGAAACTAGTAGAAACCCAAGTGAGAGTTTGCAGCAAATATCAAGAAAATGAAGCTACAAATACCATTTTTTCGTTTATAAGGAACTAAACCAAAACCCAATAAGCTAGTACAACCCCAAGTGAGAGTTTGCAGCAAATATCAAGAAAATGGAAGGGTTTTTAGGAAAAAGTGAGAGTGAGACAAGAAAGACATACGGGCGAGGTCGAATGGTCCAGAAAACAGAGTAAGTCCAGTCTGAGTTGAGACAGACGCTTCTAAGGGCCTCATGAAGGGCCATCATCCCAACTGCTTCTTTGCTCCTGTCTCCTGCTCCTGAGCCCACCATCTCTCTCTCTCTCTCTAGCTTTTTCTGTAAGACTTAATCTACTAATAACCCAGCTGCTATATAGTAAAATAAAACAAATATGTCTTCCTTTTTTCTTTCTTTTTTTTTTTAATCTCTTAAGAACACAAATCCGACTGCAAAAATGGTTGTCAACTATCAACCACAAAAGGAGAGAGAGGCACTGTTTCTCGCTTCATCTCTTTCAACTTTTGTTTACCACACTCTGTTTTTCTTTTTTTTCTCTTTACTTTATTATCTTTGTGTACTGTGAGGATTAATTACCAAATATGGTTACTTGGGGGAAGGAAAAAAGGGTGGTAGTACTGTAACAGTGGTGTTAGACGCGCAGTGGGGAGTGAAAGTGCGTGCGTATGAGTGTGTGAAACTGTGAGAGGCGTTGAGGTTTGTGTCCTTGTTCTTTTTTTTTTTTTATCTGTCACTGTGTGTGAATTTTTTAACCGTGAAATACTGTGTTAGGGGGTAGTGTGGGGACAACTTTTTTTTTATCCTCCTTAGCAAAGCACCAACAGACAGCGGGAGAAAGGTTAGGAAGAAAAAAAGGGTGGCGTGGCCCTGAATGTGAAATTACACTTCTGCCCTTTCTTGTGAAATTTTTTTACTTGTGTGAAAATATAAACTTGAGGGGGAAGGACATGGAGTAGTTCTTGGAGGATGTTGTGCCAACAATAATTACAACCATTGATTTTATTACATTTATTTTGAATTTATTAAGATTTCGGAGATGGATGATTGTGGATTGAGTTTCTTAGGATGTGTTTGGTTGCATTTGTGTTGGCCTTGTCAAATGGATACGGATAATAAAGTTTAATAACTTGTTTGCTTAATGGATCAGATTGTGGGTAGAGCCATCAAAATGGGTCAAGTCCGTCGAGTTGGCCTGCCCCGACCCACCTAAGGTAAGATATGGATGTCAATAGGGCGGGGCGGGGCCGGGGGAGCCATCCCCGTTCCCGTAAGACAAACGGGGAAAAAATTCCCCCCGCCCCCTTTTCAATTTATTTTTTTGCACAAAAATACTATTGAAAAACAATAACCATTTTTAAATATTTAAAAATTTATAAATTATATAAAAAAGCTAATAAAACACTAATTAATAAAATAAATTAAAGATTTGGTCATTTTATTATATTTAATGTGGATATATTTATAAATATATTATATATATTTCAAATATTATATTATATATTAATATTCGGTTCTCCGCGGGGAATGAGGCAGAGATCCCCACGGGGCGGGGAGTATGATCCCCGTCCCCGCCAACAGGGAGCAAAAATTTCCCGTCCCCGTCCCACGGGTGAAAATTTCGGGGAATCCCCACCCCGTTTGGTGCGGATTTTCGCGGGGAACGGCCCCACTGCCATCTCTAGGTAGGGGCGGGTTAGATATTCTTGGCAGCCTAAACAGGCTAGCGCACCATGGGTCGCGGGCTTGCCGGCCCGCCATAAATAAGAAGAAAATGTGAAGAAGAAATACAAGAAAAAAATAGTATAATTGATATATTATATTTCTATCTCTTATAAAAGTGTATCTAATAGTATTTTAAAATATGTATTTGTCATCCATTATTTTATTTAACTCATTAAAATAAATAATATGCAAAATAAAGTTATTTTTTTAATTTTTTTAATTTTTATTTTTTGGGCGGCCCGACCCATCTAGTCTGCAGTATATTGGGTTCGGCCAATATATTTCTAGCCCACCATAATGGCGGGTTGGTCCAGTCCGGCCCGTCAGCCCGTTTTGACAACTCTAATTGTGGGATGTGTGTGAGCTTATTAATGATATGTTTTATTGAAGGTGAATAATAATAGCACATATAATGATATATTACTTTTGTGCCCTTTATTTAGAATAGATTTTCTAATGAATGCACTTGGACAGGGTTAGTTGGGGGTATTTTGATAAATTTGGTACACAAAAAATAGGATGGATTTTGGATTTCACCTTGGGGTGAGATATGATATCACTTTGGATGCTTGTAAGAAACCGAGTCTTGCCCATATCGTGGGTTTGCCTTACTTAAACTAAACAAAATAATAGTACCAAGAAATAGTGTGAAATGGTGTGTTATCATATAGTGTGTGTTATGTATATTAACACAAGTTATTGTTTTTGTTTGTGAGATATTTAGTACTTGGTCAATCATCATTTATCTTGCTTTGAATTTGGTGTAAACTAGTTCAACAATTATTCTTTGAAGAGATAGTCTCTTGTTAGACGGTCTAACAGTTAGACGGATGCAGCCCAATAGATCAATTCAACCTGTGTACCCAGTGACCCAACATAATATGAATACTTTTAAGAGGACATACTAGTACTTTTTAGAGAAATTACAAAAAACCTTTCGGGGAAAACTGATATTTTTTCAGGGGAACTATTAATATATTTATGGGGATTACTAATACTTTTGATGAAAAATAACTAATATTTTTTAAAGGGTTATTAAATATTTCAAGTGAACTTCGTAATAATACTTTTCAGATGGACTACTAATACTTTTAAGATAAAACCTAATACTTTTAAGCACTCTCGTGATATTATATTGTTGTCCAATATTACAAAAACTAATACTTTTAAGTGAACAACGTACTAATACTTTTCAGATGGACTACTAATATTGGTCGCTGCTAATAAACTAAAAACGTCATTGGGTTGATTTTTGGGATTCGTCTAATTAACGAATTTTGGTCCATTAGACCATTTGACATGAGTTTTTATCTTGTTTTGAAAAATGCATTTATCCATGTCATCCAAGTATTTGTTGATTTGATTGAATCGATTCTAAAGAATTTCAGTACTGTAAATACTTTTCGGGAGCTACTATACTTTTTAGAGGGGGCTACTAATATTTTTTCGGGGATTCCTAAATACTTTTAAGGGAGACTACTAATATTGTTTAGGGGAAAAACTAATATTTTTAAAGGAAACTACTGATACTTTTAATGGGAAAAATTAACACTTTCATGTGGAATTAATAAAAACTTTAACGAGAAAACTTAATACCTTTCAGGAGGACTACCTATACGTTTTAGAGGGACTACTAGACTTTTGAGGGGGAAACTAATAATTTTCAAGATGACTATTAAAAATACTATTCAAGGAACCACTAATACTTTTTCTATGGATTGTTAATACTATTTAGAGGAAAATCTAATACTTTTTAGGGTCGTAGTGATACTTCATCACGACATAATATTATAAAAATATCACCACCCTGGTAATAATATAACACCGCCTATATTACAAACATCCCAAAATATTATGAAAATAACATCGGCCTGGAATATTACAAAAATTCCACCACGTGATATTTCAAATATGTCATTGTTTTTTAGTATAGTACCGTCTAAGGGGTCCTGACGTATTAATCAGTTTGACAATAGTTTTTGCCTCATAAAATTACATATTCTTAGCAATGTAAAACTCTTCAATACCTTTTCTTACCTATTCAAGATGAAAACTTAAAAAAGCATTTTTTCCACAATTAAAAACTTGAGCACGTTTTTATTATTATCTTTAAAAAGTTTCTTACAATCTTGTTGTGGTCCTTCAATATATTCTCTCCCAAGCCCATATAATTAAGCACAAGTGACAAAGTATTTGAAGGAGTATGTGTTACCCATGATTCGCATGTTGAATGGGTTTTGATGATTACTGCGTGCATTGCGGAGATCGATTTTCTTTCTGATCAGATTGGTTTCACTGCTTTTTAGATTATTGATCATTTAACATAACAATTTAGTAAAGTATGAATCTTGACATTTTTAGAAAGTTTTGATGTAATTAAAAATAAATTTCAAACTATGAAAATACAGCATATATGAGCTCGAATATGGTGATTTTTACATTTCGGATATTATTACGAATAGTATATGATAAGTTTCTGATTAAAAAAAATATTTATTATAAATTATCTAGGTGAAAGCAATGTTGTAAAAATCGGCATAGACGCCCTTATGTAGGTTGAGGCGGTTATGTTCAAATCAATGAAAAAATCACCTCGGTCAAAATCGAGCTTAGGCGCCCACCTTGGCGGCCAAAAATCGGTCTAAAGTAAAATTAAATTTAAAAAAAATAGTAATGTTCCTAAGCTCTAGGTATCGGACAGTCACCCGATTAATGTTTAAGCGATTTTTGCAACCTTGAGTAGGAGTGGGTCGAGTGGGGCAACCAACGTATCCATATTCCTTAAGCGTAAACATAAGAGTTCTATTATCTAATTAATTGAATAATTGCAAACTGTGCAAACTAAATTCTGTAATTAATGGCCCAAATTATTGGAATAAATCGAGTTAGATCTCATAATTTAGGATATTTTCATGGTTGGAGACTTGGTAAATGATGTTCTTACTATCACCTAGGGGTTGAACGAAATGGTTTCCAATTTTTATAGTCCTAATTATTCTTGATGAGGAATCTAATGTAGAAATTAGTTACTAGTAGTTCCATACTTCAAAATTTTCAGCTTTTTTACAGAATGATGATACAAATATTCCAAAGAAACCTACCACTTTGATCAATTATAACACTTCAGGAAAGTTTTCATATCGATAGCCTATTTCATTGCTCATGATCTTTGTGTTTGGTTTAGCCTTGGGCCCCAAGGTGGTTGTCAATTAGCCATTCATTTATTGGTACAATATTTAGGTGGTAATATGTGAATAAAATATTTTTGTGGTGGTGTTTAGTGTGTATATGAATTGATTAGAGCCGAACATAATATTATTTAAACAAGTTTAAAAAATTGTGATGAATCGAGCTCGGGGAGTTTGTTATTGTTTATATATTTTATTATTTTTATACTAATCAAGTCAGGCAAGAGCCGAGCTTTACATATGTTCAAAACTGGTTTGTTATATTAATTAATCAAAATTAAATGAGCTTTTAATGATCGATCTTGAGTCAAATATTAAATAATTTGGTTGATTTTCCAACCATAATCGTGGAAAAAATTACTAATGATGTGTTCTCCTTTGAATTGCAGACAAATATAAGAATATGTCAAAATATTACTTAATAACATCAAGATGGTTACTGATACCACTGAGTGACAATTTTTTGTTTTCTTTTCATTTTTCTCTTTGCCATAATTATAGTTTTCTAAGTTCAACGGCGACAAAAGTTATACAAGACTATTACTGACATTCATACGTATATTAACTCTACAATAAGAACAGAAGTTGTCACAGATTCATAGCAACCATTTTTGTCATCATTGAATATTAACTAATTACTACTAGTGATAATTGACTTATTCACACATAATATCTATTTTCTAATTTTCATTTATCACATTACACACGGTAAATCTGCAAACAACTCCAAGTTAAGATTTCTAATAAATTGTCCAACTTATCCTCTGGAGTTGGTACCTGCGACACCAACAAACATGAGACGGGCTTTGGAATTGTCTCAGGGTCAGGAAAGCACATTCGACGCTCAAGTCAAAATTGTGTAGGAGAGAAAAAATCCAGAGCAAAAGGAACAACACTTGAGAGTAATGAACTGTGAATACTTACAAATAATGAAATAAAACACGATGGATTTTTTATGCCTAAGGTGATGGGTCACATGAGCTTAGTATAATAAAGTGTGTTGTTTAGTAGGTCGCATGAGCTTACAAATAAACTAGGGTGGACGTTTTATGCTTGTAGTAGATCTCGGGCCGTAAGTAGTGAATTGGGCTTCATGGGATGCTCAATGATATATTGGGCCTCGCGGGCCAGTTGATAATATTTGTACCCAATAATGAATATTTATTGTAAATAATTAAATAATAACATAATTAAATAAAAAATTTATTACAATTTATCCCGAACAACACAATTTTTGTTAAACTTGTCGAATCATATTATGACAGCAGTTATTATTATTATTATCACTCCATATATATAATTGCTGATCACCTATTCTGTCACTTACTAATTGAAAAATGGGACAAACTCGTTACCTTGTCTTTTATTTATTTATATAAATATGAATAAATAGATTTAGCTTATCTGAGGACAAACAGGATGGAAGTATAAATGAGGTATTTAAATGGGGCAACAGAATCTTTACCAGTCAAAAAGCAAGTAGGAGACACTCTGACCTCATTATATAAAATAATTGGACTTTAATATTTGGTAAAAATTATTAGCATCACATAAATGTCAGTTGGAGAGACTTTGTGGTAATGATAATTTTATTGTACGGTCTTAGTTAGACTCTAGACTGAAGAGATTTGATTTGGGCACACCTCTTTTTGATTTGGGCAAACCTACCTCCCTTCAAGGCTAAGGCAGCTCTACCTTATTAAGACATCACTAAATTTGATGTTATTGTTTACTGAATGGTCCAGTTTTGTACCCACTTGGTTACTTGTTTCCTGATTTTATCTTCACTAAATAAGAGTATCTGCCCATACATTGCAAGAATTAAGGCTGTCTATGTCTATCTAATCAGATATGTATAGATTCTAGTGTAATAGATAAGTTTATATACCAACATATCTCAATGAGGAAGATATTTTAGGTAATTATTGTGATTTTTTTTGTTCGATATATTAAATCACTTTTTATGTATTTTTTAGTACATATCACGGGGGAATAATAGGAGCAATGAGAATCGAAGCTCAAACCTTTGGTATGGACTTCAGGGTCTTAAGTCTTAACCAACCATCCACTCGATATTCTCTTTTTATTTTTTTTTAAATGTATTTGATTCATGTGTTTCGTATTGTTTCTATTGGAAAAGAGATATTTACGATTTATAAATTTATTTAACCTCTTTTGCATGGAAAATATATAAACTTGAAATTTAGGTAAATTGGATTTTGAAAAGATTTAATGATTTTATTTACATAGAAAATGAGATTGAAAAATAACTTAAAAGGAATAAAAGGAAATCAAAATAGTCAGAAACATATTTTGAATGAAAATCAGATTTTGATTTTTGAGTATATATGACACCTTGTTAATATTTACTATTAAGTATAGCAAATTTCACATAGTGCCATTATGTAAAATTGCTTACTTGCAATTAACATGCCCTAAAAAAAATCCCCATTTGACCCTTTTTACTTAGGAGGCGTGCTCTTGGAAAAGGAAATAAGGGAGTGCTCTGATCAAAGTACCACTACACATTGCAGAAAAAAAAAAAAAAAACAAACAAAGCTAGTTGTATTATTAATTTAATTAAAGAAAACAATGGAGAGAATATGAGATTAAGGAGTCACGTGAGCACGTGACATGGCAGTGAGTCGGTGCATCGTTTCTCATAAAGAAAGAGAAGCGCACGAATTGCGGGCCACTGTATCCTTTCTCTTCGGCATCTCCACTTTTCGTCCCCCACGCTCCTCATCGCACGCGCTTCCTACGTGTTCCTACGTACATGATGTGAAACAAATGACAAAGGCTTTGTATACAGTATAAACACTTATTTTCAGTTTTATATAATTACTAGCAGTCCACCCGTGCGATGCACGGATCATATATAAAGTAAAGACAATTTTAATATTTTTGTTATTTTTATTAATTAAATTTAATAGATTATTTAATTATAAAATCAAATAACTATAAATAATTAATAATTGAACAATACTGCCAAATTACAAAACAAATTGAATGAATATTAAATTAGAAAAAGAGCAAATCATACAAAAAAATAAAATGAGAATAAGATATAATAAAAATTTAATTGCAAAAAAAATATAGTTTGAAAATCATACTATTTAAACTATTATAAAGTTATTTTTCAAATTTTAAGAACATATTATGTATTAAAACTTACTATATAAATTATATAGGCAAGAATATTTAAACCAATTTATATATGGATTACAACTTATTAGCTAAAATTTATTAAATTTTAAAGAATATATAACAAAATAAATTTTACAATGAAAGCTAGATATACAATAATATATAACAAATTTATATATAAATTATGAATTCGAATCTTCTTAACTAAAATTTCAAAGCAAAAATTAAAAGAATATCATTATATGATAAAGAGTACATTCGATAAATATGGTTTAATTACAAACCATAATTGTAAGCTATTTCTCAGTGTTTGCTTTTATTTCATCTTCCCATGCAATAACAAAATTTAGATACTGCAATTTCTTCCAAAATTGATATGTACTATTTTTTTAAACCTTTTGAGTTCTTCTAAAGAGAAGGGTCTTTCTATTAAATTTAGTTACATTCTTTGGATGGGCCATCGATGTTACTTGATTTACCTAGTTCCTTAGCATTGATGCAACCTGCAAGGTAATTGATATTATCCAGGTAATTGATATTTTTCTGCAGTTTTATAGTCATTTCGATGTTGGCTACTTTGTTGTCTTTGGCTGTTTCTGAGTTTCATCCAAGTGGTCAGACAACTTTGATCTCCTGGACAGATGACTGTAAGTAAATAAAACTATATTTTTTGATATATTTAAATTAAATCGTCCAAGTAAAAACGAAAATTCGCCATTTAAAATAAAATTTGTTAATTCAAAAATCTGCTTCTGTTCTTTGGTTTTTGTAAAACTGTTTTTCTCTGAAAAAAATATTTTGATTATATTGTCCTACCCTGTTTTTTTTCCTATGTGAGTTTCTTCTGATAAAAGCAGATTTTCAATATAAGATTGATATGTGTAGGAATATTTTTCAATTTTTTCTATAACATCTATTTTGATTTATATGCAATATATGCAGTATAATAAGGTATAAAATAAAAAAGCGAACGTGCTTACATCAATATATGTTTCATAGTGTATATAGAAGATAATATTTCATATCATATAGGTATAATTACAAAAGACCCCCTGAGGTTTGGCCTAATTACAAAAAAATCCAGAGATATTTCAAAGTTACAAAAAACCCCTTAAAGTTTGATTATGCCTTAAATTTAAGGGCATAACTGTAATAATTCTTGAAATATTAGGGGCATTTTTAAAATATTTTTTGCATATGGAGGGGGAAAATGTAAGTGAAATCAAACCTCAAGGCCGTTTTTATAATTTTAAAAAATATCTGGGTTTTTTTTGTAATTAGCCCAAACTCAGGGTTTTATTGTAATTATCCCTATCATATATTACGTTTTCTGATTTAACAGTTTTTTATTTAAATGCAAATGTGTTGTTTTATAGTCAAACTGATTTACATGCATCTCAAATTGAAAAAGAATGACATAAAATACATAAACAATGAACATACCTCTAGACTAAACATATCCGAGTTGTTGATATACAAATGAATGTTGCGGACGCTGCTGCAATTCATGGTGCAGATTTTTGCCTTTTAGTTTTATCCAGGTTTTGCGTTTTTAGTATGCTGTGGAGTGCAAAGTGTTGTAATTTGGGTTTTGGAACTGGAATAAAGGTTGTTGCTATTTATAATTGATCCTGCAACATATTCAAAATTTTGTATCATGTAGGTATTGAATGACAAATTGCAATTATTTATTATCAACCTCTTTTTATCTGTCCAATGTTGAATTATGGAGTCCTACTACTTATATTTTCAATACAGAATTTTTGCTGTATATTCAAATTTTGTATTATGCATTTTCAATGATTTGGAAAACCGATACTTATTCATAATTATTAAATGAATTATGTTGATTAACTTTTTATATCAAAATATTAATAAACGGATTATGTATTCCTTTTTGGGCTTCCAAGACAGACCCCAGTCTTGATTAACAAAGAAACTTTTAAAGTTTCTGTATTAAATATAGGAAAAAGGAATTAATGTTTACATTTAACTACTCATAAATATGCCGCATGCGCCACCATAATTCATTGTTCCTTATGGTCTTTCCAAGGGTTTCGTACAGTAAATACTAAATGTAATAACTATTGCTGATGATTACATTACATTTTATTAATTAAGTTGGTTACAGAAAAATATCAGAACATTGCCAAAAATAGAAACTACAATTTGGCGGGAAATTTCCTTAAATAGCCACTATTCTGCTTTTATATATATATAGATATTATTCATAAAATCGAAAATATGGTGTTCAATCTTGTGTTACAGTAGTAAATTATTGTATTGTAAGGGCGAATGACTCGAGTCCCCTACCCTATTATCCCTTGTTATACTAAAAAAAAGTAAAAACATGTTTGTTTCAAGTATTTGTATTAAAAATAACTTATTGTCATCTAATTTCCAAATCAACCTTTCTTATATACTCTTTACCTTGCATTCTATCACACGAACATCTATCAATTTTATATCATCATCTATCGCCTTTCACTAAAAAGTCATTGTCTCACCGGGCTACCATGAACTTTTTTTTTAATAAGTTACTAGTACTCTAGTAGTAGTTGGAGTCTGGAGGGGAGGAGATAAATTTCAAAGAAACTAAAAGATACAGAGTCCGAACCCTAGTCAACACCCTTACAATAAAGGCTGAACGATACCACTTGATCTAGAAGCTTGTGCTCAGGCTAGCATAAATTTACCAAAAATAATTTTTAATAATAAAAGGTTTAAAAAATTATTTTTCAAATACACATAAATATATTTTTATTCTAACACGTATTTTTCGTGTAAAAAAAGTCTTAAAAAATACTCAACCAAACATCAATTCATTTATAAGCCAATATTTATTTTCAAATTCAACATTCAACCAATTATATTATCAATCCCAAACAAAAACTAATAATCACCCCAATTCTCAATAGAAATAGTGAAAATGAAAATTCATTATAGAAATGGGACCATATGAGCCCAAAGCTTTAGGGTGATCATATGAGACCATATTTTTCTACATTCCTTAGTTGAGTAATTAGGCAATCAATATATTAAAAACTAATATAGTGAATAATAATAATTTGCATTTTAAATTCCAATTAAAATATATTTTATTTTTTTTACATTACAAATATACAATATATTTTGCATTCAAAATTAACATACCATTAAAATACATTATGTTTTAAATGTAGTTGAATTAAAAGATAACGCAAGGTGTATTCTAGCTATTTGCAAAACCATCTTGTTTAAAAATAAATAAATCTTCAACGTTGTACAATTTTTGACAATTCTTCTTAATATTTTTAAAAAAATATTATTTTATCAGTCTTATAATATTTCATTTATTATAATCATCAAAGTCATCATAACCGTCTAAAACGCACATTTGATTGTACTTAATAAAATCGTGTTAAACTTGTTATTTTTTAACAAAACGTATAGGAAAATTCAATTTGAATTCTTTTAAAAACCCACAAACCCGCATGATAACCCATGCAAAACTTTTGAGAAAATATATCAATATAATTTCCATTTATAATTTCTTTTTTTTTTGGAAACAATCATTTCCCTCTATAGTTATAAACTGTACTCTCTGATCTCTACATATAATGTACATATATATATATATATAGAATAACTATACATTATTTGTTTTCTTTTATATATTTTTAGATTTCGAGGTGATGTTTTAACATAGAATTTATACTTACAACGTATAATATTGAAATGCTATATTTTAATAAATATTTATAATACTTAAATACACTTTTAATTATTATAAGTATTAATAGGAATATTATATAAATTAAAAATTAAAAACTTATAATTTATAAAATCTTCAAATTATGATAATAATATTGATGCACTAGTGTACTATATACATTATACAGTTAAGTTGAGATATTACATAGTTTGACAGTGTCAAGCTTTTGTACAATAATCCAACCAATGCCGCGACTGCTTGGCACGTGTGGAGATAAGTAGTTGGAAGTTTAACGAGAGTGAAGGGGTGTTTTAGTAAAACAACCAAGGGTACGTCACGCAATCTTCTTTCAGCTTCTCCGCATTGACCGCCCCGGGGGCCGGGACTCGGATGCCACCCACACGAACCGTATCTTTATGGGACCCACGTCCCCGTATAATTCCAACCTTAAATCTTATTTTCACTTAACTACTCCATTTACAGTTATGATTTATGCTACATTGATTAATTAATTAATTAATTAATTAAGACCGGTAAAACACTCTTTCTTTCCTAGTAACTCGTGCAACAAGCGTCTTAATAGATGCTACCCAAGTGATAGTGACATAAGATTGTGTGTCCTATTTTTATTTTCTTTTTTTGAAAAAATTACATGCATATCATAGTGGAACACTTGGCAAAATCCTATGAGTTGCGGACTATCCACTTGAGTAGCATATCATTACCCGCAGCGAACCATCTGTAACAAACATCAATTTTGTAGGGTCATTCTTTTTTTACTTTTTAATATTTAATTTTTTCAGAATGAATTAGTTTTATTTGTTTTTAATTATAAATACAATTTTTGTTGTTTATAAATTTTATTTTCTATCATCCCAACATTTTTCACATTTTTTTTATACAAAAGATACTATATACAACATTCACTTATTTACAAACTTATCGAGTCAATTAGCAAAAATAAAACCAAACCATTGGGGTATTAGGCTACAAGTATTACTCGCAATAATGAGGCCGAGTTCGAGTATCTGCATTAATGGGGGCCGAACTTTGTAAGAAAAAAAAATAATTCATACTATTTTTATAACACAATGAAATTGTCTTCAACTTTAGAAATACTTGAAACATGAAAAATTGGATTAAAAATTGATACTTCTACAAGATGCAGATCACTCAGAGTCAAAGTGAATAATATAAGTCCAATAGTCAAACTCCAATAACTCAATTTAATTGGGTAAGATTAATTGAGATTGCTCATAAATGAATATAGGAGGATTATTTATACCTAAAATGGCGAGTCTAGTGGTCTTGATATGTAAATGTGGGTCTCGTGGGCTGTAAATAATGACGTGAGCCTCATTGGGGTGCTTAGTAATAATAATATTTGAATAAGTTAATAACTAAATTCGAAATTAATAAATGGGCATAATTATGAAACAAGGGAAAATCAATTTTACCCAAAAAAAAAAGAATTGAATAACTAACAGTAGCCTCCTACTCTCTTATATTTGGCGGTCTTATAGATGCTACTTGATCCGGCATGGAATAGGCCGAGCTAGAGAATGGGCTCTCATAATCAGAGTCCAACTCCAGGCCCATTAAGGTTCACTTCTTAAGGCCCAATTTCTAGAAGACTGAGAGTGCTCGGGATCGATAGACGAGCTCGGTATGGGTAAGCATAACTTGAATTTCTCAAATCTAAGATAAGATTTTGTAATAAACGTCTGTAGATTCTCCTTAACCGTCTCCGGAAAATGCGGAAACCCTAACGGTAAGCCTTATAAATAGGCATTCATCAGGTATGAGCAAGGTTAATGCATTTTTACTCATCTACGTTATACTTGAGCTATTTTGATCTTCTTGAATCGATATCGACTTGAGCGTCGGAGAGGATATCCGGAAAAACCCTCGGCCCCTCTTTTCTTTTGGTGCTCGGTGTCGCTACCGAGTTTGGTTCGGAGACATATCTGAGCTCGGTCGGCCAACTTTATCCTTGTATATAACTGTACGACCAAATTGGCGCCGTTTGGGGAAGTTTTGAGCTAAGGCGTGAGGTTTCAAGGGCGATTATGGAGGATCTCGAGGAGGAATTTGTGGGAGATTTGAACCGCACTCCCGGGTCGTACGGGGGTGACTCAAGAGAGAGGTGTCGTCTCCACCACCTCCGGTGGAGGATCCACATCAGAAAATCCGGGAGTGACTCGGTGGCTCGTCCCATTATCCTCGGTGGGGGCGGGGATATTGGGACCATGTTTTTGAGCAACTCGGGTAATTTTGTTAATGCGGTGGAGCGGTGTGGATCGGAGGTTTAGCCATTGGGTGCCACCACCACCTCTGTCACCACCCCGGGGCGTGCGGGAGACTAGGAATCTGAGGGAGGTGACAGAGGGTGGTGGGCTCCGGTGTAGAAAGGAGGAGAGCACTCATCGCGTGCTTCTGGAGTATACCACTCGGATGATCCGGGATTTGAGTCGAGCGGATGAATGATCTCGCAGGAAGAAGTAAAGGAGAGTGGGGAGAGTAGCGAGGAGCACTGCAGGAGCCTTTGTTCACCGGGTGCGGAGAGGGACACCATTCACGGAGGAGGTGATGGCGGACGAGTTGCCAGTGTCTATAGAGCTTTGAGTTTCGAATATGAAGACGAGCGGACCCACGGGATCACCTTGCCGGTTCGAAAATGCGGCGTTGTTACATAGGTTCTCACGATGGAGTAATGTGCGTGGGTGTTCCCAACAACCCTCACTAAATCGGCGCAAAGTGATGGTTTTCCCAACTTCCCCGAACTCTATAAGGAATTTCGACGAATCGGCTCGGTGTTTACATCAGTTCACTAGTCCAGAAAAGTATCGAAAAGCCCCTTTGACGCTATTCAAGATCGGAAGAAGGAGGAGAATGGCCGAGAGCTACATCCAACGCTTCCACAAAGCAAAGTGGGAGGTACCCTCGGCTAGCCCTAAATCTTGACGAACGCATTGGCCGGTGAGGATGGAGAATTTTTGAGTCCCCAGACCGAGCCACCCAAAACTTTCGATGAGTTGTTGGCGGGCGAGAGATACATTAATTTGGAGGAAGCTAGGAAAATGAAGAAGGAAGAAGGAAGTAAAAGAAGGGATAAGGTGGAGGATAAGGAGGAGAAAACATCTCGGAAGAAATCGAAGGTGGAGGTGTCGGGAGGAAGGCAGATTCGATAAGTATACTCCGTTGGTGGCTTCCCAAGGAGAGGTGTTTTCGGCAATAGAAAGACACCCGACTTGAGGTGGCCAAGAACATATTCAGAGGTTCCGGGAAGGAGAAGAGCAAATGAGTTTTGTCGTTTTCACAATGAATATGGGCACACCTGAGAACAATGTACTCACCGAAAGATGAAATCGAAAGAATGATCCAGCCGAGCGGGACACTTGAAGGAGTTCGTATATGTGGATAAGAGGAGGTCGAAGGGTAATTACCGGAGGGGGCAAGGTAATTACAGAGTGAGTGAGCGAAGAAAAAGCCGGACGAAGAGAAGAATCTTTCTCTCCACCGCCGAGGAGGGTTATTGAGGATGGTTATTGGAGGTCCGTCGGAGGGGATTCTCGAAGGGCTAGAAAAGAGCTTACGTCGCAAGCGGCTGCTGAGAGAATTCAAGAACAAATGAGGATTGAGCAAGTAACAGTGGGTCCAAACATTTAGTTTGAACCGCAGGATAGGCGAGGCATTGTGACTCCACACAGCGATGCCCTTGTAATTACGACAACGATTGCGAATCACGATGTGCAAAGGGTGTTTGTAGATACGAGTAGTCAAATTTGATATACTCTTTTATGAATGTTATAAACGAATAGACTTGGAGGTGGAGTCGAAATGGTGGATACTTCCCTGGTGGGCTTTGCGGGAGGAACTATTCACCACCTGGGGATGGTTCTCTTTTGCCCGTATCCTGGGTAAAGAGCCATTCAGAAAACGAGGATGGTGAGATTTTGGTAGTAGATGCCTTCGTCATATAATGCGATGATTGGGAGGCCATCTCGAACGCGTTCCAAGTCATGTGGTCTCGATATATCATCTAAAGATGAAATTCGGTGGGTGGCAGTGGGAGTAAGTAGGGGATCGGCACGGCACGAAGGTTGTATGTGGAGAGCCTTTGGATGGCTGAGAGAGGAGAGGCTTACGATGATGGGAAAGGGAAAGAAAAAAATTATTAAGTGGATGAGGATCCGGTGGAGCATGTGCGGACGAATGAGGAATTGATGTGGGTAGATTTGGTACCAGGAGAGGGTAAAGCTACGAAGATAGGAAAGAACTTGGCGGATGATCTTAAAGAAAAATTGGTGGAGTTCTTGAGAAACAATGCCGATGTGTTCGCCGGTCGCTGCTAGTGATCTAGTGGGGATAGTCCGGCATTCTTGAACATGACTCAAGCGTAAACCCCTTCATATAAGCTAGTAATGCGAGAAGAAGAGGAACTTCGGTCCAAGAAGGACGCGATCATTCGAGCGGAGTGCAGAGAAGGCTGTGAGTGCGGGGCACATTAGGAAATCCAGTTCCGAATGGTTATCTAACACTTGTCTTGGTCCCGAAGACTCAAGACGATTGGAGGATGTGTATAGACTTTAGGGATTTGAACAGAGCGTGCCACTAAAGACTATTACCCACTCCCAGAGAATAGATCAGTTGGTTGACTCTACCTCGGGATGCGAGATGCTTAGTATGATGGATGCCTCTCAAGGTTATCACCAGATTCGGTTAGCGAGAGGAGGACGAGGAAGAGGTAAGCTTCACCACCTCTTTTGGTACCTATTCTACGCCGTTGTGATGCCCTTAACCCCAGGCTAAGCAAAAACGCGGGGCAACATACCAAAGATTGGTGGACAAGATGTTTAGTGATCGATCGGGAGAAATATGGAAGTCTATGTCGATGACATGTTGGTGAAAAGTGCAAAAGCGATGGACCATGTGAAGGACCTGGTGGAAACATTTGATACGAGGAGATATAAGATGAAGCTTAATCCCAAGAAATGCGCTTTTGGGGTGCGATCGGGAAAGTTTTGGGTTACATGGTAAACAGAAAAATAAATTGAAGCTAATCAGGGAGAAGGTAAGTGCTATACGAGAGAGATGGCGAGCCCAAGGATGAAAAGGAGAGTACTGAGTTTGGCCGGGAGGATAAACGGCCCTCAATCGATTCATCTCAAGGTCGGCGGAGAGGAGCTTGCCTTTCTTTAGAGTATTAAGGAAGGACAAGAAATTTGCTTGGGATGAAGAATGCGAAAGCGTTTAAGGAATTGAAAGATTACTTAGCCGAGCTATCAAGATCTTGACAAAACCGATACACAGGGGAGCCGTTGTATCTTTACATTTCGGTAGGAAGCGGGGGGTTAGTACTGATGATTGATAAGAAGAGAACTTCGGTGCGGATGCCGGTGTATTATGTGAGCAAGGTGTTAAGAAACGCCGAGGTAAAGTATGCAGAGATTGAGAAAGCAGTTTGGCCCTGATGATAACAAACTCGGAGATTGAGACCATATTTTTGTCACATAAAGTAATTGTGCGACAAACTTACCATTGAAGGTTGGATGAGTAAACCCAAGTCTCGGGAAGGTTGGTGAAGTGGGCTATTGAATTGAGCGAATATGATGTAGAATTCAGCCGGATCGCCATTAAGGCTCGTGCCTTAGCCGATTTCGTGCGAGAATTAACGGAAGGATGTGCCGAGGAGGAACACGGGTACTATTCGTGGACGGATCGTGGGAAGCATGGGATGCGGAGTAGGTATTGTATTGATCACCCTGAGGGGTAGAGAGTAGTTTTGCGATGAGATTGGATTTCAAGTTGTCCAATAATGAGGCGAAGCACGAGGCCTTCTGCGAGGAATCAATATGGCAATAAGTATGGGAGCATCTAAGGTGCTCATACATATAGATTCCCAATTGGTATACAAACAGAGCAAAGGGGAGTTCGAGATCCCAGGGAAGAGAGGATGAAAAATTATGTGGAGAAATATAAGATCCTAGAAAAGAAGTTTGAAAGAAATCGAGGTCACCATATACCAGGAAGAAAATGCAAAGGCTGATTTCTATCTAAGATTGCAAGTTGGAAGGGGGTTCTGACGGGAATATTGCTCTGTTGGTAGATCGGGATACGGTTCTAGGTTTGGAGATCGGAGAGATAGAAGAGAATGAAGATTGGAGAGTGCCAATCTAGCGTATCTAAAGGAGGGGATATTGCCAAGGATAGAAAGGAAGCGGCTCGAGTAAAAATACGAGCGACTCGTTTTTGTATCTTGGGAGAATTGTTTGTATAAGAAGGGGTTTAGTGCTCCACTTTTGAGATGCGTAAGTTACAAGGAAGGAGAGTATGTTTTGAAGGAGATACATGAGGATGTTGTGGAAATCACATAGGAGCCAGGACTTTGGCAAATAAGGTACTAAGGGCCGGGTATTTTTGGCCGAGCTTAAGAAGAGATGACGGGCCCGATGGTGAAAGCGGTGTGAGAAGTGTCGATACATGCGCCTTTCATACATAGGTCAGGAGGAACTCATGACTATGAGCTCGGCTTGCCGTTCGCTAGGTGGGGAATTGATATTGTGGGGCCTTTCCTCCCGGGACGTAGAAATTCTTGATAGTTGCGATAGATTATTTTAGCAAATGGGTGGAAGTTCGAACCATTGGCTAAAATAATCGGCGAGTGGTTATGAAGTTTATTTGGCGAAGATATAGTGTGCGGAGTTCGGGATACCTCGAGTGATTGTTTGAGATAATGGAACGCAGATTCAACGGAGCGGTGGATTCGGGAATGGTGCAAGGAAATGAAGATTAAAACAGAATTTCACCTCGGTGGCTCACCCGCAGCGAAATGGGCGGAGTAGAGGTTACGAAACAGAATCTTGGTCCAAGGGTTGAAGGCTCGGTTAGAAAAGTCCGGGAGGGCTTGGGTCAAAGAGTTGAGCTCGGTGCTATGGGCGTATAGACGAATCCAAGAAGAATAAAGCGAGACACCCTTTAGTCCTGGGTATACGGAATGGATGCATCATACCTACCGAGATTTGGGATGGAAACCCACCGTATTCAAAACTATGAGGAAAATCGAATGAAATGAGAACTCAAGAGTCTTTGGATATGATCAATGAGAAGCGAGAGATGGCATTTTTACGAATGGAACGGGCAAGAAGTCGAGTCCGGGTTAGTTACTGTGAAGAGGGTGAACAAGAAGAGTTTTCGGTGGGGGACTTGGTGTTGAGGAAGGCGAGATGCTTTAAAAACCGAGGAAAATCGAAGCTAATTAGGAGAGGACCTCTCGAATAATCTGTTGTCTTGTTTGGTGGGGCTTACGAACTAGAGGAGTTAGATGGAAAGAAACTACCCCGAGCATGGAACATTGGCAACCTGAGGAAGTATTATTCTTAAGAGAAAGAAAGCACGGTAGTGGACCCATGATGTTTACAAAAGTTTCTGTTTTTATCTTGATGTAATGAAGAAAGGCATGAATGAAAGAATCTACGTTTTACCGACCTACAACGTGTGAATATAGAAAAACCTCGATTCAACACTCTTAGCTTGAAAATAAGCAAAGGGTGGATACCCATGAAATAAAATTGAGTAGCTCGGGCTTGATCATGGAAATGGTCGAGAATCTGAGTCTTGGAAGGGTGGAAACCCATAAGTATTTTTAGCCTTGAAGTGACTTGAAGCTAAAAATACCTAGAGCTCAGCTCGAGCTTCGAAAAATTGAAAATTTATCCAAGTATTTTTAGTATTGTCCCCGAAGTGACTTGAAGCTAAAAATACCTGTAGCTCAGTTCGAGCTTCGAAAAATTGAAAATTTATCCAAGT
The DNA here is from genome assembly GCA_016081115.2 of Rehmannia glutinosa. Lineage (NCBI taxonomy): Eukaryota > Viridiplantae > Streptophyta > Magnoliopsida > Lamiales > Orobanchaceae > Rehmannia > Rehmannia glutinosa. The sequence goes on from JABTTQ020001351.1 coordinate 82,913, forward strand.
ATTTTAGCATTGTCCCCGAAGTGACTTGAAGCTAAAAATACCTGTAGCTCAGTTCGAGCTTCGAAAAATTGAAAATTTATCCAAGTATTTTAGCATTGTCCCCGAAGTGACTTGAAGCTAAAAATACCTGTAGCTCAGTTCGAGCTTCGAAAAATTGAAAATTTATCCAAGTATTTTTAGCATTGTCCCCAAATTGAAAATTTATCCAAGTATTTTTAGTATTGTCCCCGAAGTGACTTGAAGCTAAAAATACCGTAGCTCGATTCGAGCTTGAAAAATTGAAAATTTATCCAAGTATTTTAGCATTGTCCCCCGAAGTGACTTGAAGCTAAAAATACCGTAGCTTCGATTCGAGCTTCGAAAAATTGAAAATTTATCCAAGTATTTTTAGCATTGTCCCCGAAGTGACTTGAAGCTAAAAATACCTGTAGCTCAGTCCGAGCTTCGAAAAATTGAAAATTTATCCAAGTATTTTTAGCATTGTCCCCGAAGTGACTTGAAGCTAAAAATACATGTAGCTCAGTTCGAGCTTCGAAAAATTGAAAATTTATCCAAGTATTTTTAGTCTCAGCTCGAGCTGCGAAAGATTGAAAATCTATCCAAGTATTTTTAGCCTGGTCTCCGAGGTAACTTGAAGCTAAAAATACCTGTAGCTCAGCTCGAGCTTTGAAAAATTGAAAATTGGAAATAGAAAGCAGTAAAGAAATAAAAAGCTCGGTCAAGAGAAAAGTTCATTGAATATGAAAGTTGAGTACATGTAATTAAAAAGGCGAAATTACATTCACAAAAGCTAAGAGGGGGGGTATCCTTAATACCGTAATCCGCTAAAGTTAAAGGAGCCTCATCCAAGATCTCGATAATCGTATCAAGTTCGGTAGTAAGAGTTCGAGAAGCATCTCCCGAGCTTGGGGAGGAGCTAAGGAGCCGAGGACGGCTCGGTTGGCTTTCAAAAGGAGAGGATATGGTTGAGGAAGTCGGTAGGGAGCTCAGATTGACCCGGTTTGCCCTGAAGCGGTTATATCCTTCTGGAAGTCGGTGGCAAAAGTTAAGGCCTGCGTCGGTCGAACTTCTCAAGAAAGCCCTTCTCCGGACTCGGGCTTCGGCAGTGGAAGGCTAGGTGGAAATATTGGAGAGCTCCGTGAAAGACGTCAAGAAACTCTTCTGAGCTCGAAAGCTTTGTTTGGCCACCTCCCCGAGCCTTTTGAACGAGCACATCACTCGGTGATTGGAGAAAGTTCGAACACCTGGCTCGGGCACCTTCTTCTCGAGCTTCAGCTATCTTACGAAAGCGATCAAGTTCAAATTTCGCGAGCTCGGCCTTGAGAGCTCCTATTTCTTCATCCTTCTCGAGCGGGCGGCTTTGTGTTCATCAAGCTCACTTTGCCCTTATCCAAAATCTTGATCATCTTGGCATCCATCTCTTTGAGCTTGGTTACTTGGAGCCAAGATCATTGCGCTCATTAACCGGATGGGGATCGGCAAAGCCCACGCGACCTCGGGCAATTATCTCGGAGAGGCGGAGTAAGGCCTACAAGATAAGAATGGAAAACAAACATAAGTAAAGGTATGAAATAATGCGGTGGGAGTATGAGAAAGGAAAATGATTACCTTGGAGAAGTCAAGGCTAAAGTTATCCACTAGCTCGGAGCGGAGGCTTGCTTGCAAGGGGCGGCGTTCCCAGCCGGGCGCAGGCCTGCGTAAATTCGGCCGATGTGCGGGTTGTAATTCTCCATGGAGTTTGGAGGAAAAAGGTTTGATTGGGAGTGACGTCTCCCGAGTCGCTCACGATTTTGGACTTCTTAGGAAGAGTCCAAAGCAGAGGGTAGCGTTTCCGGGAGCGGGTTGTGGCTCGGATCGGTGAATTCTTTGATAACATCCCGAGCCCGAGTCGGGACGAATGGTCCTCGGGGATTTAGGGGCCTGGTCCGCAGTAGGTTGACCAGGGGTTGTTGAAGGAAGAAGTTGGAAAGAAGTTCCTTGAGAAGGAGCTCGGCTCGTGTGAAATGTTTTGCCGAGTGACCTCCTTCTCGGCAAGCCTTTTTCCATAAGGGTGGCCTGCATAAAAAGCGATGAGAGTTAGTAAAATAAAAATGAAAACAAAAATAGAAATAAGTATTAGCAAAAGGTGAATACCGAGGTCTTCCTCGAGCTTGGCAGGGGTGTGGCTTAATTTGAAATGCCATAATAGAGCAGGACAAGAGCAGAGTCGTGAAAGATCATACTCTTGCTTATTTAACCGATCTATGAGAACTTGGAGATCGGGATTTCGCCTCCTAATATTTACTTTTCTTTGAGGAGGAACTTCCCAAACCCATTTGGGTAGGGAAGGGCCGGGGTTCGAGAAGAGAGAAAGAAATAGCGATCCTTCCAAAATTTATTGGAAGTAGGATATTTCCCGAGGAATCGTGCATCACCTCGGGAGGAGAGATAGAAGAGCCACGAGTAGTAGAGACCTTTATTTGAAATAAAGAGTGAAAGAGCTCAGTTGTTGGTTCAATTTCGAGAAATTTGGTAACCATGACGGTCCGGTCATAAGTCGAAAAAGAGTTGGGAGAAAATTGGTTCAAAGGGATTTGATATGGGGCGGGAGAGTTCGATCATAAGAGGATGGATAGGGAATCGAAGTCCACCATCAATCGCCAGAGAAAAGGCTAGAAAACCCGGGAGGTCGGTTCGGCCTATCGTAAGAGTCGGGAGAGCTAATTTAAAAGTTGAAGGAATACTTATATTTTTACAAAGATATTTTAAATTCCTAGCAAACATGGCGGTGGCATTGAAATTACTATCTACATGGGAGGTCGGGACTGATGACCTTATTTCTATATTAGAATAACTATCATCAGAGAGAGAGAGAGAGCTCGCGGGGAGATTTGAGGAAGAGTCCTCGGTATGGTGTGAAGCAGAGGGAGCGGCATTTTCAAAAGAAAGTTCCAGGTCATCGACCCAAGCCGCGAAATGACTTATTTCGGGATCCGTTGAGGTACCCGCAGAGGAAATATTTACTGGGGAAGACATGCTAATATACAAAATAAGAAAAACAGAGAAAGAAGATAGAAATGGGAGAATAAAAATAGGGCTAGGAAAGTACCTAAGTAGAAGAAAATGAGGAAGAAAAATTACACGCCAGAGTGGAGGTGCTGAATCGCCGAGGAGGGCGTTGGGGTCCGCGTAAATCGTTCGAGAGAGAGAGTGTGCAAAAGTGAAAAATGAAATGGCGAGCCCCTTTATATAGGAGAAGAGACTGGCACGAGTACCGAGGACGATGAATCTTAGCCGTTGATGAGAGGGAAAATCAGCGGCTAGGGACACATTGGGCAGAGGGACAGACGTCCCATCAATAGGGCAATGATGACAGTGGCACGGATCTCGAAGAGGCGGGAATTTCAAACGATAGGGCGACAAACAGTTCGGTATATAGAAATCAATGTATATTGGACAGTTCGGTGTTACGAGCTCGGCCTCTGTGATTAAGGGAACACTATAACCAAGCTTTTCCGACGAACAACTCGGCTATAGTGGGGGGACTGGTTGATCCGGCATGGAATAGGCCGAGCTAGAGAATGGGCTCTCATAATCAGAGTCCAACTCCAGGCCCATTAAGATTCACTTCTTAAGGCCCAATTTCTAGAAGACTGAGAGTGCTCGGGATCGATAGACGAGCTCGGTATGGGTAAGCATAACTTGAATTTCTCAAATCTAGATAAGATTTTGTAATAAACGTCTGACATATTCTCCTTAACCGTCTCCGGAAAATGCGGAAACCCTAACGGTAAGCCTTATAAATAGGCATTCATCAGGTATGAGCAAGGTTAATGCATTTTTACTCATCTACGTTATACTTGAACTATTTTGATCTTCTTCGAATCGATATCTGACTTGAGCGTCGGAGAGGGTACGCCGGAAAAACCCTCCGACCTCCCTTTTCTTGCAGGTGCTCGGTGTCGCTGCCAGAGTTCGGTCGGAGACATATCGGAGCTCGGTCAACTTTATCCTTGTATATAATCTGGTACGACCACTACTTATTGAGGAATGCACTAGGTGTAGTATCTACCATAAATATGAACAAAATACACGTCAGACTCTGCGATTGTATGTGATTTTTTTCACATCTATAGTAAATTTACGGTTATTATACAAATGAGGTCACTGGCGGACCTATGTACTAATATGGGGGTACAGTTTTGCCCCCAAATTAAAAAAATCCAACAGTTTTTTTAGTAAAAAAAAATAATGATAAATTTGTACCCCTATTTTTACAAAAAAAAAAAGAAAAATAGAAAATCTAAATAAAACAATACAAATCCTCACAATAAAATTTCAAAAATTAAAAGATTGGCTTGACAACTTGAATAAATAAATCATGGCAAAAGTCAAAACCTACAAAACTAAAAATATAAAAAAATATCTAATAATATCAATAATGTTACTAAAACTATGTTTTGTTGTCTCTTGTTTTCTTAATTACTTTAGTTATTTCTTTTATATGTGTATTAAATTTTTATGTTCCATTACAAGATCAACTTTTACAAAATTTTAGACAGTATTTTGTTGTAGGACTTTAAATATAAAACATTATTTATATGCAATTTTGTTTATTATCTATCGTACCCCCATTTTCAAAATTCTGGATCCGCCACTGAATGAGGTACTCCTCGGTGGTGTATCATAAAATAAAAATGTATTTGACTATGCTTATTTGAAAGATCTTATAAGTCCACATCTTATTAGATGTCTTCAAGACTTACAAGATGTCATATCTTATTTTAAGAATAAATTATTGAAGTGTTTGGATGCAATAAATTACAAGATGTATAGGTTGTTGAAATAAAATCTTATATTGAAAAAAATTGGATTCTCCAATTAAAAAAAATAGTTTATAAGCTTTCAACATCTTGTTTTTTGAGCTTATAAGATGTTTGAGAGCTTATAATTTGACCAAACACCCTCTACTATGTCGAGTATATTTAACTTATATCAGGTACTTTCATATTACTTAATAAGTAGACATCACCCGAGCACAGATCTAAGATATAAAAATTATCACAATTTTGTGTTGAAAATCAATTATAGGTAGGTTTGTTTTCCATTAATTAATTAGTATAATGATAGTCAAAGTTGAAAATAACTGGAGAGAGAGAGAATTGAAATTTAAAGGTTTAGTGATTGAATTCATAATTTATTAAAGTATTATACGATGTCTTAATTGTATAAATATGATTTGGATTCTCTCACACTTATGTCACCAAAATTAAGGCTTATTCTTCTTTTGGAATTTTTTTAGTTAATACAATAATTAGTACTTAATTACTAATTAATTATAGGTTTTATATTATAGATACATTTATAATTTTTAGTACAAATTTTCTTCCTTACAATTTTTCTTGCTCATACAACCATACAGGAAAAGCCCCTTATTTCTTTTGTTTATATTGTAATGGGCAGACAGAAAAGTCTATTTTTTCTCTTGATCATATTGTAATAGGCAGACGGGAAAGTATTTAATACGATGCCTTAAAGCATTTGAAAAAAAATGAGTTTATGAGCCAAAGAAATAAGATAATTCTCATTTTATAATGATGCTTAAAAAGTTTATAAGGGGGGAGGAGGAGAAAGAAGAGCACAATTTACTTATTAGAATTTGACAATATCCTTTACTTTGACATCAAAATGTAAAAAAATACCTTTTAAGATTTAAACAAGAGCATATCTTAGTCTATATGACAAGACCACAAGTACTAATGAGTTTCAACATGACAACTAGCAAAATTAGTAGGCACTGATCATCCATATTTCTCCATTGACATATAGTCCTTTTGCCATGAGGGTCTCGGCAAAATTGGGTATTTTTAATAGTACTATACACTAATCCCACCCTCAATACCACACTTGATCTCAAGTGTGTGGGTAACAAGTTTTACGATTATTAATGTGGGTAACAAGTTTTGCAATTGTAGATTAGAAGGCGTATTAGTGATATCTCTGATTAATTTGCACTATAAATAGGGTAATTGAGGGATTATTTATAGTGTTGGGTTAGTACACGTGAACATTTCTTAGTCACAAATAGTATACACTATGTGTGACCGTGAAATTTGAGTCTCATGCGGGTCGAGTTTTGTCTCTTGTCCAAATAGAGAGCATGTGGATTCCCAGCCATGAGACCCTCTTCAACCAATTGCACTAAATTTGATGTGCTTTAACATTAAATGTGGTGTTTTGGTGTTTTAGGAGCTTAACTTATACGGTTATACCATTTTGGACAAAACAGTTCATAAGCAAGGAATAATCTGAAGCTCTGGGCCAAAAAGCAAAGACATCGATCGAATTAGAAGAAAACCCGATATAAATTAATCGACAGTGAAGCCCATAATCAATACAACCCACATTAAGTTCGACGGATTTGGGCCTACCAACAAATTCATCCTGCATTTGTCGATCGATTTGGATTCTATTCTCGTACGTACACTATGCTTGATTTGACCCATTCAATCTTGTTATTTTTTATTTGTTTCATTTATTTATTTATTTTATGGATAATAATAGAGGAAAAATTAATAAACCCCCAAAACTATACGCGATTTCTACATTACCCCTAAACTATGTTTTTTTCTACTTAACCTCCTCAACTACACAAAAATTTCTACGGTCCATCCCATTCTCCCCGTCGGCGGATCTGATGGGAATATTCCATTGGCGGGGAGGAGAAAAGGGCACCGTAGAAATTTTTATGTAGTTTAGGGGGTTAAATAGAAGAAAATAGTTTAGGAGTTGGTTTCAATAATTGTGCATAGTTCGGGGGTATATTAAAATTTTCATAGATTTTTATATTTATATTTATTGTGCATTGATATACAAATAAAGTATTAAATTAAATTATAGTTTTATAATTTCACAAGTTATTATGCATGATTTCCAAACGAATTACTCTGACTCTGAAAAATATTTAGATACTAAAATAAATATTTCTTTAAAGCAAAATAAAGAATACAAATTTTGAAAACCCAATCAAATATAGAAATGACTTTCATCTCCACTATATGACTGTTTTTATTCGATGACTAAGCAATAGAATAGTCAAGAATACGGATGATAATTTCAACACGGCCCGCGAGTACCTGCCCTGCCACTGCCCCATTTGGGTCGCCCCGTCCATGACCCCCGATGGGCCGCGTCTAGGTATCACTTCCACCCCATGGGGTACCCGCCCCGCCTATGTTTTTTAATATATTTAATAATTTTTGTAAAGAATATTTTATAAGTATATTAAAAATAAAAATTTTATTCATCTTTTCATATAAATTTATTTAATGTGGGTAGGAGGGACCGACATGACCCACCCGTGTCCCACGGCAAGTCGGGCCATCCCTAATCAAGAACCCAACAAACGGAAACACCATTTTGACAAAGTCAATGAAATTATAACATATTATATAAGCATACACACATATTTATGGGCACACATAATTCAAGCATTTACAATTTGATGTGTACACGGGGAAAAGTCGAACCTGGTAAGCTGTAAATCTAAGAATTGAGGAAGAATTAAATGAAATTTTAAAGTTGATTTAACTAATATAGGAAATTTGTACCCCCTAACTACACATGATTTTCACATTACCTCTAAACTATTTTTTTTTCTACTTAACCCCCTCAACTACACGAAAAATTATACGGTCCCATCTCTTCCACCCGTCGGCGAATCTGACTGGAATATTCCGCCGGCGGGGATGAGAGATGGGACTGTAGAAATTTTCATGTAGTTCAAGAGGTTAAGTAGAAATAAAAATAATTTAGGGGCAATGTAGAAAATCATGTATAGTTTGGGGGGTTTATTAATTTTTCCTCATAATAATATGGAATAATTACAAAAAGTACCCCCGAGGTTTGACCTAATTACAAAAAAAAAACCCAGCTAACTTTAAAACTTATAAAAAGTACCCCTGAGGTTTGATTTAGTGTTAAAATTAAGGGGTAATCCGCAATAATTTTACAAATATGAAGGGGGGATTGATAAGTGCATTTTTGTTCACATTTTCTTAAACCTTTTTAGATAATTTTTCTAACTTTTTAGTTCATTAATCAATAAAATCAAGAAAAATCACATTGGCTTGTTTTGAATGATGAAGGTAAAGACTTGAAGCAAATTCGTATGATTTCGTATGAAAATACGAACAGAAACAAAGTCTAAAAGAAGGCAAGAAGACTCAATCTCGTGCAGAACACACCCCTAGTGTGTTGGAAAACATGGTCATGCTTCAAAAGGAAGAAAAACAAGAAAAACACGCCTGGGCCGTGCTTACAAAGCACGGCCGTGTTTCACATGCAAATCAGCAAAACACGCCCAAACCGTGTTTAAAAGCACACCTCGCCGAGAAAATCAATTTTTGGAAGAAAACACGGCCTGGCCGTGTTTTCCCTCCACTCAACAAATTTTCTTCTTTTGGCGGAAATAATGGAGACTTTTGCTTTTTGACAACCTTTGGCAAACTTTCACACCTCATCTTGCGCACCAAAACTCAATTTCCTCCTCAATTGTCATGTGGACACAATGATTCAACCAACTCAACCAATGGAAGTGAAGTATGATCATGTGTATACAATGATTCAACCAACTCAACCATGAATGTGCACACAATGATTCAACTAACAAGCATGGAAATGAGGCATTTGTTAATATGGTATTTCACAAGATGGTGCTTATAAAAGCCAAGAGTTTGAGTTGGAAAATCATTCATGTAATATTCATTCATATAGAGATTCATTGTGTTTAACATTTTGAGTGGAATTGGGATCAAGAGGTCTTGGAGGAGTAAGCTTGTAGCAACATTGGAGAAGAAGGCTTGGATCAACATCATCTATCAAAGGAAGAAGTCATTGAGATTTTGAGAAAGATAAGTACACCATGTTTACAACACTTAAATCTTCTTGTGTAATTTATTCTTTTATCAAAATCATGAGTAGCTAAACTACTAGTGTTTGAATGTAATGAACTCTATAATGGATTTGTGATTAAGGTTTGTATGTTTTTAATAAAATTCTCATGTCTTGTGTGATTCACTTATATCATGTTTATTTCATTCAAGTTGATATTTCCGGTATATTAATTTGATATTTATTCCTCATCGGATAATCGAGAGATTTATGGTGGGAAAGAACCTATATAAGTGAAAAGAGTTGCATGCAATCCTAGATATAGGACGACATAAATCTTCTGAATTAGGGTCAAACCTAATATGGGAATTCATAAATCGTTATAATGCAATTTTGGGGGTTTTAACTAGAAAGAGATTTCAGTTAATCAACTTGAGATTAGGAGTTTTTCGCCTTGAGAAAGGGTTTAACTTAAATCGGGAATTTCTACGGTCCACATAACATGAGATTTTATTAAAAGAGGTTGATTTTTGCTTAAGGGCTTATGGTTGTATTTTTATCTTGATTGAATCACAAAAACATTCTAGAGGGATTTACATTCAACACATTTCTATCTCTTGATTTCTCATTCTACAATCTATTTTTATTTGATTTCTTTTTGTAAGTTGCAATTATCTTAAATTCTTTTTTTTTTCCATTTTAACAAACAAAACTCTGAAAATTACTAGATTAGATAACAAAAAGACGGTAATTATTAGTACTTATAATCCTCGTGGGAATGACACTCGGTACTCAATAATCTATACTACAAAACGATAGGTGCACTTGCCTATGGTTTTCTAGAGTAGCTTTTGAGCCATCAGGGATTTGAAATATATTTCAAACCTCAGGGGTACTTTTTGTAAGTTTTAAAGTTAGTTGGATTTTTTTGTAATTAGATCAAACCTCAGGGGTACTTTTTGTAATTATCCCTAATAATATTGCAAACTAAGTTCCGTTTAGACACATTGTGCTAATTAAATTTAAATTTGAATTTATTTTCCATTTAAGTTTTATTTTTTTCATAGAACAATCTAATTAAATTTATACATAATTCATTTCATATTAAAAACTACATAAATTTACTCATTTAGGCCTTGTTTGGTCCAATAGTTGGAATTATGTATATAGATTGGATATAGAAGGACAATATTGTTTTTCGATAATACAATTGAATGGAAAAATTATTTGGTTGTGAGATTGGAAAATTGGATAGAATGAGTTGATATCAATTTTTTATTTGTTCTGATGATTACGTAGGAAAAAAATTATAAAATGTTCATATCGCCCATATACTTAAAAGGCAAAATTGTTTTTTTTAGTCTTTTAAGTAGACACACTTGGAGATTTGGTCCTATGTTTTTTGCAATTTTGAATAGAGTTCTTTAAGTGAGAAAAATTTGGATTTTTGGTCTCGTGACCTGCTACAGTAGATAAATTTAACATGTTGGCTGACGTAGCATTTTGTTTTAATTAAAAAAATTAATTTTAAAGAAAAATGCTGAGTGACATCCTAGGTGATATATATTTAGGGGAAAAAAAGGAATAAGTCCAACTTGGCATTTTGATTCCTGTTTATTTCTAATGAAAAATAAATATAAAAATTTGCTTTGCCAAAAAAAAAAGTTATGTTAATACAATTAAATTATTATCATTAGATAAAAATATTCAAAATTCAGTAGATAACTCAATTATAAATAAAACATAAATCTTTTACAATATTAATAATTTTAGAAAGATACTGGGTGTGTCAAAATATTTTTTTTCTCGTTTTCATTTTCCCCCTCTTTTGTCTTCTCCATTTTTCATCTGCCCGCTCGCCGCCATCAGCCACGACGTCTCATTCTTCTCGTTTTTATTTTCTTCTTCATTTTTCCCCACTCTTTACCCACCAGCGCCTCCACAGTCGTGCTCAGCCACCCACAACTAGACCACCTTCACAGATCGCTGATCGCGGCTTAAATATTGTTGGAGAAACCAGATGCGTGAGTGGCTATGGCTTCAACTTTTTTTAAACCAGATGTGGAGTGGCTATGGCCATGTGAAGTTTGAGAAGGTGATGTTGACGGAGGTGAGATTGGGGAGATTAAATGGGGAATAAATTTGATTAAAATAATTTAGGAAGAATTAATAAGAAAAAAGAAAGAATAATAAAGAAAGTAGGGTTTTTTTAAAATAAAAGATTATGTCTTATTGTCTTTTACAATTTTTTTTTTTTGAAATTAACTAAGAATAAACTGTATAATAATTTGGTACTTTAAATCTATTCTTTCTGTTTTATATAAAAGTGCAAAGTTTGTTATTTTGAAAAATAATCTGGAATTATATTTTAATAATAAATTAAATACATAGTTATTTAGAATTTATAAATTTAATAATTATAGAAAATATATTCAAATATTCAAATTATTAATATTGGTATTTTATAATTTTACTACAACATATATTAGATTTGTATATAAGTTTATCAAATACATTTGTAATCTAATATTTGTTTTTGAGTTACGCACACACACTTCATTGGGGATTTAACCCGTGACCTCCCAAACATTGGAGGGAGTGATACTACTAGGCCAAATGGCTGGTGGTACATTTGTAATCTAATATAAAGGAATCAAAATGCAAATTTGGATTGTTTGTCCTTTTATTTACCTAATGGAGTATGAGATAGGATGCCAACTCAACATTTTTTCTTTAAAATTAATTTTTAATTAAAACAAAATGCCACATCAGCCAACATGTAAAATTTACCTACTGTAGCAGGTCATAGGACCAAAAATCTGAAAATTTTTCACTTAAAGGACTGAATTCAAAATTACAAAAAAATAGGACTAAATCTTCAAGTGTGTCTACTTAGAGGACTAAAAAAATAATTTATCTATTTAAAATGGCCAAAGTAGAAGATCAAATTCGGCCAGTTTGTTATTTTGCTTCTATAGGTCAAAATCCAATCTCTAGAACTACATAATACTACCCCTTGCTTATGGACAATTATTCCAAGAAATATGTGATCTTGAGTCCTTATAGTGGTTGCAAAACATTTGACTGAGTTGTATCCAAATACAAATATGTATGGGGTATCGCAAAGTGGTTCAAGTTAAAGACCTTCAAGCCCATATGAGATATATAGGGTTCCATTACTAGGATTTGCACCAAAAAAAATACATATATGTGTAAAGAAGCTATGTACTATAAAATAGATTTACGAGAATGTCTTATATGAGACCGTTTTATTGATCTAAGTTCATGCATGAGATGGATCCTAAAAACATACAAAAATATGGATTTTTTTTCATGGGTATGGGTTGGATCGAAATTCTATTTAAATATATAATCCGTCTCATCAATTATATCCATGAGACTGTCTCACACAAGTTTTTGTGTAGATTTAATACCCTGATAGGTGTGAGTTTTGCATGTATTTTGAGGCGTATTTCTAGCTATAATGATGGGTAAACATGCACATACTCGCGTTAAATGTTACATATTCACTCCTTGTGGAAAAGATATTACACTTTGCTTATTTTGTAGGAATTTCATGATATTTGAAGCAAATTGAATACGAATACGAGGAAAGCAAAGTGAAAACACGGAGAATTGAGTGGGTATACGAAAAGTGAAAAGAGCGAAAATTGAGCGTCTACGGAAAAGACAAGGGGGCACACGGGTTGGCGTGCCTCGACACCACCGTGCACCGTCGTATAAAGATAATCTGGAGCTCGCGGCATGGCGCGGGTAGCCCATGCATCGACGCATGACACGTGCGTCCTACAAAGCGACGAGTTCAAGGAGGGATGGCGCACGGGCGGCCGTGCTCGTTCGACGCACCACCCGTGCGCCCCTACAGAGTTAGATTATTTCATTGAGGGTGGCGCACGGAACCCGTGCTCCGACGCACCACCCGTCGTCTGGCTGAATCCCATAATCAAGCATTATGCCTTAAACTTGATGGTGGGTATAAAAAGGCTTTTGAGGGCGCACACAAGGATATTCGGCATTTTGGGATCTACAACACAAGACAAGGGTCAACTCTTGGAAGGAGATATCAAGGAGACAATCGGGTTGCATCGGAGCTTGAAGAAACGGAGATATATCAAGAGATTGTCGCGTTCCTAAGTTTTTCTTGCTTCTCTTTTAGTTTCAATCTTTTATTTTCATTTGTAATGGCTTTGAACACTTTGTTTATAAGTTGTTTAATCATGTGTAGCTAAACTCTTGAGATTTAGGGTTTTGGAAGTAGATTAATGAACCCTTGTTGGATGTTTTAATCTTAGTTGAAGTTATTATCTTGAAGCCTATTTGAGTATTTTGAGCTTATTCTTGTTTTATCACTTGATCAATGATTTAACTTGTTTGATATATTGATTCATAATTCGAAAGATGAGTTTCAATATTAGATCTTGAATACTCGACACAAATATTTGCATGAATTGAGAGGTTTGTAAATATTTGTGAGGACATTTGATCTTTTAAACTTTTGGGAGTTGAATGCTTCATGTTGAGTAGAGATGCTAGCATAAGTATTTCAATCTACGTTTTATATGCATCTCGAGAGGGAGGATAAAATAGCTTTGTGATCGTCTTATAGGAATATTGATAATAACGTGGCTTGATTAAAAGGACAACAAGAGGATTATTAATCGAAACCTTAACTCGGAAATCCATTTCATTATCTTGATACTTCTATCATTTGTATTATCGTAATCTTGTGTTTTAGTGATTTAAATTGTCTTAATCTCAATACAACAATCATCCAATTTCGATCGTCTAAATAAAAATAAGACTATCTTGGATCAATACTTAGCATATTAATTTATTAATCTCCGTGGATATGACCTTGCTTACCCTATTCTATAAACTACACCGTACACTTTGCGGTGAAGCTAAAAATAAGGCGAACAAGTTTTTGGCGCCGTTGTCGGGGATTAATACAATTTTTGGTGCTAATATTGCAATAGATAGAATTAATTATAATTTAGACAATTTTATTTTTTATTTTTTACATTTTGGATTCACTTTAATTCTTCATTATTTGACTTGTTTCTTTTAGTTTGGGCCAGGTAGTGCATGAACACGCGCTCGAGACAAGGGGACTTGATACCACTTATAGGAAGTCGAGGCTTTCGCGAGAAGAATCGGTCTACCACTAGGCGGGTGAAAGACAACACAATCCGATAATGGGGGATTTGAGCGAGTTACCAATACCGGCAAATAATGGTGGAAATGAGTTACCGATACCGGTTCAATAAACAAGCCATTCGTGATTACTTTCGACCACAAACGAATCGTAATTACGGTGGTATTGCCCATATTCCTATCAATGCCAACAACTTGAGCTCAAACCTAAGACCGATCAATATGGTGCAACGAGAATCATTTGGGGGTTCGCAGAATCAAGATCCTAACTCTCACCTTGCGCATTTTATCCAAATATACAATACGATCAAAATGAACGAGTCTCATATGACGCCATAAGATTGCGCCTGTTCCCATTCTCTTTATGGGATAAGGCGAGAAATTGGTTGGAGTACTTTGACGCAAGCGTGAGTGTAAGCACATGGGACGAACTGAGCCAAAAGTTCTTGTTTAAGTTCTTTCCACCGAGCAAACTTTGCAACTCAAAAGTGAGATTACTCAATTCCGATAGTTCGACTCAGAGCCTTTGTATGAGGCTTGGGAAAGGTTTCGGGATTTGTTACGTAGATGTCCACAACATGGGTTTCCGGAGGATCACAAAAGTAATGTTTCTTCTACAATGGTTTAAATGAGACGAGGGCATTTGTGGGTTCGCGGCGGGAGGAGCATTGTTGGCAAGGTTTCCACAAGATGCCTTGAACCTTCTTGAGAAATGGCCATGAACGATTACAGTGGCCATCCGGGAAGATCTAATGTACAACGAGTAGAGTCGAAATCTCGGATTCGGACCCAATTAAAACATTGACGGCACAAGTAGCGGCTTTGACAACTCAATTGAGTGTATTTACGAAGGGCCGAGAAGCGAGGCACGAGCATGGGTAGTGAAGCTCTTCTATATCCGATGGAAGAGGTAAATTATGTGAATAATAGGAATTTCAACAATTTAGGAATAATTCAAACCCAACACACTACCATCCAGGGTTGAGAAATCATGAAAAATTTTCCTATGCAAATACAAAGAATGTGTTACAACCTCAGGGATTTAATGCTTCAAGTGGAAGCAGAATGGGAAGGC
The DNA here is from genome assembly GCA_016081115.2 of Rehmannia glutinosa. NCBI lineage: Eukaryota > Viridiplantae > Streptophyta > Magnoliopsida > Lamiales > Orobanchaceae > Rehmannia > Rehmannia glutinosa. The sequence goes on from JABTTQ020001351.1 coordinate 98,034, forward strand.
AAATCGTCGTTGGAAGATGCACTCACCTCCTTCATAAATCAATCTAATGCTTTCATGAATGATACGAGGAGCCGCCTCGCTAAGCAAGACCTTCGGATGGATAAGATAGAACAACAAGTGACAAGCTCGATAAAGAATCGGAGACTCAAATGGGTCAATTGGCTACAATTGTGGGTGGTCAACATCAAAGGGTCAATTTCCAAGTAATACGGAAATGAATCTGAGGAACAATGCAAGGCGATTCGTTTACGAAACTGAGTGCGGAATATGAGGGCCTAAAGAAAAATCTGGGAATCAAACTTTCGGATGAAGCATTCAGGGAAGCGGGAGAATCCGTGATGAAGGATGATATTGAAGAAAATAGGAAAGAAAGAGAACAAAGAAGCGGAACAAACAAAAGTGAGAAGTTAAAATCATCATCTAACTCGAATATATCTAAGTTGCCTATATCTCTTCCCTTTCCTCAAAGATTTCAAAAGAAAAAGCTTGATGATCAATTTGCCAAATTCTCGATATATTTAAGAAATTGCACATTAACATTCCTTTTGCGCACGCACTAGAACAGATGCCAAATTATGCGAAATTTCTTAAGGATGTTATGTCAAAAAGCGGAAGATGACAAGCTTTGAAAGCGTGAATTTGACGGAAGAATGTAGTGCAATTATCAAAGGAAGCTACAAAATCGAAAGATGGGGAGTTTCACTATCCCTTGTGCTATTGGTGGTAATTTCTTTAATAAAGCGTTATGTGATTTGGGGAAGTATTAATTTGATGCCTTTGTCCATTTTCAGAAACTTAGATTAGCGCGTGAAACCAACTACGGTGACATTGCAACTTGCAGACCGATCACTTACGTATCGGGGAATTATTGAAGACGTATTGGTAAAAGTTGATAAATTTATATTCCCGTGGATTTCTTGGTTTTGGATTTGGAAGAAGATCGAGGCGTTCCACTCGATACTTGGACGTCCTTTCCTAGCCACGGGTAAAGCCTTAATAGATGTGCAAAAAGGGGAACTCACATTACGTGTTAATGATGAGCATGTTTTATTTTCTATATATAGTTAGTTCATGCATTGAGGATTATGTTGATCATACATTGTCTACAGATGATTTGGAATTTGGTCTAACCCACTCGTGCTCAATGTCGAGTGTTGTACTTGATTTTGATAACCAAGATTTGTACGACTATGTTTGTGCCTTAGATCATATGCAGGAACTACCTAATAAAGAGGCGAACTTAACGCAAAGGAAATAAGGAGCAAATTTGCAAGAACGCAACACCCATGCGTCAGCGCACGACGGCAACCCGTGCATGATCTTTGAGGACGAGTTGAGCTCTCGAAGAGCAACACACGGGCGTCTTATTTGGCGCATGGGCAGCCCGTGCGTGACCCTGAAATAGCAACACCGACTCGGAACTCAAGCAATTACACGAACACCTCAAATATGCATTCCTTGGGGCAAATAATACGAGATCCGTGAATCGTTTCATCTCTTCTCACTCCTACTCAACTTGATGAATTGTCAAGGGTTTTATGAAAACATAAGTCGGCACTAGAATGGTCTATAAGCGATTTAAAAGGCATAAGTCCATCCATTGTGATGCATAAAATTCATATGGAAGATGTTTATAAACCATCATGCAAAACCAAAGATTTACTAAACCCTATCATGCAAGATGTGGTTAGGAAGGAAATGTTGAAATGGTTGGATGTCGGGATCATTTATGCGATATCGATAGTTCATGGGTGAGTCCGGTACAAGTGGTCGAAAAAAGGGAGGAATGATAGTGAAAAATGAAAATGAGGAACAAATTGCTACTATAATTGTTTAGGGGTGGCGAATATGTATCGATTATAGAAAACTTAATGATGCCACTCGAAAAGATCACTTCCCCCTCTCCTTTATCGATATGATGTTGGATCGTCTTGCAGGTTATGATTATTATTGCTTTTTAGATGGTTATTCCGGGTACAATCAAATCATGATTGTCTTAGGAAGACAAGAGAAAACAACATTTACATGTCCGTATGGCACATTTGCATTTCGCCGCATGCCATTTGGTTTATGTAATGCGCCGCCACTTTCCAACGTTGTATGATGGCTATATTTCACGATCTTATTGAAAAAGTTATGGCGGTGTTTATGGACGATTTTTCTGTGTTTGGTGATTCTTTTGATAATTGTCTTCACAATCTTTCCCTAGTTTTGCGGCGATGTGAAGAGACCAATCTAGTACTAAATTGGGAAAAGTGCCATTTTATGGTGCGCGATGGCATTGTACTTGGTCATCGAGTCTCTTCGCAGGTTTGGAAGTTGATCGGGCAAAGATTGTAGCAATTGAAGTTACCACCTCCTACAAACGAGAAATCCATTCGGAGCTTCTTGGGCCATGCCGGATTTTCTGAAGGTTTATCCGTGACTTTTCTAAAATTTCTAAGCCTTTGAGCGATTCTTTAGAAAAAGATCGCTTTCATTTTTTCCAATGAATGTTTGCGGGCGTTCAAAACGTTGAAAAGACATTGGTGACCGCACCTATACTCGCCGCCCCATTGGAGCCAACCGTTTGAATTGATGTTTGATGCGGCGACTTTGCGGTTGGGGCATTCTCGGTTAAAAGAGGAAAAATTGTTCCGATCCATCTACTATGCAAGTCAAACGTTGGGCCGAGTGCTCAACGATGAATTATACCACAACCGAGAAAGAGATGTTGGCGATTGTTTTCGCATTCGATAAATTCGATCTTACTTGATCGGACGAAAACGATTGTGCATACCGACCATGCGGCTATCAAATACCTATTTGACAAGAAAGATGCGAAACCAAGGTTGATTCGATGGATCTTATTATTGCAAGAGTTTGATGTGGAAATCAAGGCCCAGGAAAGGATGCGAGAACGTGGTAGCGGACCATTTATCTCGGTTAGAAAATCAGAGAGGAGCAAAAGGAAACGGATTAATAATAAAGAGTTTCTGATGAACGATTACTCATGCTTGAGGCAAAGTTCCCGTGGTATGCGGACTTTGTCAACTACTTGTCCGCCGGAGTTATACCTCCAGGATCTATCACCGTATCAAAAGAAGAAATTCTTACATGATGTAAAGTTTTACATGTGGGACGATCCCCTACTCTTTAAGAGGTGTCTTTGACAAAATAACAAGGAGATGCATACCTCAAGAAGAATGGGAGGAGTCCTCCAACAAATGTCACTCTTCACCCTCGGCGGACATTTTGGCCCCACTCGCACCGCAACGAAGGTATTGCAAAGTGGGCTATATTGGCCCACTTTATTTAATGATGTTATTTGTTTGTGCAACAATGTGAGCCAGTGTCGGCCGAATGGGAAACATTTCAAGGAAACACGAGATGCCAATGACCAATGTAATTGAAGTGGAGTTGTTCGATGTGTGGGGATTGATTTTATGGGCCCATTTCCATCGTCTTGGGTTATCAATATATTCTACTTGTCGTGGAATATGTATCCCGTTAGGTAGAGCAATTCCTTCCAAAACAAATGATGCTCAGGTTGTAATGCGATTCCTTAAGAAAAACATCTTTACTAGATTTGGCACTCCAAGAGCTTTAATTAGTGATGGAGGGTCGCATTTTGTAAACAAATTGATGAGCAACTTGTTGGCAAAATATGGGGTCAAACATAAAGTTGCATTGGCATATCATCCACAAGCCAATGGACAAAGAAGTGGCTAACAAGGAGATCAAACAAATCCTTGAAAAGGCGGTGAACATCAACGAAAAAGATTGGGCGTTAAAATTGGATGACGCTTTGTGGGCATACCAGACCTGCATATAAGACACCGTTGGGCACATCTCCATATCAACTTGTCTTTGGGAAGTCGTGCCATTTGCCGGTAGAATTGGAGCACAAAGCATTTTGGGCGGTCAAGAAACTAAATCTGGATTTTCAGAAAGCCGGCGAGGAAAGGTTGCTCCATTTGAATCCGATGGAAAGAGTTTCGGGATGAAGCTTACGAAAATTCCCGAATTTACAAGGAAAGAACCAAGAGGTGGCATGATAAGATGATCAAGAAAAGAGAGTTTTTACCGGGAGAACCGGTGCTCCTATACAATTCACGCCTTAAATTTTTCCCGGGAAAACTCAAGTCTAAGTGGTCGGGGCCATTCGTGATAAAGAAAGTATTGAATCCACCTGGGATTGTAGAATTGTTGACAAAAGAAGGCGAGACTTTCATGGTAAACGGCCAACGGATTAAGCACTATTTCCACCAAGGAAATCAAGAGGAGGTGACATCCACCACCTTGCGCGACCCGTAATTTAACAAAACAGGCGTCAAGCTAAAAACGTTAAATATAACGCTTGTTGGGAGGCAACCCAACGGTTTTTCGTGTGACTTTCATTTTTGTGTGTGTTTAGCTTCAATTTTGTGTGACTTGAGTGATTTGATATGCGTGTTTCTATTAATGAGTGTGATTTGTGTGTTTTTGTTTCATTTTTGTGTGTTTTAAAAAAAAAAAAAGAAAAAAAAATACCTAAATTGTTGTACACCCCAACGCGGCACTGATTTTCAAGACATGTTATATGCGTTTGGGGAGGACTTGCGTCGGCAAGGAGAGGAGTTGAGGCAACAGGGGGAGGATTTGAGGCAACATAGGGCTGATTTTCTCGCGTTCAGCGAGCGATATGATCGGCGTTCCGAGGAGAGCGTGGCAAGTGCTCCAACGACTACAAATGTGACATATTTCTCAAGGCCACTTCCCACCGCCGCCACCGCAGTGATTCAGGTATATCCCCACTTTTCGTTATTGAAATTCTATTTTTCCCCTTAGGACACTATAATTTCATTCCAGTTTGGGGGGAGAGATAGTATTTTAATATATGAAAAGTATGGATACAAAAAAAAAATATTCATGCATTTTGTGTTTTCATATAGTTGCATTAGAGCATGCTAGGTTGCATTTGCATTAGAGCACGCTTATAGCTTTAACATGTCTATTGCTTTCGTAGTGGTTAGAGAGTGAGTTGATCGGGCATGTTGCAAGTGGTTGTTTGTGTGTTGATTGATAATTCATATTGTTGGGATTGGATGTTGGTTATGAGTTGATTGAGCCTTGAATAGATGACATTGAGCATGTTGATATGAAAAACTGGGTTTGATGCTTTGAATTACATAATTGCAAGCCTGTGAGCTTTTGAGCCTTTACTGCTTGTATCTTGTGCAATCTTGTTGTAATTTGAGTGTATCATTCATGTTGTTAAAATTCTAGAACTTGCTTGGGTATCTCTGTCAAGACCACATGTTGTATGCGAATTGTGAATGTGATTAAAGGCCATCTTTGCTAGCCTTTCAAGCCTTTTACCTACCTAAAGATGTTGAAATTCCTAGTTAGCCAAGTTGAGCCTATAGCCTATTTCTTTGATAACCACAAAATTTAACCCTTGATCTTAATATATCCATCACCTTAAACTCGAATGTATAGCGTTGAGTAAAGGAATGAATGAGGATGAATGGGTGGGAATTGAAAAGTAGGATAAGTGGGCATACTTGGTTAAATGGGACATAAAGAGGAAGGAAAGGAGTTGAATAAAAAAGTGTTGAAAATGCACAAATGAAAAATTGATTGAAAAGTTGATAAACTTGGGGGGCAAAGGATTGTGAATTGAGGCGATTCTCAAAAGAAAGAAATGAAATGGAGATAAATAAAGTTGATAAAAATGAGGGATGATTGGAGTAGCATATGGGATTGTAATGAAAATAATTGATATGCTCATCGGTCTATATACTCGAGTTTGAGTCACTTTATCCAAAATTTCCTACCCAAACCAAAGAGCCTTCATTACAACCAAATGAGAAAGTCCTTTTTGATTCACAAATTGCATACACTTTAGTGGCGGAGATATGAGACGAATTGCAAACCTATGGTAATTTTGCGACATCGAATTGATTTGAGCGTAAACACGTCCTATATCCTCGTGAGATGAGAGTATACACTTAACTTTGAGAGTTGGAATTCAGAGCATTTCACTTTGTTTACTTGAGGCGTGTTCTTTGATCAGATATTTGAGGCTTGATTGGTTTGTTGCTTGTTAGGAATTTTATTGTTTAGATTTTGATGAATGCCATGTAAAACTTAGAATAGAAAGTTAGCTCCCAATTCTTCTTTGTAAAATGTATTGTAACAATTAGAGTGGCCAAGCTAAGTTAAGTCGCTACGCCTAACATGCAAAAGCAATTTGAAGAATGGAAGGAAGACCTGTTGTGAAACAATTGAATGTGGCAAAGAGAGTAGGCGGGAACTTCTTTGAAGAAGCGGTGAGATGCGGTGAGTGGAGCATCGGTCAAGTCGGCTCAAGAAAAGCCAAGTCTCAAGTTGAAGTGAGGATGAAGAGTCATCCAATGATTGGAAGGCGACTCTAAGTCACCTGGGGGGGAAAGCAAGGAAATGCGGTCAAGTCGAGATAAGCGTAAAAGAACCGTTGCACGAGTAAATCAAGAGATTTACTTAAACAAGTAATATCTCCATACCACCTTTCTCGGAGTGCTCATCCCCGAAGCGTGCAAATGGAATGAACCAATGGGAAGCACTACACCGTGTCAGAACTCTGAAAAGGTGAAAGAACAATTCATACGAGGAAATGGCAATTCCAAGAACTGCAAGCCAACGACTGCAAAGTGACTTTCAAAAATAAGCCTATCTCTTCAACGGGCAAATTTTTGAAAGTTCACTATAAAAGGCTGAGGAGTTTGTTTGAGAGAGATGGATGCATGAATGACACATACGTGAGATATACAAGCACATTAGAAAAACTGAAACAATCTCAATCCTCAAGCCTACATTTCGAAGTACATCAATCCAACACTCACCTGTGAAGGAAAGAGAACTTCAATCGAGTTGAAGAGAAAAATACGAAAACAAAGGGTCTACTTTCCGGAAGGATTGTAGAAAGGTTCAAGGTTGAACCAAGTCTTAAGCTTTTGGAGGGCTTCGTGATCAAATCCAAAGAGCTTGAGCAAGTGAGTGTAGTAACAAGGCAACCGCGCCTGTGAAGAAGAAGGCTCGAGTCGCACGAGAAGCCGGTGAGTGATCAAGGCATCTCCGATCGAGTCCCTAAGGATCAAGTCATTGTTGTGATCAAGACTTGTATCCGGATTCATTGCTTTGTAAACTCGATCATTACTTAGTGGATTCCTCCGGGGAGTTGGAGAAGAGAGGAGTAGAAGAATTACCCCATCTTCGAACCTCTATAAAAACTTTCTTTGTGTCATTTACATTTCAGCTTTTAAATTCCGCACTTTTAATTGCTTATATCTGCGATAAATTTGCTATCCATTTGATAATTTATAAGTACTAAATCAAGCTCTAAAATCTTGCTTAATCAAACTTAAGGGTGTTAAGTCTTCTTGAAAATAAAACCACAAAGTTGAGTTAAATCGTAGCCAACGGTGAGTTACTCCATCAACAGCTCACTGAAATCTGTTGAGAGATTAACTCTCTTGAGTGACTAATTCGATTGTCCATCAAGGACACAATGTGTAGAATTAACTCTGTAGATTTAAAAGGACTAAATCGAAAATTTGGTAAGGTTTATTCAACCCCCTTCTAAACCTTACACTTACACCCCTTGGGACCTACAAGTGGTATCGAGCGGTTGGTTCATTGAACCCTCCGCACCAGTTCTTGAACTAGATCTCCAAACTTTTCAAAGTCGCTTTAGTACTTAAACTTTCAAAACTCTTTTTTATTTAAAGTCATCATCATGGAAGCAAATTTGACACGCATCCCTATGTTCACTATTGAAGAATTTGATGATTGGAAAATTCAGTATGCGAGGCTCATCTATCGGCGTTACATGATGAGATGTGTGGATAATGATGAGATGAGATGTGGAAAATTCGTATGCGAGGCTCTACAAATATTAAAGGTGAACACGGCATGCGAAGAGTTGCGGTGAAGGAGAAAGAAGATGCAGCTCTAGACCGGTCATGGTTGAAAAACCAAGAACCGAGTGGACAAATGATGAGAAAAAGATACAACCTGGATAATGTAGCAAGGACATCCTTTACAAAACCTTGGACAAAGCCATGTTCAATAAAGTCAAATCATGCAAAACGGCTAAAGAAATGGGACAAGTGACATTAATTTGTGAAGGCTCGGAAGCAAATCAAAGAAAACAAATTATCGTAGCGGTACAAAAATTTGAAAATTTCAAAATGATCTCGGAGAGAGAACCTGGATCAACTGGATGCTCGGTTCTGAAATCACAAATGAGTCGTCTACACTTGGAAAGGAATATACATAGAAGGAAATGTGTATGAAGATCCTAAAAAGTCTTCGGTGAATGGGAAATGAAGGTCATGGCACCGAGACACTCCATGGACCTATCAAAGACATCCAATCATGAGTTATTCTCGGACCTCAAAGCCTACGAGTTTGAGTGAGAAGGAAAGACCAGGAAGAGACAATTTGCACCCAAAACAATTTGCTCTAATTGTCAAAGATGGGAAGAGAGTTGAGGTCAAAGAAGAATTGACCCGGAAGAAATAGCCCGATGGTTAAAAGATTTAACAAGTTCTTTAACAAGAACTACAAGAGAGGAAAGGGTGAATCTTCCGAAGACACTCGGCTCCTCCAAATCAAGGGATGATAGGCCAACCAAGAGAACGGATCATCAACAAGTTGAGTATCGAAGGGTGACAACTCAAGAAAGAGAAAGAGTCGATCAAAAGGTGAATATCTATGTTGGAATTGTAGACAACCAGGTCACTATGCCATTTATTGCTCATATCCTGTAGTCAACAAGTACAAGAATGAAGAAGAAAGAAAGGTCTTGAGAGAAAAAGAAAGACAAGAAAAGAAAAAGCAATGATGGCTGCAGAGACTCGGCTTTGAGACACCCAAGTCAAGAGAGATGATTGAGAGAGCAAAGTGAAGGCGACTATTCAAGTGACTACGAAGAAGAAGCCTTGATCCGCTTAATGGCCAAAGAACAAGATCAAGAAGATGAGGTACAATCTAACTCAACAAGCTCATACACTAGTGATAGATCGTGACACACACACTTCATCACCCACTTGTCTTTATGATTCATTAGGCAAAATGATGAAAGATTTTGAACATATTAAATCCTCACACACACTATTGAATGAGGAAAACAGCCTACTCAAAAGTCAAACTCAAAGTCGACTAAGGAGCCGAGTACTCTAAGTCAAATAGTTGTTGAGAATGAAAGGTTAAAGGTGAAAATGCTAAATTAATAAGCGAGAAATTGTCGCTTTATAGAAAAGAGGGAGAATGACCTCAAGAATGTTATTACCTCATTCACTAAGGCATCTAAATCATTGGATGATCTTATTATGAGTCAAAGAGAATGTGGAGACAAGACAGGCTTAGGATTTAATTCCTCCGTGCCATGTCAAACCTCAAGAATAATGTTGGAAAAAGGATCTTTCAAGTCATGAAGAGTCGAAAAATCCAAAACTCTAAATGGTGCACACACATTCACTCCAAAGCACAATACTAAGCAAACCGGCCTTGGTTACAAAGGAAAGGAAAATGGCCTGAAGTTGAGTGTCTTTGAAAGGACAGTGAGAAGAGATTCCGAGTCCTCAAAGCAAACTCCTAGAAAATACTCTGTAAAAAGGAAGCATAGCTACCAAAATCCCGAAAGAAAATCCATAAAAGAAATACATATGATGGGAATGGTAGAAAATATCCAAGCCAAGTGATTGGAATAATGTGAACTATCAAAGATAGACTTATGGAATATAAGCCCAAATGGCAAAGGCCAGAACTCAAAGAAAGGCCATTCCAAAAGTATAAGAGCTTTCATCAAAGACACATATGCACCTAGGCACTACACTCAAAAACACCAAAATTACCAAGGAAGGCAATTGCTAAAACACATATGCGGCATACTGGACAAAAGAGACAGTTGTATGAACCTAGAATCCCCAAGCAATTTGCCAGGATTAATTATGATTATGGCAGCGATAGATGGCAACCCCTTAGAGTCAAATCATTTGGCTATAGGTTGGTTGGATCATCTTACAATTCTAACCCCTCGGGACCCGGACAAGTATGGGTACCTAAAACTTAATTTCCTTGATTGCGGGTTGAGGAAAGTGAAAGTGCGAGGAACCTGGTACATGGATAGCTACATTATTCCGGACATATGACATGAAATAAGAGAAATCTGTCAAAATTCAAGGAAGTCAAAGGAGCCAAAAGTCATATTTGGAGGAAATGAAGCTCTGGTGAAATAAGAGGCATTGGATCCATCAAGAAGAATGGATTAGAAATCACATATGTTGCATATGTTGAAGGACTCAACTTCAACTTATCGAGTATCGATCGACTCGTGACAAGGGCTACAATGTTGGATTCAACATGGGTATATGCCAAATCAAGGATATTGAATCAAATGAAGTTGTCTTTGCAAGGATGTAGACGAGAAGAATATGTATGTAGTGGATTGGTCAACCGCAACACCCAAAGACTGTCTACTAGCAAAAAAAGCACTGGTGAATCAAGTTAGGTCATGGCACAAAAAGCCGAGTCACCTGAATTTCAAAACAATTAACAAGGTGGCAAGAAGCCATCTTGTAGAAGGACTTCGGACTCGAGATACAAGAAGGAGAGTATATGTGATGCATGTCGGAGAAGGAAAACAAATCAAGTCGTCATTCAAAGAAAAGACATGCCCATCCTCAACAAGAATATTGCATCGCTTCATATGGATCTATTTGGCCCGGTGGAACCGGCCAAACATAAGTGGAAAGAAATACACCTTGGTGGTAGTAGATGACTACTCAAGATATACATGGACAATATTCATGTGCAAGAAGAAAGAAACTCTACAAAAACTACCACGGTGATGAAGAGGATTCAAAATGAGAAGAGTCAAACCATTATCAAAATAAGATCGGATAGAGGAACCGAGTTTGTCAATGGAATAATAACTCATCTTGTATTGAGAATGGTATTGGTCATGAACTATCGGCAAGGACTCCACAAATGAGAATGGAGTTGCGAGAAAGAAGAACAGAACCCTCAAAAAAAGCAAAGAAGGACCATATTAGGCAAGCGGGGTTACCAAAAGATTTTGGGTCAAGCAATCAACACGACTTGCTACACCCAAAACAGGATGTATGATAAACAGACGGTGACAAAAACTCCTATGAGATCCGGTGGAAGAAAACCAAATGTTGCATATTTGAGAATATTTGGATGTAAATGCTTCATTCACAACAATGGCAAAGACAACCTAAAGGCTTTTGATGCTAAAGGTGATGAGGTATCTTCTTAGGATACTCGGTGAAAGCAAAGCCTACAGAATACTCAACAAAAGAACTATGGTTACAGAGGAATCCATTCATGTAGTATTCGATGAACCAAATGTAAATGGAGAAGACATTGAAGAGTCAACGATAATTTGAATCATCCAATCATACGAAGAGTCCCTATCTTTGAAGTCAAGTGGGATTATCAACTCGAGAAGAAGATGAGACAGCTGAATCTCAAAAGCGGTGGAAAATTTGCACTAAGTGACCACGAAAGAGCGACCACAAAGAACACACAGTGCAAGTCGACTGAATCCAGCTAACTTACTCCAACCTGACGTAAGATGGCTGAGAGACCATCCACCAGAACTTGTCATTGGAGATATAAGAGAAGGTGTCAAGACAAGATCCAGAACTCAACAAGAAGCAATGTTCACATGCTTCATTTCGCAAATAGAGCCCAAAGATATGTCACAAGCATTGGACGACACACATTGGATTCAAGCTATGCAAGAAGAGCTGAATCAGTTTGAGAGAAATAAAGTATGGGAACTAGTGCAAAGACCCATACATCAAAATGTTATTGGAACCAAATGGGTATTCAGAAATAAGATGAACGAGGAAGGCTCTGTGGTAAGAAACAAAGCAAGACTGGTAGCCAAAGGATATTGCCAAGAAGAAGGGATAGATTTTGATGAAACATTTGCCCCTGTAGCAAGATTGGAAGCTATAAGGATGTTTCTTGCCTATGCAGCTCACAAGAATTTCACTGTATATCAAATGGATGTGAAAAGTGCATTCCTAAATGGTTTATTGGAAGAAGAAGTGTATGTTGAACAACCTCCAGGATTTGAGCAGAAGACTCTTGGAGACAAGGTATACAAACTCAAGAAAGCCTTGTATGGATTGAAACAGGCACCCAGAGCATGGTATGATACCTGTCACAATTCCTAACCGAAAATGGATTCACAAAAGGAAAAGTAGATAGAACACTTTTTTAATTCAAGACAAGAAGAGTATCTTTGCTTGTTCAAATATATGTGGATGACATCATTTTTGGATCCACTAACAAAGAGCTATGTGAAAAATTTTCAAACCTCATGCAAAGTAAATTTGAAATGAGCATGATGGGAGAAGCGACATTCTTCCTGGACTTCAAGTGAAACAATTTGAAGGATGGAACCTTCATAAGTCAAACAAAATACACGGAGACTTAATGAAGAAATTTGGTATGGAGGAGAAGTCTTACGTAAAAATACCAATGAACACATCGATCAAAATGGACATGGATGTAGATGGCAAGCCGGTGGATCAAACAAGAGATCTGAGCACTTATGGATCACTGCTCTATCTCACAAAAAGCGGCCGGACATCACCTTTTTGTAGGTGTATGTGCAAGATTTCAATCTGCTCCTAAAAGAGAGCCATATGACAAGCTAAGAGAATATTGAGATATTTGAAAGGAAGCAAGAAGTAGGCCTATGGTATCCAAAGGAAGGTGGATTCAAGCTAATTGGCTATTCGGACTACGACTATCTTTGGATGCAGAGTGGGAGGGGAAGAGCACTTCGAGGCACATGTCAAATGCTAGGAAACAGACTAATTTCTGGTTTAGCAAGAAGCAAAACTCAATAGCCACTCTACTGGTGAGGCGAGAATACATAGTTGCGGAGCATTTCTTGTGCCCAAGTCCTATGGATGAGACAAAGCGGTGAGAGACTATGAAGTTGAAGAAAAAGAAATTCCAATCATGTGTGATAACACAAGTGCCATTGCAATCACTCAAAATCTGTGTTGCACTCAAGAACAAAACATATTGATGTCGATATCATTTCATAAGAGATCATGTTGAAAAGAAGGACATTATCTTGGAATATATCTCAACCGATAAACAACTAGCCGACATCTTCACAAAACCATTATGTGAGTCAAGATTTGAAGAACTCAAGCATGAGTTGGGGTTAATTGGTGGTGACACTCAGGACGAATCAAAGAAGAGTATTAGAACAGAAAAGGAGTGAAAAAGAGTGAAAACAAAAATCATTTCAAGAATCACCAGACGTCGAAAGAAACTGACTACACCAAGTCGGTGATAATTTGAGTCACTAAGAGAATCTGCGAGGAGTAGAGTTAAATCGGCTAAGAGATAAGTTTGAATAACTTATGAGCAAAGTGACAAAAACGCGATCGTTTTGACTTAGCGGAAATGTTTTAAGGAACACGTCAAAGATAATGATGATGTGTCTGCGGACATAAAGCCGCACACTAAGCTTATGATTGGATATAAATCTTTGCCGCATTAAATACGAGGCGTGAAATGCTCAATAGGCGTGCGAAATCCAAGCCGTTGATTTCGATCACAATTCAAAAACCGTCTGCACGCCCTTTCATAAACCATATTTAAACCATTTTCGTCAGTTTTCTCTCACACTTCTAAAACTGTTCATCTTTTTTCTCTCAAAAGCAAAAAGGCAAACTACTCTCGAAACCCTATCAACCTTCAAATCAATTTCGAGATTTTTCTTGATATAATTCGAGAAATGGCACCAACTTATGACATTACTAAGTTAGGAAAGCAAATCCACACCGGTTCGACGGTGGATTTCGACGGATAATGGTGAAGCAGGGGTCCGACGACACCCTGGTGAAGAAAATTCTTGAGAAGTTGGAAACATCCAGGACTAAAACCGTTTCTAACGCTGGAATATCCGATGACCTATGTGGAGGAGGTCGCACAATTCTACGTGAATGCTTTGAGATTCACGATGAAGGAATCAAGTCATCATTCACGGAAGCGGTGACTATCACCGCGAGACTTGGTGAATATTGCTCACTACCGCCAGGAAGGAGCATCGAGATCAAAGTTTTGATGTAAACTTGGCCGACGATAGAAAGAAATAGCCAAGTCCGACTTTTTTGATAAAATAATATACACGACAAACAAGAGACTGCGGAAGGAGGATTATCACAAGTTGTTGGATATAGTTGCCAAATGTATCGACATCAAATTTGGCGACTTTGACCAATCACAAAGGCAAAGCGATTGTGATGGTTGCAATCATCGAAGAAAAGAAGATAAATGGCCGAAGTTTATTTATCTCACGTGATTTCTGCGAGCGTGGGGAACAAGTCCTTCAAAGAAGATGGCACATTTGGAGGATCCCTGGGATATGGCCAGTAATTGGCCGGCTATTGGAGGTGAAAGAGTCCTCTTAGACATGGGAAGGCCTTCCATGTTAACAAGAGGATGTTGAGCTAACCTCTCTGGTGCTCGAAGCGAGCTTACGCCAAGAGAGCGACACCGGTGGGGAATCGGTGTGACCAAGATACAAATCTGCTTCCTCTCTCTCCAAGAGAAGAAAGTTGCCCTGCGGTGCTAAGAAAAGCTGCTGCCCCGCAGAAGAAAGAAAACCAAATATGCTCATGCTCCTCGGCCCGGCCGTGTCACTGCCCTGCGGTCGAGGAAGGACTCACAAATACCTTCTCCGATCGTCAAAAGGAGGAAGAACAAGCCAAGGCACGGCGGCTCCTCGAAACAAACACCAAGATCGGCCCCTGCCGCCCAAGACTCGAGAGGACACCGCCCCGAACTAGAAATTCCCTGGTACAAACCAGAGACGAAGAAGACTTCGTCAAGCGGTCGAAACAGGAGAAACCGGTGAGTCGGTTACTCGGCTAGCACAAACACGGAGACTACTGGAGAAGTAGAGTCTCGGATGTAGTTGATAAAAGCTTGACCAAGTCTCTGAAAAGCGTCAGAGGCAACCCAAAGACACATTTGTAGCTCACACTGGTGAAGCCTGAAAAGAACCAGCCCAAGCGGATAGTGATGTAATGATCCTATCTCCACCTTACCCGGACATCCAAAATCGTCTGCGTGAGTGGAGAAAATGGAAGTTGAGCAAGTCGAGGAGCAGTTCCAACGGCTTTGAGTTCATAGAAGAAGAAGAGGAAGCTGCTAAATTTCCTTGGCTAACTAACTCATGTGCTCCAAAGACTTGAGAGACAATCGCTTAGACATCCCGCAAATCTACAAGGACGAGGAGAGAGCAAAGCAAGGTCGAAGAAAGAGAAGCACATGAGAAGGCAAGCACCGCCTATCTCCGGCACCACGTAACACACACATCCTCTTCTTGATGTCTTCTGCGAAAGTGACGAGGAACCAGGGAGAATCTTTTGCGCCCACAAGAAGAGTTGCAAATGCAGCAAGCATTGCGACGAATCAAGAATTCTTCACGAGCAAAGACTAATGGAGGGACCGGAGAGTCCTCCGTAACACATTTGAAATCGATCCTATGGGAGTGGTTCAAGACAAATAGGTGATGTTCGCTTTACCACTTCCCCACTCACTCGGAAGAAAGCGATAAGGGAAATGGCGATGAAACCGGGACAATGGGGACCCCGGTCGAGCCAACCCCTATTGAAGGTGTGCTACCACCCACCTAACAATTTGAACCATTAATCGAAGCAATAGGGAGTTTGGAGACGAGTGACCCCACTCCAAGTCACTCGGTGGTGCGCCCGGTGAACTCCTCCACTGCAAAGCAAGGTCGGAGGATCTTTGCAGATGACTCGACAAAGAATCAAGGAGGCGAAGAAGAGAAATTACAATCACAAGAAGAAACGACAAGTTGCCATCAACGGCTCGGACATTTGAGACTGCTCAATTCCGGTGAGGTGCAACCGCTCGAAGGCTAATGACGCCCGATGCGGTCGAGGCACTGAGGAAGGAATGTACGGGAGTTAACACTGGCAATGAAAGTGCAATCCATGAGGTTGAGACTCAATGGATGCGCTGTAGAAGACCCTAAGACGGTGACTTCGTCGAAAGGGAGGACAAGGCCTCGCAATGATGAGAGACGCCTGGAGGAAATGAAGGCCCACGGGAGGTTGAGACTTCCCGGGGTAAAAAGAAGTGAAGTAGAGAACATCCCTTCCGCTATCATAGACCCATCCGAGAAGGAGATCGGCCGCACTTCATGATTCCCGGGACAACCCGATGTCACTTTTCCGGGATCGAAGGCGAAGAAGAAGTTTAGTCAACCCCCATGACAAATCCAAAAGACTCATTGCGGATGTTCCCGCACGAGCAAGTCGATCCCAAGACTACTCGTCAAACTTTTAACTTTGATGATGAGCCACCACTAGAAATCTCATCATCGCCCCGATGACGCCGCTTGATAAGGCCGAGGACAAGTCTCATCGAAAAGGAAAAATCATTTGAGACCAAACGGTATTAAGACAGTGAGGCTCAGCCGAGCCGGGTCTATTTCACAACCAAACCCAATTTGGACGAAACCACCTTTGCTCAGGCTCCTCAAGCTACAACAGGATCGATTCCCAAAAAGAACTTCACGCGCACCGCTCATCATCGAACGGATCCGGTTGGCGGTGATGAATCTTTGTAGAATCTTTCCCTTTCTCCTTTGGAGATACGAACTCCACGAAGAGTCGAAAATGAACAAGCACGCTATCACAAACCACCTCCTGTTCTTCCAACAGACACCATTGTTCGGTGACTATGACTTCGATCTTTGTATGGCCATCACCGCAATGAGAAGAATCAATGAAGTTCGAGAAGTGTTCAAGGCACTCTTTGTCAAGTTGAAAGGATGGAGAGGCATCGAGGCCTCTTTGGACATGCGATTGGACAACGGAGATGCCACCCTTACGGTGACTTAAAGAGGCATAACTTGATTCGAATAAGGAATGGTGGCAACAAAGAAGAAAGAATGCGTGTGGAACAGGTGAGATACTTGGACAATTGTTCAACAAGCTGGCTGGTGTGGAGAAAGTGAAAATGCCGTCGAAAAACGGCGAGGGAACACATTGAGCATATGCATGAAGCTCACACGCCGAGATCAAGGCGATGCGTGAGCGAAATGCAAATGATATACGGCGTTTGGAAGAACACATGACAAGAAAATTCAGCCTTCTCATGGTGAGATGAAGCGATTTGTGAGAATCCAACGCTACTCGTTAAGAATTACATCTGCCGCATACAACGCAGACTTGAAGCGAGAATTCAAACATCGAAGACTCGACTTCATGCTTGCAAAGCATGTTCCCTCGGGGTTCCTCTATCCTTTGATGATGCCAAAAAGGGGAAGAGGAATACCTTAAAGCAACAAAATCTGAAGTTGAAAAGAAAGAGGAAGCGGTGAGAAGGAAAATCGGTGAGAAATTTTGAAATCGAAGAAAGGAAAATCTATTTGAGGGGAAGGATCAAAGATATGACCTTGATGATTGCACAAACCCCCAACAGGGTCTGTCACGGTGACATTATAAGCGGCAAACTCCGTGACTGACTCTGCCACTCCAACACTGTTGTATCTATGGTGAGAAGAGAAAAGCAATTGAAGCGGGGATGAAGGAAGTGGAAGGAAGAATGGATGCAGGGTGATGAACATCTTGGAAGAACATGTAGGCATTCCGGTTGGATGAGACACGTATGCCATTTGGATGTCGGGACGAGCCACGATCGTTGATGAATTCAAAACGCTCGAATCGAAGGATATTTTGCAAATATGTCCATGGCTCAAGCTTGGGACTTATCTTTGGGAAAAGGTCTCACATTATGTGAAGAAGGCGACAGACAATGAGACTTAGCGATCGCTCTGCTGGCCACTCTGCTAGTCACTGGTGGGAAGAAGAAGAAGATGATAAAGATACGCCCTTGAGAGGTAGAGGAAGAAGCAAAGAGTGGAGGAAGAAGCGGACCAGGCCTGCCGCCCAAGAATATTGAATACGTAGATCCGGGAAAGAAAGGAGGGATCTACTTGGTGGGCTTGACCAAGTGGCAAATTTGAAAGTGGCTAGAACTAACGCCGAGTATGCACCGAGAATAGAAGAAGAAAACAAGAGACAAACTCGGCTATGGCGGGAGAGGGGGAAAGATTAAGAAAAGATGAAGCTGCCGGGGGAAGGCATATGAAAAGAAAAAGAAAAGCGGTGACGGCGAAGAAGAAGAGGAGAAGAGAAAGAAGATCTTGAACAAGATGAAAGAAGGAGACAATGAAGGAGATGAAGTGTAGTTGTCCAACCCCGTGTATTTTATCATGTAAATACATACAATGTAAGTCTTACGTAATAAAGCTAAAAATTCTTTATTTTCAAAGTATAGACAAAATGTGCTCGATACACCTTGTAGCGATGATTGTGTAAAAGAAGCAGGAATGATATGATCAATAAATAGATCTATTCTATGCATACATTCTATGTCAATACACTATCTGTATGTATCCTTCTTTGTTTGCATTTTTTTTATGATTTAAGTTTTGGCATCATCAAAAAGGGGAAATTGTTAGGAATTTTATTGTTTAGATTTTGATGAATGCCATGTAAAACTTAGAATAGAAAGTTAGCTCCCCAATTCTTGTCAGTAAAATGTATTGTAACAATTAGAGAGCCAAGCTAAGTTTAAGTCGCCTACGCCCTAACATGCGAGAAGACAATTTGAAGAATGGAAGGAAGACCTGTTTGTGAAACATTTGAATGTGGCAAAGAGGAGTAGACGGGAACTCTCTTTGAAGAAGCGGTGAGATGCTGGTGAGTGGAGCATCGGTCAGTCATCGGCTCAAGAAAAGCCAAGTCTCAAGTTGAAGTGACGGAAGAGTCATCCAATGATTGGAAGTCGACTCTAAGTCCTGGGGGAAAGCAAGGAAATGCGGTCAAGTCGAGATAACGTGAAAAGAACCGTTGCACGAGAAATCAAGAGATTTACTTAAACAAGTAATATCTCCATACCACCTTTCTCGGAGTGCTCAGTCTCGGTCGAAGCGTGCAAATGGAATGAACAATGGGGAACTACACCGTGTCGAACTACGAAAAGGTGAAAGAACAATTCATATGAGGAAATGGCAATTCCAAGAAGCGCAAGCCAACGATGCAAAGTGACTTTAAAAAATAAGCCTATCTCTTCAACGGGCAAATTTTTGAAAGTTCACTATAAAAGGCCGAGGAGTTTGTTTGAGAGAGATGGATGCATGAATGACACATACGTGAGATATACAAGCACATTAGAAAAAGCGAAACAATCTCAATCCTCAAGCCTACATTTCAAGTATATCAATCCAACACTCACCGTGAAGGAAAGAGAACTTCAATCGGTTGAAGAGAAAAATATCGAAAACAAGGGTCTACTTTCCGGGAAGGATTGTAGAAAGGTTCAAGGTTGAACCAAGTCTTAAGCTTTTGGAGGGCTTCGTGATCAAATCCAAAGAGCTTGAGCAAGTGAGTGTAGTAACAAGCGGTTTGCTACTGTGAAGAAGGCCGAGTCGTCTGAGAAGCGGTGAGTGATCAAGGCATCTCGACCGAGTCCCTAAGGATCAAGTCGAATTTGTTGTGATCAAGACTTGTATCTGACGGATCATTACCGCTTTGTAAACCGATCATTACTTAGTGGATTCCTCCGGGAGTTGGAGAAGAGAGGAGTAGAAGAATTACCCCATCTTGAACCTCTATAAAAACTTTCTTTGTGTCATTTACATTTAGACTTTTAAATTCTGCACTTTTAATTGCTTATATCTATTGATAAATTTGCTATCCATTTGATAATTTATAAGTACTAAATCAAGCTCTAAAATCTTGCTTAATCAAACTTAAGGGTGTTAAGTCTTCCGCTGAAAATAAAACCACAGTTGAGTTAAATCGTAGCCAACAATTTGAGTTACTCCATCAATGACTCGTGAGTGAGTGTTGAGAGATTAACTCTCTTGAGTGACTAATTCGATTGTCCATCAAGGACAATTGTGTAGAATTAACTCTGTAGATTTAAAAGGACTAAATCAAAAATTTGGTAAGGTTTATTCAACCCCCCCTTCTAAACCTTACACTTACACCCCTTGGGACCTACATTGCTTGACGTTCATGATGAACAATATGAATTTCTTTTTGGATCCGTTGTGTGCGCTTTTATTCTTATCTCCCTGTTGTGCTTGATCGTGTTTTCAAAAATTGTTGATCGGGATGGTCAATGGTGTAAGTTTGGGGAATTTTGATAGGTGTGAGTTTTGCATGTATTTTGAGGCGTATTTCTAGCTATAATGATGGGTAAACATGCACATACTCGCGTTAAATGTTACATATTCACTCCTTGTGGAAAAGATATTACACTTTGCTTATTTTGTAGGAATTTTATGATATTTGAAGCAAATTGAATACGAATACGAGGAAAGCAAAGTGGAAACACGGATAATTGAGTGGGTATACGAAAAGTGAAGCCTAAAAGAGCAAAAATTGAGCGTCTACGGAAAAGACAAAGGGGCACACGGGTTGGGCGTGCCTCGGACACCACCCGTGCACCCCTGTATAAAGATAATCGAGGCTGACATGGCGCACGGGTAGCCCATGCATCGACGCATGACCCGTGCGTCTTACAGAGGATGACTGAGTTCACCGGGGTGGCGCACGGGCAGGCCGTGCTCCGACGCACCACCCGTGCGCCCTACAGAGAGTTGGATTATTTCAGCAGGGTGGCGCACGGGTAACCCGTGCTCCGACGCACCACCCGTGCGTCGCGGCTGGAATCCCATGTCTGCAAACATTATGCCCTAAACTTGATGGTGGGTATAAAAAGACTTTTTGGGCGCACACAAGGATATTCTGGCATTTTTGGGATCTACAACACAAGACAAGGGTCAACTCTTGGAAGGAGACATCAAGGAGACATCAAGGAGACAATCGGGTTACATCGGAGCTTGAAGAACGGAGATATATCGAGAGATTGTCGACGTTCCTAAGTTTTTCTTGCTTCTCTTTTAGTTTCAATCTTTCATTTTCATTTGTAATGGCTTTGAACACTTTGTTTATAAGTTGTCTAATCATGTGTAGCTAAACTCTTGAGATTTCCGGGTTTTGGAAGTAGATTAATGAACTCTTGTTGGATGTTTTAATCTTAGTTGAAGTTATTATCTTGAAGCCTATTTGAGTATTTTGAGCTTATTCTTGTTTTATCACTTGATCAATGATTTAACTTGTTTGATATATTGATTCATAATTCGAAAGATGAGTTTCAATATTAGATCTTGAATACTCGACACAAATATTTGCATGAATCGAGAGGTTTGTAAATATTTGTGAGGACATTTGATCTTTTAAACTTTTGGGAGTTGAATGCTTCATGTTGAGTAGAGATGCTAGCATAAGTATTTCAATCTACGTTTTATATGCATCTCGAGTCGTCTTATAGGAATATTGATAATAACGTGGCTTGATTAAATCGGACAACAAGAGGATTATTAATCGAAACCTTAACTCGGAAATCCATTTCATTATCTTGATACTTCTATCATTTGTATTATCGTAATCTTGTGTTTTAGTGATTTAAATTGTCTTAATCTCAATACAACAATCATCCAATTTCGATCGTCTAAATAAAAATAAGACTATCTTGGATCAATACTTAGCATATTAATTTATTAATCTCCGTGGATACGACCTTGCTTACCCTATTCTATAAACTACACCATACACTTGCGGTGAAGCTAAAAATAAGGCGAACATACCCACATGCTTAATGGTACTTAAACCAAAGATTTTTATAAGTTTGGGATCCCAACAGTGACGGATCTACGTTTCCTAATATGGGGGCACGTGCCCCCATAAGTTTTTCTCTCTTTCTTTAATAATTATATTATATATTTTTTTTATTTTAAAAAATTATATATTAATTAGATAAATAAAAAACAAACTATGCTCCACTAATGGTTTCATATGTTTTTGTTTTTGTGTTTTCTTTACTATTTATTATTTATTTTTATAAATTATATATAAATTAGGTTAAAAATTAAATTAGTGTGTCTTTACTAATCTTGACCCTACTAATTATTTTTGATATAATTTAGAAGTGTATTTATTATGTGCCCTCATTATAAAAAAAATCCTGGATCCATCCCTGGATCCCAATACAAATATGTTTATTATGATACATATTAGCCATGAGTAATCTCTTTTGTTATGTTAATATTTGTTCGTATAATTTTGTGTCGCATGTTCGTTTGTGTAGTTATTTAGACAAATAAACTCCAAAATCACATAAATAAATTTTGCTCATCTTGGTTTTTTTAAACCAACAATCCTTATTTTTTTCTTTTGCCTATTTCAAGCTAAAAGACGATTGAATTATGATGCTTATATGGATATATTTTTTGAACCAATGCTTATATGGATATAATTAATTATATTAAGTATTTTTAAAGAGTCATAATAAGTAGAAGGGATAATTACAAAACACCCATGAGGTTTGGGCTAATTATAAAAAACCCCAGAAAATTTTGAAAATTATAAAATAAAAACTTATTAAGGTTTGATTTCGTCTTACATTTTTTCCTTCATAAGCAAAAAAATATCAAAAACCCCCTGATACTTATAAAAATACTACAATTACCCCCTTAAACTTAACACATAATCAAACATGATTTGGTTTATTGTAATTTTGAAACACCTCAGGGTTTTTTGTAATTTAGCCCAAACCTCAGGGTGTTTTTGTAACTATCCCTAAATAGAAAAAGTATCACGTGACTTTGATCGTGTTTCATTTATTATTGTATATAATTTTAAAGTACCACTTTAGAAAATTATATTGCAATATACATGAGTTAATGACATATATATCTGAAAGAAAAGAAAAGGGGGGCTATTGCAATTTGCCAAAATTCCAAATACTTTTGAAAATATTTTCCCTAGTGGACCCGGGTACCACCCGACCCATTTCAAAACGACCCGGCCTTCTACACAATTTTTCTTTTTCCATGATAAATAATTTCCATCTGTATTTCATAGTAATTCGAAGCAAAGCAACAACAGTGATTTCTCTCTTTAACGATCCCTTTCAGCTCTGCAGAAATCAAAGACGAAAAGGAATTGCATGCATGTATCTGTATACAGAAACACATACAAGGATCTATACTGTCACTTTAATTCGCTAATTTGGTATTTTCTCTTGTTGGAATCAGTAAATCTCGAAATCATTCCTCAATCCGCATTGGCAAGGTTAGTTTTTTTTTCCCCCTACTTTTATTAATTCTTTCATTGGAATTTGGAAGGAAAAACAGTATGCCTCGCATTGAAGTCACAGTTGGAGTATTTGCTTGTCAATCTTTCTGTTATTTTGTGGTTCAAAAGTGAAGAACAATTGTTCGCCAGTTATTTTGGCATCCCCACTTCACCTAACTTGGATATTTCATCATATATAAGAGTCCCGTGCCGTTGCGTTTCCATGTTACATTTTGGATTTTAGATTTTTAATATTTCGTTGGATCTCAGGTGTTGATTCAGTCTTATTGATTTTAGTGTTTTAATGCTTTGTCCAGACTTTGGGCGGTTTTAAAATGAACATAGGAGTGTGATTCAGTGGGTCCATGTTATGATTATTGCAGAGTTCCTCAATTTTAGGTGTTATGGTTATTTGGTTGGAGCATTTCGTTTGTTCTCACTCAGAGTATCATGAAGGAAGAGAGTTTTATTGAAATATATGCATAAATCGTAATGGCGGATCTAATAGAGGCCTCAGGATCCAGATTTAGCGATTTGGAGCTCATTGGAAGAGGTTCTTTTGGGGATGTCTACAAAGGGTACGTTTTAGAATTAATTTCGTATGCGCTCTATTAATTTTAAGTTTCAGTGAAATGTAGCGACAAATCCAGTTTGTAGTTTGTAACATTATTGTGATATGAGAAGTTTTAGCCCTGTTCAAGTACGTAAAGTTAACGCCATTGGATGTGTTAAAAGGCATGAATGATGCGTACATTTTACAGGTTTTAATTTTTTTAAGAAGAACTAGAGAAAACGAAGCTTCATAGCATTCACACTATTTCCTCTTCTGTTTGTCCATGAGCAAAAATAAGTCAGATTCGTTTATAGAAACACTGGATAGTAGTTTCCACCGCATCATTGCAATGAATGTTGACGTAATGTTTTGGCAGTTGCATAGTTTCTTACCAATATATTGTTCTTTGTCAAGCAAGATGAGTGAGTCAGACATAATTGTGGCAAAAGATAGATCTTACAATTGATTACAAATGTGCCAATATCTGAGGATCACTTTTGTTCCTAACTATTTGTGGTTTGAATAAATGTGAATGGATCCTCCAGTTGTTTGGAGTACATTCTCCACACGGTTGGAATTTTATGGGATTTTCTAACTCTTACAGAAATTTTGTTGCATTTTTTCCTTTCAAATTCTTCTGCCGTAAGTGGCCGCGTGTAAATGCTTTGTAAATTTTGTTATTAGATTCAGGCTCAACCAATGTTTTAACTGGCATGTATATAGTAAAAGTGGCAACTTAATTAACTAGAATCACCCAATTGCATGGGAAGTTCTACTGTAGTACATGCAAATGCGGTTAACAATATTTTGTGTTTATCATCTGATTCATCTCTTCCGTCTTGCTTCAAGATGGAGTCAGGGCATACCTGGTAGGTACTACTGTAGAACCTCGATAATTTAATACTCGATTAATTAATAACATTGCTTAAATAATATTTTTGCCTGGTCCCGACTTGGGGACAACGCGCTAAATTAATAATTCGCTAAATTATAAGATAATACATTTTTGAGGATTCATATAGGCCCAATGCGATATATAAATTAATAGTTATTTAATATTTAATTCATTTATGATTGATCTATAAAGATTTCATAAAAATAATTCAATAATTTCAAATTAATGTCACCTTGAATCTCATATCTGACCTTGGTTAAGATAGTAAAAAACAATTAGTGTGGTTTCTCGTAGCTCCATAAAAAAATATTCAATGTCGTCGTTGTTGAACTTCCTTTTGAGAATATGGATCTACACTAGAATTACAATCTTCAAATTCCCTATTTACACGTCACTCTCGATTATATACTCGCCGATCACAACTCTGCAATTTCATCTCTGCACTCGTATAGTATCCTCATTACAAGGTTGGATTTTTTAACATTTTGTTTGGTAGCAAGAAAATAATTCACTCTTTTTGCATTTATTTAATAGTATTTAGATGAACATGATAATTATCCACAAGCCAAAAAAAATAGATTATTAAATTATCGGTTAATATCTCGCTAAATTAATAAATTTGGGCAGTCCCAATGTTATTAATTTATAGAGGTTTTACTGTAGGTTGAGTAAGGTGGTAGATACTGAATAATGTCAGTAGAGTTCAGCTAATAGAGCTATTCACGTATTTCCGAAGCTTCTTTTGATTGTATGATGTCTGAAGGATTCTAGGAGTGATTCCCAGATTTCCCTGTTATTCTTGATCATTAAGTTTAGGTTCTGCAATACTACTGTTCACTATCTGACAGCCTGTGCACTTGCTGAAGCTGACATTCTACCCTCTTAACCTCTTTCCTTGTCACTGATGATCATTATACGGACATTCTAACTTAAAGATCAAGCATTCCAATCTTTATTTCCACCAATCCCCAAAATCATGTGTAATATGGGGCTGCTGAAGTTATATATAGCAGCTGAACCATGTATTGATCAATCACTATTTGTCCGAGTATCTTTTTGGACATAAAACATAAATGTTACAGGATTTATGAGATTTAGAGAGTGTCTTGTGCTTCTGTGCCATGGCAGCAGCTTTGTCTTACTTTGTGGATTAAAAATGAATTTAATACTTAAAATATCAAAAGATTTGTAAAAAGACAAATCAGTAGTATGATTCCAGTCACGAAGTCTTCTTGATATTAGTTGTAGTCTTTTCTTAGGAAAGTCTTGTTATTTGAGTGTAAATACTTTATTACTTGATTAAGATCTTTTTGCTGTTTTTGCTTTGCAGGTTTGATAAGGAATTAAAAAAGGAGGTTGCCATCAAGGTCATTGATTTAGAAGAATCGTGAGTATATAAAAACTGGGATTATATTTGTTATTATACAATATTTGATGTGCCTCCCCCAACTTTATTTTAGAGATAAGGAAATTTGTTGCATGGTATCTTTTCAGAGAAATAAAGAATCTGGATGCCTTTTTTTACCTCTATTTCCTTTCCTTCATCAGTATAGCAAATTTTCATGTGTGTTATATGGGAGGAAAGATCTTGTTCGCTAGTTATTTTTGTGTCCTGAAGCATTACACATTTGCACTAGATCTGATAAATGTAAGCTTTCTTCTGTAAGAGCATGTATGTGAGATAGGCGTTTTTCTCTGCTGAGCACGTAGTAATGGAGAAAATCCAATGGCTTCAGCTCCTTAAGCTTGGATTCCAAAAAATGTAGCGTATTGCTGTCTCTTAATTGTGATCTTCTCTAGTTGTTGGGCTATGCGACAAGTCTTTTGGAATCAGTGCTGGTTGGCATGATGAGGAAGAGCAAACCAAAGCTTGTTAGGTAGCGTTGTGGTATAGTTGTAAAAATCCCTGATGTTTCATTAAAAGGTATATTGGGGCATAACACTCTTCATGATTTATAGAAACTGAGCACAATGTTGACTTTTGTGGAATGTTGTTGCTAACCAAACCAAGCTCCATATTAGTCTAAACTCAAGTAAAATTAGAAAAATAAACTATTATAATATTTGTTCAATGGATTATTTTTACACTTAAATTTATTATTGCTCCATAATAGTATAGAATTTGTTAATGAATATTTTTTTTTTTGATTTTGCTTAGACTAACTTATTTATATAAATGTATTCTAATATGTTAGAACTTACATTTGTGTGTCTATCTGTATTATCATTCACATCGAAATTGATAATTAACAATTTATGATTATTTGAAAGTATTTTAATTTATAATTATGTTGCTTTAATTAAAATAATTAACAAAGTAAAGGATAAAATTTATAATTCACCTTAATAGTGAAGAAAGATAAAATAATTAGTTTATTAATAATATTTCAGTAAAGTAAATGTCAATTAAATTTATTTTTGTGGATGAGTAACACAAAAAAGATCAAATACTTGTATATATGATTCTTTTTATATTTTTTTAATCTGAGGTGCCAAAATGCAAAATTATGTAATGTTTAGATGGCAAAGTGCGATAACTTTAGCACGTGCGCATACATGAAGAAATCTCGACGGAATATTCATCCGGCGGGAGCTCCTGGATAAACAGTTTACTTGTATACTTTGGATGGCAAAGTGTAAAAAAAATTAGGGTAAGTGTAAAAAGGTGCAGTAGTTCAGATGTTTTGATGTTTTACCCCATTATATTAATATCTCAAACAAATAGGATCCCTAAGGTGCTGCTAAGATGTGCATGACCTTTGAACTTGTAGTGGGGATAGAGTTGTGTCAAATGTACTTTCACTAGGAAATGGGAGCTGCTATTCATGGTTGGCAAACAAAGTCTTTCCCGACATTGGTTATCCTGGACCAAGAGGCCCAAGTAGCTCTTCTTTAGTTGGTCCACACTTGAAATAGATTATGAATTATGATAAACAGTGAATCCCAAATTTGGTAAAGATGAAGTGTCGAAGGAATTCACTTTTATTGGTCTATCCACCATCCTCCATTTGAACACCATTGGCATAATATTTCAACTCGTGGTGTCAAATTGCTCTTGGAACAATAATTATTTTGAAAATGGGTCAACCGTACCTGTTGAGTTTTTGTTTTGTATTTATCTGCATGCATTCCAGTCTAATTCTTTTTATGAGATTAAAGTCAGTTCTGAATTAATGTAAGGCCTCAGGGATGGTGTCTGATAATAAATTCTTATTCTGATTTTAAAGTTAAGCCCTTTTCCCCCTCGTCTTATACTTGCTTATTTTCAGGGAGGATGAGATAGATGACATCCACAAGGTATATTTGACATTTCTATATAGAACTCTTGTGTTGAGATTATTTAGTCACTTTTTTTTTATTCATTTTCTTTGTTGACAGGAAATTGCGGTTCTTTCCGAATGTCGATCTCCATATATTACAGATTATTATTGTTCTTATTTGCATCAAACTAAGCTGTGGATAATCATGGAATACATGGCTGGTGGGTCTGTTGCTGATCTGGTAGGTCATTTACAGATCTTTCTTTTATTTGCTTGTTTCCTTATCCAATCATTTTAAAGTTCACCTTACATTTGTGATTCCGTATTGTTATAGAACTTTATAATATAAGTTACCTTACAATTAGATGTGACATTTTGTAGTTAATATGTGACCTTTTTCTCCAGATAAACTGAATCTTCAATGACACATTTGATGTATCAACGGTCACCACCTTGTTTTCCACACTATTAACTAGAGATCCTATTTTCCTATTTTTCTTGTTTGGTAACGTTTATTGTTTTTCAATTTGTCAAGCCTCCCTATAGAAGTTAAGTTACCAACCTAAGCATCTAGTGTTTCTTTATTTGGAAACATGGTATTATTGAGTCTAAAATAGCATAAAAGTGGACAATGAATGTAAACTCTATGTGTGATGACATGCTAGTCACTTTGATGGCAGATACTTGCTTAGTTACTATGGGTGCACTCACATACAGCTACTGATTTTATTTCTCTGCAGATTCAACCAAACCAGCCTCTAGATGAAGTTTCCATAGCTTGCATTTTACGTGATTTGCTCCATGCGATTGAGTACCTTCACAGTGAGGGAAAAATTCATCGAGATATTAAAGGTACATTATTAGGGCAAATGGGCAATAATTCTTTATTTTGGCCAAATCAGGTCTTTCCAACATTTTGAACATGGTCATATTTAATCTATCACGATTTCTCCTCTTATTTTCTAATAACAATTAAGTAAAGCATTATGATGCCTTTCTACAGGTCTGAATTTTAGCCTTCAATCTTTCATGAAGGCAGAGGACAACTTCCAATCTAGTGCAATCTAGTGATTGCATATAACTTCTGATTATGTCTTTTTTGGCCTTTACATTAATTTACAAAAATAATTTTTGCATAATTTTTTGGCAGCGGCAAACATTTTGTTGACAGAGAACGGAGATGTTAAGGTATGATTAGATTGGTTAAATAAATTTATAATTTATATAAATGATTATAATATCTTGGGGTTTTTTGTTTGCTACGAAACTGTGTTTGTATATTGCCTCAATTTATTTTCTTCCATCTGATATAGGTAGCAGATTTTGGTGTTTCTGCACAATTAACGCGGACAATTTCACAAAGAAAGGTACGACGTTTTAATTTTGTGGCTCTTGCTAAAACTTTGCACATTTGACAATGTTAACCTGTTCTCCTTGACTTTTCTTTGGTATTAAGTCCTTTCTTTATAAGTGTAAACTCTCTGGCCTCCTTTGTGCTTCTCATTATGGTCTCTTAAAGAATGGGCCTCACTTGTTTAAACTTGCCTATTTGGAACTTGGTCTCTGTGATGCTTCTTGGTTCTTGTTAAAATTACATCATTGCAACCCAGACTGCATGTTCACGTGTCTTCATCCGTGTACCATATCCGTTAGTTATGTCCATAGTTGCTAGTTGCTATGAATAATGAACAATGTTTTTTTTTGTTATTATTTTCTATAAAAAAAAAATGAGGTTGAATTGCATTATGATCTCACTCGTGCTCTTTATTAAGCTGAGATGAAACTGTCGAAGGAGTCATCAAAGCTCAAGCTAATGCAATTAAAAGTTACAGACTTTTGTAGGAACACCATTCTGGATGGCTCCAGAAGTTATTCAAAACGCTGAAGGATACAATGAGAAGGTATGTCTTATGTCTACCACGTCCACGCCCCCATTGTTTGCCCGAGGTTCTGTTGTTCTGGTTATTTTATTTTTGGATAATGCTTTACTGTAATTCTTCTACTCATCTAATGTTGGGACTTTGGCTTGAATCAGGCAGACATATGGTCTCTAGGGATAACTGCAATCGAGATGGCAAAGGGAGAACCTCCACTTGCTGATCTCCATCCTATGAGAGTGCTTTTCATCATTCCCCGAGAAAATCCCCCACAGGTTTACTTTCATAATCTTTCCCATGATTTGAGATTGTGAGCTAATCCCATAGTTTTTCTTTTAACCTGTTGAATTCACATTATTGTTTTGTCATTCAGCTAGAAGAGCATTTCTCTCGTCCTATGAAAGAGTTTGTCGCTCTTTGTTTGAAGAAGAATCCAGCAGAGGTAGCTTCTATCAACTTCACTCCATCTTCCATGTATCTGTGTGTTGATAATGTTGGAGAACTTGCCATCCACCTGTGTCACTGCCATGGATCATTATGAAATATCACATCTTTTGCTGGAGTAATGATCATGAAATATTTACGCAATTAGTTGCTTGAAGCAACACCTCAAACTTGTGAAATGACTTTTTGCCAGGCTATATTCTTGCACGTACCTCTCAAATTCCACATAAATATAAGCTGTCACTGAATCGATAAATTTGTTTGTATGATTTTAAAATGGCTCTTTGATCTTTTGGTTATATGAAGCGTCTCTAGTTCTTTTATGTTTCAAAGTCATTATGAAGATCGATATTATTGCTCGTATCATGCAATGGTATTTCACATTGCCACATTTTGCATGATTGACTTAAAGTTATTTGAGGGCGCAAAAGAAGTTGTTGTGGTTGTCTGTAATGTAAGGGGTGGAGAAATTGCATTCAAAATCAAAACTGAGAGAATGAGAAGACTGGTATTTGTGTAGTGCTTCAACACAATGGGTTTCTGAAATTCACTTTCTGTCTTCAAAACATAATTTGTACTTACCTGTCATTCTGTACTTTTGAGGAACGCTTCTCCAAATATATGATCATTGCATGTCGTGCGTTTCAATTTTTTAACAGCCTTATTGGCCCTGAAAAATAGGCCAAGTAACGAGCAGATCAGCTGGAGCATGGTGGTGGATGCAGATCTAAATTATCCAAGCATTCCATTATGTATTGTCATTTGAATGATGTATCCCATTCTTGATATAGATATTTTGTCATAGAGGCTATGGACCATCTATCTTTTCTGTTCTCTGTATTTAAGTCAAGTCTTGCTAATGCGCACACCTTGCCAATGTTAAATTAACTACTTTAGCTATCCATATTGATGTTTTTTGCTGTAAAAGAATGTTTTCTACACTAGGGTAGATTCCATTACCTTAAATATGTCATATGCACCTCTCTAGGGTCCCGTATTCTTTTAGACTTTCTTTTTGCTGAATCTTAATATGCAAAATTCTTAACATTCTTTAATAAGATCGTTGGTTCTGCAGTCTCGTCCAATAAAAACTTTTCGGTAGGGGTAATTGAAAGTTAGATTGATGCTTTATCTCCAAGGAACTTCTTTGTGCCTGTGTCTTTGTATTAGATTGATTTTGATATAATTTGAACTCTTGTGTTTGTATGCTTCATTATTGATATTGGTGATCTCTTAGTTATCTAAATTTATGCTTTGCATCTGATGACCTATTTGTCAGCTCCACTTGCTGCTGATTGAAAAACTTTGTTGGCGGAAGCTGTTGTAGTGCCTTGCTCATCATTTTTGAAGCTATTATGCTTGATAATTGTTGCCTTTTCTTTTTATTTGTTTTGGGGCTAGTGCCTCTTATACTTCATTCTTTTTTTCAATCTTAGCGACCAAGTGCAAAGGAACTTCTTAAGCACCGGTTTATCAGAAATGCTAGAAAGAGTCCAAGGCTTTTGGAGAGAATCAGGTGTGTACATTTCTCTTCATCCTGCTGCTTTTACCATGACTATATTATTTAAAATACATTTTGTTGATATTCATGGAATAATGTCTGGTATTTTATCATCATTTACCAAACTTGTTAACTGAACATATAATTATCGCCTGATATAATAAAATAAATCATCACCTTATCCCACTATGTGAGGTCGGTAGTGTGAAGTTTATACTGTCAATTAATTGTCTAAAATTAGTTAACACTATAAATTCACACATAAAGCAAAGTGGCAAAGTTTTACGCCGAATGCCCTTTGTGACGCAACCTTCGTACAAAGGAGAAATAAGATGAAATTCCAAATAAATCTTCGGGATAATTACAAAAACTGCCCTGATGTTTGGAGTAATTACAAAAAAAAACAGAGAAGCTTCAAAATTACAAGAAAAACTTCCGGAGGTTTGATTTTGTCTTAAATGTGAGGGATGTGAGGGGGTAACTGTAATATTTTCAATAATATAAAGGGGTGTTGGAAATGTTTTTGCTTATGAAGGGGTTATAGTGTAATACAAAATCAAACCTCAAGGGGATTTTTTTTTTAAATTTTCAAAAACCTCTGGATTTTTTGTTATTAGCTCAAACCTCGGGGGTAGTTTTGTAATTATCCCTAAATCTAAAAAGCAACTTGAGTGATTATTTCATACTTTAACTATTGTTTCCCATAGAATCACGTGTGTGGACATTTTGTTCAGTGATAAATATTAATTGGGGTTGTTTAGTCTTAAGTGCTCAAGAAGTTAGGATTTGTCCATATATGGAAACTCGAGCAATGAGCATTAGTCAAGATCTTTTCTCCTAACCTCCTAAACTTCACACCATGTTAAATGTACAAATGCATAACCTCCAATTGTTTGACTTTGTAGAGAGCGCCCCAAGTTCCAAATAGATGGAGAGACTCAAGATGGTCCAACACCTTTGGTGGAAGCTTCTGGAACTGTAAAGGTGACCAGAGAGTTTGGAGTTGAAGACACAGTTCGAGTGAGGTCAGTCAAATCTGTTGATACATTGTGGGTCCTGATTTATGTTAATGGATGACACACTGAGGTGTTCTTAACACAGTAGTCAGGCAATGGGTATGAGAAATACTGGATGGGACTTCAGTATTGGTGGATCAGGTAGCACGGGAACTGTTCGAAGTGTAGTAAGACCACCTCAGGTGAGAGAGAGGAAGCCTGAGGTCCCATTAAATCAGACTACCTCTAGAAAATTATCAGATACTCGTAACCAGAGGTCTTCTGCTTCTGGAACTGTGCTTCGTGCTTCATCAGAGTTCTCAATGAGGAAAGATGCCAATCATTTACCCAAGCAAGAAAAATATCATGAAGACGTATGACATTCTTATCCCGTTCTGTGTATTTATGTGCTTGTGTGCTTTATTACACATCTTTGATAATTATAACTAAACACACAAGGGCTGGATGCTGCCCAATCGTTTTAAGTTTCAATTAAATGGATAAGAAATGGGAATCAATGTAAAAAACATAATATGCCTTTGAGCATTATCAGATTGCCTTCTCTAGCAATCATTATGAAAGTCTTTCTGATCTTTACACTTGGCATTGATTGGCATTGCCTTTGGTATTAGGATGAAGTTTTTGATGGTTCCATGCACTTTTAATACAATGAAATTACTTCTTAGTTATCAAACTGTCATATTTTCCAATTTACTTGCCCCAGAATATAGTCCTTGGTTCAACTTTTTATTGAACATGTTGTGGTCAATGTTCTATCTAGCTAGGAGTCCATGTAAATCACAACCTCAATTGGGATCAAATAAAGCTCATGATACATGGCTTGAATTGAAGTCAGCCTTTCAAAGCAGAATTTTGAGAATCTATTACAACATATGTTACCATGATACCCATAATCTCGTATAATTTGTTCTCCACTTGCAGGAAGATGTGAGTGGGACAGGAACTGTTATCGTACGATCTCCAAGAGGAGTTCAGCCATCCTCTCAGTTCAGCAGTCAAAGTTCCATGGTATGAATATCATCTGGTTGAGCTGAATAGAAATAGTTATGTTCACCCTGTGTTACAGTGATATCAATGTAGGCTTCAATTGGTTTTCCAGTCTAGCAGCACCTATGCCTCTGCAGAAGATGTTTCCGTCAGTGGCACTGTTGTTTATCGTGGACAGCCTGATGATTCAGATTCTCCTAGAACTCCAAAGTCCAGACTGGGGCTTCAAGAGAGAACTTCTACTGCAGCTCCTGAAGACAGTCAATTAAACCTTGCAGAGGTTGTCATAACATTTGATAAATTTTCTTTCTTCACGTATAGACTGTTTTATTATCCGTTTGTGAAGTCTAAACGTTTCCTAGCAATAGAGATTTTCGTAAGTTTGTTGATTTTCCTTCTAACATGAGCAATGCATTAGTAGAGGCTTTGGATATCCGGTTTGTTTGTTTAATAACTAAAGCTCTATTTCCTATATTTTTCTTTACGAAAGGCTTATTCCAACTTTTTGACTGAATTTGACAGATTAATGAGGCATTTTTGTTATATTCTGTAAAAAATAGAGTAAAATTGATTGCGTAAAATTCTGGATATGAAAAGACTGTTATTCCATGGATGAGCGTGGCATTTTCCTAATATTAAAGGAGTGTGTTTGTCATATGATCTATATTTTGAAGCCTATCTGCTATTTCATTTAGGCCAGGGCTGCAATTCAAAGAGGAAGGAAATCAAATATTAGGGAAAGGTCTGCACTGAGAAAGGGCAATAGAGATGAGCAAGAGAGCAGAAGAATGGAGCAACCAACAACAAGCTCTGATTCATCAAGGTATATGCTGTTCCCTTATTTAATGCAACATCTTGCATTTGAGGAGTGCCAGATCCTTCCTCAGAAAGAGATGCATTTGACATTAATCGTTTTCAATATTTTATTTTCCTGTCATGAAACATGAAACATCCAATCCAGAGATTCTCGTGATTATTTTGATGCGCAAAAAGCATTTTCAAGATCACACAACCCAAGTGATGATGAGGATGATGGAAGGAGTTCAGCGGCAGCTTCGTCTGCCCCATTATCGGTGCTTCTACTCCCTTCACTTAAAGATGTAAGTATTGTAACATTATTGTTCATTGTCAGCTTCTTGGATTTACCGTTATATTATCTTTCACTAAAAGATGAATTTGTGCATTATTATCCTGTCTCAACTGATACAAGTTTGACATGAACACAGTGTTATGTCTATTTGGAAAATGTAGCGGATAGAAAGTATTGAGAAGCGTAAAGTATCAATAGAAAGACAAGATGAACTAAGGAATTACCAATGTTGCTCATACCCTGATAATATACAAGCTTTAGTGGATTAAACTATCAAAATACTTTATACTTTAAGAGCCGATTGTTTGTTGCATGCATCTTACATGTCATAACAGTGACTTTAAATCATATCCGGACTCTGATTGCATAAACTTTAATGGCTTATGAAAAGAAAGTTTATCGTGAATAGATGGACATAGTTGCAGAAGGGAATTGGTACGAGACTAGCATTATCATTATATTGGAAATTCATTTAGGAGAGACTCTTATAAGAGTCAATAGGAATTTACATAATACTCGTGGGGCTAACTTTTTGGAATAAATTACTAACAGAGTAAAGCTGATTGGATAACATTGATATTAGTATTTTATACTAAAATTGAGGAAGGATAGACACTGGATGATACAGGCTGAGAAGTCAACCTAGAGCAAGCTGGTATCAAGGGAAAATTGCTGCTGCTAATCATTGACCATTTAGGAGAGTAAGACATATTACATAAGTTCGAAATGGATTATAGTCTGTGTGTGTGTGTCCCTCCAATGATCCTAAAAGGAGTAGTACACTTTCTTCCATCTGAAGTAAATTGCCTCTGAATGCTCCATGTCTTAAGGTCCGTGGTCCTGTAATTTGCAAAGTTTATATAGAAATATGTTGGCATTACATCTTTTAATTTTCATGATAGCAATATCTGGAGTAAATTACATCTTTCTTCCATCTTTTAAGTACCAGAGTGATTCATGTCTGAATCACTCTGGTACTAAAAGCCATCATACTGCCATCTTATTTTCATTATCTCAGAAAAGTTTTGGTTCTTACTCGTCAGTCCTGAAAGTCTTGGCATATGCTTCTTCGTGCTCTCTTGAATCCCACGACTTTCTTACTGTTCTAAAGAAATGGGATTAGCAACCAAGGAAACTTTATCTTTCATTGGCCTAATTTAGGATTTTGAGCCAGTGAAGCATATGATTTCTAACATCCTCTTCTTTGAGGTGCAAGATTTAAAAGATATGCTTAAGAAAGACGTGTGGATAGTTATTTAAGACTGCATTTTAATCCAGCAAGAATTCTGACTCTTTTGTCTACACTACAAAAAAACTTTCAGTTTAAAAACAAAAATGATTTTGTCACTAAATTTTATAGTTTCCTATTGAACACCGACAAAATAAAAAAATATTATTTTCCCCCCAAACTACACCGACAAATCACCAACAATTTTAAATTTACTGACAGAAATATTCTAGGTACTTACCAATAATTTTAGATTCTGTTGGTAAATATTTACCTACAATGATTTTACCTACACTTTACAATTATCTTAATATTTACCTATAGATTTTTTATAGCTAAATTGGTTTTTCTTGTAGTGCTAGGCTAAAAGTATCCAAAATGCAGTAACGAAAATCTATAGGGGAAACTCTGATCTCCAGACTAACTTCTTTGACATATTGATTTATGAAATGTAGGCAATTGGTGATGATCCAGGAGGGTCAGTCTTTCAGACAGTGGCCAACTCTCTAATGGATATGGAGCGTGTTAAGCCTGGGTCTTCTGAACTATTTGTCACCACATTGCTTCAGAAACTGGGAAGGTTATCACCATTTCACATTCTCATTTCTCTCTGTTAAACATATAGGACACGTAATATGACCATCATCATAATATGTCTTTCTCAAATGTGTAGTTCAAAGGAAGCTTCTCTCAGAGACCTGCAGGAGTTAGCCGATCGGATCTTTGTAAAGGGTAAGGTAGAAACACCGGCTACAAATTCAGAAGTTGATACCAAAAAGAAGCAACCAAATAAAGAGCTTCATTCAAATGCCAATATGAGCCCTCTTGCAAGGTTCTTGCTCTCTAGGTGAGTCGAAAAGCCTGATGTTATTATTACTCTTATTTTTATTTAGGTTAATTACGGAAAGTACCCCTGAGGTTTGGGGAGCTAAATTCAAAATTACAAAAATTACCCTTGAGGTTTGAGAGACTATGGTAAAACTAACGGAATTCCAAAAAAAAAAAGAAAAATTGAATAAAAAAAAATGTTGATGGACAAAATTACCCTATCTAGTTTGGAACGTATTTTGTTTATGGAAAACCAGAGAGATTGAAGTTGTAAGATTTATGGGAAAGGTTTTTGATGTTATGTAACTTGTGGAAAATTGAAACAGTTTTCAGTTATTCTTGCGTTTCCTTTTTTACTGATTGTAGATATTATAATTGGTGATAGATAATTGATGCAGAATGTTGTAGTTTATGTTGAAACTGAAGGATGTTTTTGTAAAGTTATAACAATTGGTTAAAGTTTTCTGTAATATTTTGTGAATAGCCAAACACCATTTTTTTTTTTTGAGAAAGGCCAAACAACATTTTTGTCTCCTTATAATCTGTGAAGTGTGAACAAATACTATACAAGGACAAGTTTGGACTTTCATGTCGATTTTTTTGATGATGTCAGCAAAGTCCGTTAGGTTAAGTAACGGTTTGGTTCTAATTATTCTAAACCTCAGGGGTATTTTTTTATAATTAATCCTTATTTATTATCATAATAATATTATTTTTCCTAAAATGGGAATCAGTTAGAGCCCTTTAAATGCCATCTAAATAGTATGAAAACCCTCTCATCCCTTCTCCCATTCCCAGGAAATTCTTACGGAAAGAAAGATAAACAAAATAAACAAATTAACAAATTCGAAGAAAGTAAAACTTCATTTTTGTGAAGACCCTTTCTGTTGACTTGGCAGAGTAATGCTGCTGAAATTAACACAAATCATTGGATTGTTTAAACCTTGTGTTTACAAGTTCACGAGTCAAGATACTATAAAATTCTGCTCAGCTAATGGCACTCTTTTTCTTGCTTTTCATCTTCCTTTTTTTTTTTGAAGGGCACTCTTTTTCTTGCTGACAACTGACTGTTCACTGCATCTATCTATAATGCAGATGGCAAGGTCATGCTTCTCGAGATTTAAATTCTTGAAAAATGAGGTCAGATACAATATTTATTTTTGGTGATTGGTTTTTTTCCCTATTTTATAGTTAAAGGAGTGAATGTACATACCATTTAAGGAAATTGCTATTTAGTCTTGTAGCTTTGTAATGTAGCTATTTTTTTATTTTTTATCATGTTAATTTCTTTCATTTTTGCCAAAGGTCAGTACAATAGTTTAAATGACAATTGACTTGGAAAGTGGAAATCCCAACCCAATGGCAAGTAGGCAATTTCATCATTGGCAAAAACTCATATAAGACTCTGTCAAATATTGCTCAAGAATTTTCTGTCGATCGAAAATCTATAGAATGAATATCGATTGAGCAAAGTAATTGGGCCATGAAAAGAGTCCTTGTTCAGAAAGACTATTTTACTTTTAAATGATTAATATACAATTTTATGTAATAAGGTACTAATTTATTATTATCAATTCGTTTACTAAACATTATTTTTGGATTTTTTTTAAATTGAGGGTACACCCAAGCTGCATCCGTCACTGTTCAGGGGGTAAGTGTTACTGTGTTGTGAATGTATTTTGTCCTAAAATAATTGAACGTTTCTAAAAATTTCTTGGAAGCATGAAAAAAATATTAATAAGAAGTTTCGAAGAAAAAGAAAAGAAAGATTTGTATGAATCAGCTTCTCGAATATTTTTTCCTGAGTAAGCTTCCAAGAAATAAATAAAAAGAAAAAAAAAACTATGAAGAAGTTTCTAGGAAATATCCAAGATATTGTTAAGGGATTTTCTAGATACCTTTTTTAATAAAAATCTGAAAGTATATGTAATCCAAGAATACGCTAAGGAAAAGACTAGATGTCGATATTTTGAATCTCCACCATCTATTTAAGGAGAAGACAATTATAAATAGGGATGAAAAGCTAGAACAAACATTCTTCATGATACATCAACAATAAACAACATTTAAGTATGGGGAATAAATAGGAAAGAAAAAGGAAAAAAAATTCTATTAGGAAAAAAATTTCTATTAGTATCTATTTCTATTGGTGCTGTTTCATATTTGAAATCATCCCTGTAGTTCTGTAACATATCTACTTTAAAAGTTTATGACTTCTGTAACATACATAATTATTAAGATTCCAAAAGATAAAAAATAATCTTAAAAATAAACGATTGCTCACAATTAGTTTGAAAAAAATCGATGTTAGATCAAATCTATTCAAAGATATTTTTATTAAGAAATACTCTTTTAATTTAGAATATATATTTTTGAGTTTAAAAGATGACAATTTTAAGAGATGACAAATAATGCAAAGTTGAAGCATATTCTATTTACACTATCTTTTATAGTTGTGTTATTCTAGTTAAAGTTAACCTAATAAATACCTCTTCTTTATGTGCAATTTATAAAAATAGAAACAAATGTCAGATGGGGTTTTTGTAAATTTTCAAGATAACTGGATTTTTCTTTTTTAAATAGGTTAAACCTCATGGCACTATATTTACAATTGATATCATGTACAACATGTTAAACTACTCAGCCCATGAAAGATCAACACAACACAGCAGTTTCATATTTTCATATCAACAAACTATAGGAAACTTTCAACAGCCTCAAACATTTATCATCATATCTTCAAGTACTACTACGACGATAAAAATCTACGCATCTTCAGCATCACTTATAGAAAGGTGAGTATCGATGTAGAACTCTGAGTCTGTTCCATCCATTATCTTCCCTCTGTTCCACAGACATTTTAAGAGAAACAATGTTGAAATGGAAAAAATAAAAAAATATTTATTTCACGAAGCCAAACTAGAAATGAGAGGATGTGGAATAAAATTATAATACCTTTCAAGAGCAAATTTTCCTTCTTTGAATTTCTGGCTCTTTTCATGTGCAACCTCCTAGAAGGTTGAGGGCGGGAAAAAAGTAAGATAAAAAATTGAAAATCAAACTCATGTTGAGTCTGAAAGAAAGTTAATTTAACATTAAACAATCTGATGTGAGAAATTTACATATTTCCAGCCGACTAATTCTCCACAACAGCAGCAAAATATATCTGCTACAGTATGCATTCCAGAAATCATCATCCGCTCCTCATGAGGTCCGGCTGTGATATTCACTCTGAAAGCAAAAATTGCAAACGAAAGACAGTTCAAACGAATGATCCGGAAGAGAAACATTTGGTCCATCATATAGATAAAAGAAAATAAAAAAGAATTGGGTTATGGTGTTGGAAAAACCATTAGACCAGCCAAATGCGCCTAATTAGGACCACGACCGATGCAAACAAAAACATTTTATTCACTAATCTTCATGAACTAATTATCTATCAAATAGATGGCTACTACGCAGACCAGTGACGGAGCTAGGGGACTCAGCCGCCCCCCTCAATGTCATAAGTTTTCCAAAATTAATATAATATTTTTTATATATAATTATTAAATTTTAAAATGATGCCCCCTAAAACATTTAAAAGCACCTTATAAATAAATAGCACCCCCTACTGTTTATTTTCTGGTTCCGTCCGTGATGCAGACCATTGTATGCCCATAACTCATCTCATGACAAGGACAGAAACATCGTCCCTAAACCTAATGTTTTAAAAGGTTAAAACCAGATAAGCTGCACCAAAACTTGAACCTCCACAAGGGTCAAGTAGGAATGAACTCTTCTTAACTATGACTTTGTTCAAAACTTAATCTAATGGAATCACTTTCTAATTACCTTAAAATTAGTGATTCAGAGAAACAATTGAGCACAAAAGACAAATCAAATGAAAACAAGCAAGAATCATATAGCATCTTAGATTCATCATCCTCCCTCAAATGGAATTCTAAGTTTAGACAAGTGAGATAGATACTTACACATTGCTAAACAGGTACGCCTTCCCCCTGCGGCAATGAAATGCCTGGAAAATATGAGTATTCATATAATTAAACACAGCAATCCAGCAGCATGGTCAAATTAATGAAACCGCCATGGATTACATACGGAAGATCGGAAAATCAGAACCAAGCTATAGAGTAACATTTGCTAATTCAATTTTTGGTCCCAATTACAGAATAAGGGTTCCTGTAAATCCATCAAACACAAAGACTCCACGAAATAATTTTATTCGGAAACGAATCAATATTAGTAAAACAAATCTAAGAAATTCAACTTTTCAATCGAAATGATTCGATCTTGTGAAGACTAACGAAGAACTGCGCCACGGGGAGAATGCAAAATAAGAGATATATAAATATAAATATATATTACCCGGGAAAAAAGTTCATCAGCAAGAGCTAAATGGGTTTTGCAGGATTTGCAAGTGAAGCTTCTGCCTTCTAGATCTACCACAAATATCCTCCCCATATATCTCTCTCTCACACACACACACACAGAGATTGTTTTTCACTTGGGGTTGCAACCAAAAAGTTGACGTAGTTTTTGCGGAAGGAAAAAGCTGGGGCTTGAAAGTTGAAATCTTTGTTTACGACAGAGAACAACATTATATTATATTCAAGGGAAAGGGATAGGGATGGCAATTTCCTCCGAACCCGACGGAGGATCCGATCCCGACCCTAACGGAGGAGGGTATGGAGGGTAGTTTTGTCTTGACCGATTAAATAAATGGGTATGTGGGTATGGGTATTTTTCGGGTATGGGTATGGAGGTGGGTCAGGTACATCCTACCCATACCCTACCCGATTAGAGGTTAAATAATAATATTATATATATAATATATCTACATATATATTTATTTATAATATTTTACATATATTTTTATTTATACAACTCTATTTATTTATATTTAAAGAAAATGATTTTCCCCAAGTCTCATTGAAATCTACTAACCCACTAACACTTTTGTTTAATCCTTTTTAATATTTTGCTATATTTTTATAATATATAGTTAGCTAATTCTTATATGTATTCTTTTTCCTTATTGTTTCCTTAAGAATTTAGTAAATATCTATATTTTTATTTAAATAACTCCAATTTCTCTTTAAAAAAGAAATAACTTAAATTTGAAAAAATACAATTGTAAGTGGTAAGAGGGTATGGGTAGGGTATGAATACCCGATCGTCCAGATGGGTATGGGGATGGGTATGGCGAATCCCGATGGGTATGGGTATGAATATAATAAATGGGTATGGGGATGGAGGATATAGAATCCTACCCGAATCCTACCCATTGCCATCCCTAGAAAGGGATGGATGATGGATCATGGTTTGACGAATCAGGACAACCCGACCCAGGCGGATCCAAATACCGTTGGGCTTCTGCCGTTTCTCAAATAATGCCCGGCCCATTGGTCAGGATCTTACTGGTTTTTTCTCTTTATTTCATAACTAGTATATCACCCGTACGATGCACGGAGTGTAATATAATAGAGTATTTTATAGTTTTAATAATAAAAAAACTATATATTATAAGAATTATAATGAGGTGGGATATGGCGGGCATCTCAAGACTTACACATGCCCCGTCCTTTGAACAAAGGGGTGCAAGTTGACACGTATTGACCCGAAAAAAATAATGTAGGATTTATTAAATAATAATTGTTACAATAATTTAATACATTCTTACAAAATATCATGTTAAATATCCAACTATGAATTAAAAATTAGAAAAAATGAGAAAACACAAATTGATTTTATAATATAGAAAATGAGAAAAAAAAATAAATCAATTATATATTTGAAGTAAGTTTATACATCTATTAAAAACACTTGTTGAGTTTTCTAAAACTTTAAAACTATATGTTCACTATAATTTTCTACAACTAAATTAAAGTAGATAAATTGAAACATAGTTAAAATTGATACCAACAAATTACTATATATGTTAATTTAATAAATAAAATCAGAATGTCATTTGATTTATCAATAACAATATCATTATACTTAAATCATGATTACTGGAAAAACCGATCAAACGAAATGGATGAAAAATATTTTTCTATTGTTTGAGATAACAAATAAATGTAACCCAGATAATAGAACAAATAAATAGAATTATTTATATGATTAATATTTATTTATGTTATATCCAACAAAGTATACACACATTCATTTCTACAAATCCATATATATGTATATCTATTTTATTTCTAAAATCTCTATATAAATATAAATATATATATATATATCTTTTATCAATATTTAAATTTGAATATATTTTGTGCTGATTTTGTGTTCTATATTATATTTATATACCCTTTTAAGACGATTTTGTAAATTTTATTTTATTCTCATGATTTGTATTGTACTATTCGTATAGTGTAGTATATTGTTTGAATTTGTCATATCATAATTATCAGATATTTGGGTATACTTATTGAGCAAGAATCGTGTGTTTTTCATAAGAAATTAACAAATTTAATAATAACTTTTGTGGAAAATATATGAAATTAGTAAATATTGAATCTATATTCGCATTATGTTTAAAACCCTACCAATTATAAACTTGTAAAAATCTACGAAAATCTAATTTACTCTAAATAATAAATTTTAATTGATTAAATTAAGAAATTAAAAAGGTTGCATATTTGTTTAACTTAATCACCAGATTTTGCACAAATTATGCCAAGGTGAAAAACAGATTTAATGAAAATCGGGAATGACAATTTCTTAAATTTGGTAGGATGATGTATTAAATAACTTAAGATTTTATAGAATGCTTTGTATGTATTTAAATAGTCTTGAAATTTATTTGGTAAATTTAAAATTCTTAAAATTTAGAAGTTATTTGATTATTTTTGAACTTATCCAATGATTTAATTTTTATTATATAAACTATTAGATTTATTTTAATATTTTTTAGATTTGATCATATGATTTTAAGACTTGTCAAGAATTATTTGATAATTTTAAGTCTTTATTTCATCATTTTTTTAATTATTTATATAATTTTGTGGATTCTTATATAATTTTAAATTTACTAAATAATTTAGATATTATATGCTCGTTTTTGAATTTATTTAATTTAGTTTGTATTTTAATTTTTTAATTATTATTTAGTTAGTCTTATCAAATAATATTTATATTTATTTTGCAATATTTTATTCATTAAATAATTTTTATGTGAAAATAGTTAATGCTAATTTTTTAGAAATTAAGAAAGAATAAAAGTAGTTGTTAAAATAATTTTACCTTAATAATTAAAACTTATCCATGAAAATCCGGTTTACTGAAAATAAGAAATTATAATTTGGTAAATTTGGAAAGTATAATCCAGTTGTCAAAATAATATTACCTTAATTATTTAACTTACCCAAAATCTTAGGATTTTTTTATTGCAAGTGTTGACATAATTTAATTATTATTTTTATTGTCCAATATTATTTTTAATAATAATTTACCATTTCCAGATTTAGAAAGGTGAAATGGGCGGGAAAATTTTCTTATTACTATTTATAAGTGACTCTCTCTTTATATATATATAGATTGTATTTGTAAACTATAAAAATTTTATAAGGTAAGTTCCATTGTACTCTTAGAACTTAGAATTCGCGATTGTGGATTGAATTGATAATAATAATAATTAGGATAAATCAGAATTGATAATATAAGTGAGTTCAAAAATATGTTTTGGAACTATGATTATAATGTGTGATTATTTTAGTATGATAACAATATTTTG
The DNA here is from genome assembly GCA_016081115.2 of Rehmannia glutinosa. Classification (NCBI taxonomy): domain Eukaryota; kingdom Viridiplantae; phylum Streptophyta; class Magnoliopsida; order Lamiales; family Orobanchaceae; genus Rehmannia; species Rehmannia glutinosa. The sequence continues at coordinate 142,706 of JABTTQ020001351.1, forward strand.
TTTGACATTGATGATAAAGTTGGATTAATTTCCGAAAGGGTCAAGCAAATGAAAAATAGAGACTTAATGCTATCATACAAAAGGATTAGAGTTGGGTCAAATTATATAATTGTCCTCCCCAAGCGTGGACCAATTATCAACCAAAAGTATGAATTGTAGTCAAAGATATCAAATAATTAATAGGGGTGGCAATTTTCGACACGACACGATAACACGACACGAAAACGATACGAAAATAGCGGGTTAGTGTTTTGTCTTATTGTGTTCGTGTCCTTATCGTGTCGACACGATAAGGACATGGAAATTTCGTGTCATGTTCGTGTTTTTGTCGTGTTTTCACGATAAGAACACGAAAACGGCAGTGACACGATAATGACACGGCACGAACACGATAAGGACACGATAATGACACGATTACTTGTTAGTAATACGATAATAACACGACACGAACACGATAATGATGTTTGATAAATGGTTTTATCTTGATTTTGATGATTTTGTTTTTATACCAAAACAATGGTTTTAAAGGTTGTCCAAATACTCCTAAATGATTTAAAATGGTTTTAATACTTTCCGGAGTATTTCCTCAAGTTTATTTTCGACAATATTGGACAACACATTTAAGGATTTTATGTCAATGGGTTTTTACATTGAAACTATGTTTCTAAATGTTGTCCTAATACTCCCGATTGGTCTAAAATATTTTCACTATTTTTCGGAGTATTTATTGGAGTTTATATCGGACAACACTTTTGATGATTTTGTGTTAATGTGTTATTTTATCAAAACTATATTTCTAATGTTGTCCTAAATACTCCCGATCGGTTTAAAATATTTTTCACGAATTTTTCGGAGTATTTCTTGAGGTTTATTTTCGACAAAAAATCGGACAACATTTCATTTTGGAGGTCAACCAGAGTCGACAAAGAGCGGCCGTGCACTGGAACGAACGCATTGCACGAAACAGGACTCCCGAACTCCAAAAATAGGTCGGGGTGACCGGTCACCGTGAAGCGGCGCAGTCGCACCCTAGAAGCGGCCAGTCGACCCCCTTAGACCGGTCACCCTGTTGATTTTTTTTGTGTTCTTTTCTTATCTTAATAGTGCGCGTAAGTGCCGCCTCTTAAGTTTGACAAAAATGTAACCGTTGTGCGTGAGGCATCTTTTCCTTAATTTGTGGGATTGATTTCTAACTTGACTCTTTTCTTCAATTGTCTTGCAATTTTTTGAAATTCATGTCCCAAGGGGAGCTTATCATGTACAAGACATCTTCTATAAATAGAGGAAGAATTGAAACAACAACATATGAGAGAAAACTACAACACAACAAGATACACTCAAGAATACACTTGTTCTTACATTGTCTTATTTCTTATTGTAATTTGCCTAGCTATTCACTTTCACATTCTTGAGGTCTAGGCTATTCTTGATTACACTTGCACTCTATTGTATTATCAATTATCGAGTTGTAATCTTGAATTTTGGGTTATCATTCAACACAAGATATCCTTGTGAGTGTTCTTGTGGTAAGAGCACACTTGCGTGATCTAGGTGTTAGGTGTGAGAAGATTGTGGTAATCTTCTTGTTGAGGTGTTGAAGAATTTGGTATTCTTCAAGGTTGAAGATTGTGGTAATCTTCACAAGGTGCCGTTGGAGATTGTGGTAATCTTCAAGAGAGATTATGGTAATCTCTCAAGGTGGTGTTGAAGAAGAAGAGTGTGGTGCTCTTCAAGGTGTTGTTGTAAGTTGGTGTTGTATTAATTTTTGGTAAATTAATAAAATCTTTTTTCTTTTTGAAATCCATCCCAGGATATCTTGGGGTGGTAGAGGATTAGGCCCTAGGTGGGTTGAACCTCTTTAAATCGGCGTGTGTTGTTTACATTCCACACCTTTATTATTGTCTTTGAGCATTCGGTTCTAAAAAGAGGGCGAAATCGAAAAGATGGAGATAATCTATTCACCCCCCCTTAGATTATCGTAGCCGCTTGGACTTACAAGTGGTATCAGAGCCAAAATCTTTGGCAAGCTCGTTTCACATCGCGAGTGAAGAGAAAACGATCGTCGGCTACGAACGAAGCTCATCTATCCGGCACCTCCACCACCAAGCCACCACTATTAGATTCCAAAAATTATATATTTTGGAAAGAAAGAATGGAATGTTACTTACAAGGTTGCGGGTTCGATATTTGGAACACCGTCATAAATGGAGAATCCATTCCGATGAAGAATACACCACACACCTCTAAAGGCTTCAAAGAGCTCAATGATGAAGAGAAGAGAATCATCTTCTTAAATTGTAAAGCTCTTAGTATTTTGTATTGTTCACTTACTACTTTGGAATTTGATCATGTTGTAGGTATTCGATCGGCACATGAAGTATGACAAAAATTAGAAGCCATCTATGGAGTATTTGCAAATGATAGGAGCAACTCAAAAGCATCTACTTCTCAAATGGATACAACATCAAATCCAACCATATGGGATGAGCCTCTTACAACTTCCGATGATGAAGTCGAAAAATGTTTTATGGGCATCGAAGAAGAAAACGAGGTATGTCTTAAACCCTCTACTTCCTATGGTATCGTCATACAAAATGATTATAGTGATTTGCAAAATGATTATGATGAACTTCAAAATGAATTCCAAAGCTTACTCGTTAAATACAAAAATTTGAAAAAGGAATTCAATGTTTTGAAAAAGATAAGGCAGTTTATTTACCTCCTATGAATCACTATCATGTGCTCACACCACCACGCTTGACAAGGTTAGAAACCTTGAAAAAGAAAATAGTACTCTTGTTGAGGATATTAATTGCATGAAAAATGATTTATCTAAATCCGACTTGAAAGTCACAGATGAAATTGTTGATTGTTGTGATAATTGAAACTAGAACTTTATCATGTTTAATGTTGTCAATCATATGAAAAAGAATCAAGTCTCTAAGCATGTTGGTCATTATACTCCTAGAATTATTACATGCTTCTATTATGTAAAAAGGGTCATACGGCTAATACTTGTCGGGCTAGAAATAGCTCTAATCATTATCGGAGACCTAAAAGTCTCAAAGCTAATCCTAAAGGACCCAAACACTTGAGGGTACCACAAAATAATGTCATATTAGGTACCAAGCGTGAAATAATGATCGAAGAAAATTCATACCGAGAAGGCATCAAATGACTGTTTCATTTGATCAAAAAGAAGAAGAAACTATTCTCAACAAAGCCAATTTCAAGAAGAGGGTATAATCAAAAATGGGAAGAACACAATCCTTGGAAATGGCAAAGACATCATCAACAAGATGATTTTCAAAGAAGAAGAGACTTTCAACAATAGGAAAGCAACAAACCTTGGAAATGGAGCAATCAAAGAAGTCATCCTCAACAAAGTGACTTCTCGAGGGAAGATATCATCAACAATGGGAACGACACAACCCATGGAAATGGCGTAATTGGTAACCCGTATCTCCCTAGTTAATTACGCATTGTATTTTATTATTATGCATGCTTTTTTTTGTATCTTTATTACAACATGAGTTTTCAAGTATTATTCTTTTTTTTTTTAAATTAAGGTCTTCAATATATATGTGTGTTTTTAAAATTCTTTGAAAAGAAGACCTTATATGATGTTTTTAAAACTCTTGTGCATTTTTGTAGACTAAAGTGTGTTATCATCTCTTACGGATTTTTATGGCATGAGCTTACTTGCGATATCTCTTAGCCTACACTTTTATCATTATGATTTGTGCTAGATTTGTTTTTAGAATTGTGTAGGATTTACATATTTTCACAAATGGCCATTTAGTCATTATTTGTCAAGAAAGGCATAAATTATCGAGGTACGTTTACTTGTATTATTCTTACTCTTATAGATTCGATATATGTATTGCCATGTGCCTATGTGCTTGTTTTTCTTAGTATTTCAAACAAGTGTCATTAAGAGGATTTTTAGATTTTTTTTGAAAGGCACTATTCGATATTTGATTGCACATATTTGCTTTGTCAACTATATGCTATCGGATTTTCTAATTTCAAAAGAGACCTTTTATAGCTTTCTTAAGCTTATTTGAACTTGCATGATTTATTAGACTCTTGATGATATTCTAAATGCATAGTATGTGTTTCTTGCTTCATGGTCTATATATATAGTGTCTATTTCTACTATACTCTTATGCAAGATATTTCGTGATTGATGATTGAGGCATATTTTTACACTTGGGCTATTTTTTTCTTGCTTATATAAGCGATACCGGTAATGAGTTTGTTTAGTTGTGTAGATGAGAAACGAAGTACTCCAAATATTGTTACCTCAAAATATTTGGATGTAAATGTTCTATTATGAACACCTTATATTAATTAGATGCCCTATGATGATAGTAATGAAGAAGACAAAAAGGGTATTCCGGAACAAACTCGATGACCAAGGCAACATTGGGTCGAACTAAAGCAAGTTAGTAGCTCGAAGGTATTTTCAAGAAGAAGGTAATGTTTTTGATGTAATATTTGCACTCATAGCACTTTTAGAAGTTATTTGCATTTTACTTGCCCATTCTTGTTTTAAGAAAATTTCAAGCTTTACCAAATGGATGTTAAATCCAATTTTCTAAATGGTTTTATTCAAATAGAAGTCTATCGGAGTTTAAAATTTTAGGCCAAATGATTTTTATAAAAAGGCTTTGTACGGTTGATTCAAGTACCCCATATATAGTTTGATAGACTTAGCTATCTTTGCAAAATTATTTTACAAAAGGTAAAGTTGATACTACACTTCTTGTTTTGAAAAAGGGCAATATTGTTTACTTGTGCAAATTTATGTTGATGATATTATCTTTGGTGTTACTAATGAATATTTGTGCAAGATGTCTTTCTAAGTTGATACTAAGTAAGCTTGAGATGAGCATAATGGGGAAGTTCAATTTCTTGCTTGGACTACTAATTATTCAATGCCAAGAAGATGGTTATATTTCAAAATAACTCTTGAAGGAGTTAAGCATTGAAGAAAGAAGATCTATTTCAACCTATATGGCTACAAATGTGAAAATTGACAAAAGGTTGAAGTAGACATGATAATTGACAAACAAGTTCGAGGTGTGTTTCTCTTTTATTATTTCCATAGACTCGACATTTTATATGCCTTATGTCTATATGCTCGACTTCAAAAACTATCCCAACAAATCTCATTAAAGTGCCGTTAAAAGAAATTTTCAAACATTTAGGCATTTTTTTTCTTATGACTTGTTGTATCCAAAGTCTTAAAACGTTATTATTTTTCGGGATAACAAGTCCGGTGATAATATTTTTTTTAAATATGGTTCGTCATATTCGAACTAAATATATTGAGATTCGATAATTTTTTCAAAGGGATTACTGTTTAACAAAAACTTGAGATGTGATTAATTCCATCTCAAGGATAACTTGCGAATTTTTTTTAATCATTAACCACCGAGTATTTTACCTCATTTCGAGCTTGATTATGACATAATGTATATTGAATGAGATCTACGTTTGTATTTTGAACGTTTTTAAAACTTATGGGCGAAAAATTGGATTTTTGGATCAAACTTGAATTTTGCAAAATGAGAAAGAAGCGGTGGGGTGAAGGGCTGAGGTCGAGCAGTCGCCCTAGCCTCCGACCGGTGCCGCCCAGCCTCCAACCGTCGCCCGCTTGAGTTTTCGAGATATATTGCTTTCTGTTTCGAACTTGGCATTTTGGCCTTTTTCTTCTCTATTTCGTCCCCTTTGTCATTTGCACACACATTTCACTTCAAATGTGTTTTGTTGCATTAATTACATAGTTTGGGGATTATCTAGCTCGATTATCATCATCAATGCTCATCTTTATCGATTGAATGGTAAGAATTTCACTCTCTTTAGCTCAATTGGGTTGAACCCTTGAGTTTGTGGCTTATATGTATCTTTCTTGTTGCAATTCATATATTTTTGTAATGAGCTTATTGATTGTTGATGATTGATATTTGTTAAATTGTATTTGGTGATGAAAAACTTGGCTTGATTTCATTTACAAGGGTTATATATATCTTTTTCAATTTTTGACGTCCGCCAAGTGTTTGATAAAATGTTTCAATGAAAAATTCATCACCTACATTATTCTCTCGATTTCAAAAGTCTTATATATTTATAGAGATCATGGTTTGCTTATCAAATGATCTTTCATAAGCTTCTACAAGTCGTATGATTCGACTCTTCCCTCTTATTTGGTTTAAAAGCTTCAATGTTCAAATAGCTCGATACATCGGTTTACTTGCGCACTTTGATAAGAATATATGATGTATTTATCGTGCTAACATTCTTTTTGATGATTCCAAAGGGGGAGAAACAGGTTATAAGCTCTTTAGCTCAAAGAAGCTAAGATAAGCTTAACGAAAAGAAGCTATAAGCTATGGCTTCATAAAACCATAAGTTGTGGATCATATTTAGTCCAATTGGTGCATTACGGTTATGTATGAATCGTGGTCCATTGGTTGTAGTATGGACTTATATACATTTCTAATGATGTCTCTTTGACAGGGGGAGCACTTAAGTTGTTGACACTTAAGCTCAATATCGAAAAGCTAAGATTTTAGCTTATATTGTAGTTGCTTCTATATTACTCTTGTTGTGCATATTGATAGGGGGAGCATTTGCTATATGTGTTTGAATATCTCTACTCCCATCCTTGTGTTCATATTGCGTGGAATGTTGTCACTCTCAACGGATATTGATTTTTTACCGATAAAATTGTTTTGTTTTCAAAATCGACCTCGTTAAAATTGTTTTGGTTTGTAATCATCAAAAAGGGGGAGATTGTTTGATAAATGGTTTTATCTTGATTTTGATGATTTTGTTTTTATACCAAAACAATGGTTTTAAAGGTTGTCCAAATACTCCTAAATGATTTAAAATGGTTTTAATACTTTCCGGAGTATTTCCTCAAGTTTATTTTCGACAATATTGGACAACACATTTAAGGATTTTATGCCAATGGGTTTTTACATTGAAACTATGTTTCTAAATGTTGTCCTAATACTCCCGATTGGTCTAAAATATTTTTACTATTTTTCGGAGTATTTATTGGAGTTTATATCGGACAACACTTTTGATGATTTTGTGTTAATGTGTTATTTTATCAAAACTATATTTCTAATGTTGTCCTAAATACTCCCGATCGGTTTAAAATATTTTTACGAATTTTTCGGAGTATTTCTTGAGGTTTATTTTCGACAAAAATCGGACAACATTTCATTTTTTGAGTCGACCGGTCGACCAAAGAGCGACCGGTGCACTGGGAACGCATTGCACGAAACATAACTCCCGAACTCCAAAAATAGGTCGGGGTGGCCGAATGTGGGGCGACGACGGTCGCACCCTAGGGCGACCGGTCGACCCCTCTTAGGACCGGTCTGTAAGTCCAAGCGGCTACGATAATCTAGAGGGGGGGTGAATAGATTATCTCCATCTTTTCGATTTTGCCCTCTTTTTAACAATCGAATGCTCAAACAAAATAATAAAGGTGCGGAATGTAAACAACACGCGTCGATTTAAAGAGGTTCAACCCACCTAGGGCCTAATCTCTACCACCCCAAATATATCAGGGATGGATTTGAAAAGAAAAAAATTTATTAATTACCAAAATTAATACAAATTCAACTTACAACACTTGAAGAGCACCACACTCTTCTTCAACACCACCTTTGGAGATTACCACAATCTCCTTTGAAGATTACCACAATCTTCTTTCAACGGCACCTTGTGAAGATTACCACAATCTTCAACCTTGAAGAATACCAAATTCTTCAACACCTCAATAAGAAGATTACCACAATCTTCTTCACCTATCACCTAGATCATCCAAGTGTGTTCTTACCACAAGAACACTCACAAGGATATCTTGTGTTTGAATGATAAAAAAATCAAGATTACAACTCGATAATGAATATTACAATTTGAGTGCAAAGTGTAATCAAGAATAGCCTAGACCTCAAAGATGTGAAAGTGATAAGCTAGGCAATTTTACAACAAGAATAATAACAATGAAAGACCAAGTGTTTGCTTGAAGTGTATCTTGTTGTGTTGTATCTCAATTGTTATTTTTGGTTGCTCCAAAACTTCCTCTATTTATAGGAGATGATTGATCAAGCATAGGCTCTCTTGGGGATTGAAAATCTATAGAAAAATACAATTAAAATCAAGAATATAGCTGTTAGAAATCAATCCCATAATTTAAGGAAATGTGTGGTTTGTCAAACGGTCATAATTTTTTTGTCAAATACAGGCGACCAGGTGGCCGCACGTAAATAAGAGAAAATGAGAACACTTGAAAATTACAACAGGCGCACCGGTCGGTCGACGAGCCGGCCAGTGGCCGACCCCTGTCTCAACCGGTCCCCTAAACAAAAAAACGGGGGTTAAGTTCTGTTTCAACATGAAACTTACTTGGGTCACGTCGGCCATTGGCGGCCGGTCGCCGACCGGTCGACGCCTTGAGCGGCACCGGCCGACTGCTTGTTTTTCCTTCCGTCTCATTTTTTGTTTCTAAAAACATCTTCAGGTACGGGTTGCCCTATAGATACCAGGTCGACCACGAGATAAATGTTGTCCAATTTTTGTTGAAAATAAAACTCAAGAAATACTCCGAAAATTGTGTAAAAACATTTTAAACCGATCGAGAGTATTTAGACAACATTTAGGAACCTTGTTTAGGAGTGAAAAATCCATTGATATAAAATCATTAAAAGTGTTGTCCAAAAAATAAACTTGAGGAAATACTCCAGGAAAATATTAAAACCATTTTAAATCATTTAGGAGTATTTGGACAACCTTTAAAAGCATTGTTTTGGTGACAAAATAAAATCATCAAAATTAAGATAAAAACATGTATCAAACAATCTCCCCCTTTTTGATGATTACAAACCAAAACAATTTTTACACAAACTAAGAGAGCAATTTTAGAAATGATTTTCGGTAAAAACATTTGACCGTTTGGAAGCAACCAAAATTTCCAAAAATTATTAAAGCAACCAAGTAGGAGTAGATATTTTCAATAATAAGCACAAGCTCCCCTATCAACAAGCACATCAAGAATAATGTAAAAGACTTATTCATAAGCTAAAAGCTTTAGCTTTTACAATTTGCTCAAGAGCTTATAAGCTCCCCTGTCCAAAACATCATTAATCAATTATATAAGTCCATCAACAATTGGACTAAGAACAATTCACAACTTATGGCTTTTATGAGCCATAGCTTATAACTTTTATGACAAGCTTTTATTAGCTTCTTTGAGCTAATGAGCCAATATCCTGTTTTTCTCCCCCTTTGGAATCATCAAAAAGAATGTTAGGATGGTGAAAACACCATACAATAATATCAAAGCGCGCCAAAGGGACGGTTTAATAACCGTGGAGCAATTAAAGCATAATAATCCAAGGGAAAATGAGAGAATTGAAACATAAAAGATCCATAAGCTCATTAGTATGCAAAAAACAAGATTTCAAAAAGATTTTACGACATTTGAAGCAAGAGAGTCATGTAGAAGTTGAAAGTTTCATTGCGACATTTTAACAAACACCTTGTGTGCTTTAAAAATAGAAGAGGTTGTATATAACATTTGTAAATGGTTCAAGCCAAAAATTTTCATATCATCAATCAACCTCATTCCAAATCTCAAAAAAAGATCATATGCACCATATGCAACAATTTGTTCAACAAATAAGAGGCTTAAAATAGATTCTCAAGGGTTCAACCCAATTGAGATAAGCTAAGAATGATCAAGGCATTACAAATACCAAAAATTAGAGCATCCAACAAGTAATAAGTCATGCTTTCAACAATACATGTATCAAATGTCCCAACATATCCAACTAAGCATAATGAACAAAGCAATAAAAGAAGCATTTTTACCATCAAGTACTTCATACCAATTATCAAACAATGGTTTAGAGTATTTTTACCATCAAATACTCCATCAAAGTCATGATCATTCACAAGTCATTGTCAACTTGCAATTTTAACCCTTTAAGAGAAACAAGCAAATATCATTAGTACAAATAAATTTTACAAAAGTTCATAAAAGTACAAAGCAACTTAAATGAAAATGCTAGAAAGTAAAGGGGTGGGGTAACATCATTCCTCATCCGAGGAGAAGCAAGATTCGGGAATTAAGTCCTTGATGAATTTCTTTAACTTGCCGATAGACTTTTGCATTTTGGAGGTCTTTTGCTCCAAAGCCTCATACCTCGTCTCATGAAAAGCCCTCATCTCATCAAATTCGGCCGAGTATATCTCTGGCGGTTGAGCACCGGTATTACCCTCCGGATTGCTTGGTTCGCCCCTCTTCCGCCAATCTTGCGGCCTCGATGTCATCAAAGAAGTCATTAGGATCGGAGACTCTTGACCTCTTCCTCTCGCCATTTTGGTTGGTCGGATTTCCATGTTCTTGCGCATAGTGACCATTTGGGTGATGTTATCAATGTCAAAGTCGTTTTGAAATACCTCCGAGTTACACTCTGACGAAGGTAGTCCCGATTGAATAAGAAGTTTACAAATCCAATTTCCCATAACCAACTTCTTATTACCTTGAGTAATGGACTCGATTAGACATTGAATAAGTATGGCACCAAAGTTAAGTGGTTCCCTCCTAGCAATCTTATAAGTAAAAAATAATCCATATTGCTAGGCATCTTTCCCGACTTACCACAAATGCAATATGCGACAATGACCGATAAAATGCGATGCTCAAGTGTCATTGCCAACAAAGAATACTTTGGCCATACTCCCAAATACGTCTTAACTTCTTTCATCGACACCCCCAACATTTCATCATTCCAAGTCCCACAAGAGAAATAATCCCAACCACCTTCTCTAACATGTAAAAGCGAAGCAAATATCATTGGGAGTCCATCTAAAATGACGACCCTTTATAAGCGAATTAACGGCAATCGGCTTTCTATCATTATCATATTCGACCCACATATTGGCATAAAAGAGTTGGATAATATCATCATCATACAACACATAAGCATGCTCCCATAAATACATCCAACCTTGCTCCTCAAAAATCCTCTTATAGTAGGATACTCATTTGTAAATGAACTAAAACGACACATTTTAGTCCGAGCAATAGATTTACCTCCCATCCCGAATCCTCATAGTACCATTCCGCATACTTATTGATGAAATTAAGAGCATTGCGAGAATTTGGAGCTTGAGTAACAAGAGATTTTTTACCTTTCGCCCAACGACAATTTTCGAGCGAAATTGTTCCGCGAAGCTCGGTAATTTGGGCCCGAGAGAGAATGGGATTTTGAACATCATCACCTTCTTGAGCCACGTTTCTTTGAGCGGCTCGAATATCCCTTTGTTCGGCTTCGTCTCGCCGATTTCTCGAAGTACCCTCTCCGCCCTTCTCTTAGAAGTGGGATTTTGATCGGTGGAATTTCTTGGAGGAGCCATATATGTAAGATTCTTGTGAAAATAAGAAGATTAGCAACAAGAATCGTGAAAAATGATGAAGAATTGAAGATTTTGAAGAAAAGGGGAAAAATCGTTGCTATAGGGTTTTAAGAATTTTCTTTGCGTCTGTTTAAAGAAACGAAGCAGACGATTTTAACCAAGGAAAAATAGCCACGGGCGACCAGTCGAGGTGGTGGGCGGCCGGTCGAGGGTGCGAGCCTGGTCGCCTCGCTATGACCGTCCCAAGGTGATTTTTCTTTCCCGCAGTTTTCCAAAATTCGATTTTTCACCCCAAAAGTTTTAAAACTTTGCAAAAATATAAGTTTGGACTATATCCAACAATTATGGGTTTTGGGAAAACATATAAACGATAAAATCGAGACTAAACACGTAGTGCCTTTTTAAAAGAAAATATTTGCAAGATTAATAAGGGGCATTTAAGGGTCAAAATGAAATATCTTGAAAGATATGTGCATAAGCATAATATCGAGTTTAAAGAAAAATACGAGTAGACATACCTCGATGGTTTAAGAAACTTGATGACGTAATAGCCAATGAAATATGTATCCTACACAATTCTTAGACAACATTTTCATAGAAAATTCAAGTGTAGGCAAATAATATGAGATATCAAAAATAGCTTATGCTATAAGATTTCATAGGAGATAATAAGTCACATAAGTCTAATAAAATGCTCAAGAGTTTTAGAAAATCATGCAAGGTCTCTTTTTAAAAAAATTTGAAACTCATAAATATATAAGAGACCTTAAAAAAATACTTGAAGATACATTTTGCAATTAAGACACAATTAAAAGTATGCATAGATTTAAAAATAAAATGCATATACAAATGGGGAGATACGGTTTACCAATTACGCCGTTTCCATGGGTTGTGTCTTTCCCATTGTTGATGATGTCTTCCCATTGAGAAGTCACTTTGTTGATGATGACTTTTCCATTTCCAAGATTGGTTGCCTTCCCATGGTTGATGGTTTCTTCTTCTTTGAAAATCATCTTGTTGATGATGTCTTTGCCATTTCCAAGGATTGTGTTCTTCCCATTTTTGATTATACGCTCTTCTTGGAAATTGGCTTTGTTGAGAGTAGTTTCTCCTTCTTTGATCAAATGAAACGTTCATTTGATGTTTTCTTGGTGGCATGAATTTTCTCCGATTTTTTTTGCTTTTAGGGTACCTAATAGCACATTGTTTTGTGGTACCCTCATGTGTTTGGGTCCTTTAAGATTAGCTTTGAGACTTTTAGGTCTCCAACAATATTTAGAGCTATTTCAGCCCGACAAGAATTAGCCGTATGACCCTTTTTGCCACAATAAAAACAAGTAATAATTCTAGGAGCATAATGACCAATATGCATAGTGACTTGATCCTTTTTCATATGATTAACAACATTAGGCTTATGATCAAGTCCTTTATCACAATTATGAATATCAACGATATTGGACATTTTATTGGTACTCAAGTTGGATTTTAATAAATCCTTTTTCATGCAATCAATATTCTCAACAAGAGTACTATTTTCTTTTTCAAGGTTTCTAACCTTGTCAAGTGTGGTGGTGTGAGCACATGATAGTGATTCATAAGAAGTAAATAAACTATCCTTATCATTTTTCAAAATATTGAATTCCTTTTTCAAATTTTTGTATCTAACAAGTAAGCTTTGGAATTCATTTTGAAGTTCATCATAATCATTTTGTAAATCACTATAATCATTTTGAATGACAATATCATAGGAAGTAGAGGGTTTAAGACATACCTCATTTTCTTCATTGATGCCCATAAAACAATATTCAACTTCTTCATAATGGAAGTAGATGCTTTTGTTTGACTCCTTTCATTTGCAAATACTCCATAGATGGCTTCTAATTTTTTCCATACTTCATGTGCCGACTTTATTCCTACAATATGTTCATATTCTAAATTAGTAAATGAACAATACAAAATATTTAAAGCCTTACCGTTTAAGGAGATGATTTTTTTTCTTCATCATTGAGCTTTTTGAAGCCTTTTGAGGTGTATGGTGTATCTTTCGTCGGAATGGATTCTCCATTAATGACGGTGTTCCAAATGTCGAACCCGCAACCTTGTAGATAGCATTCCATTCTTTCTTTCCAAAAATTAAAATTCTTGGAATCAAATAGTGGTGGGCAGTGGTGGAGGTCTTGGGATAGATGAGCTTCGTTCAGCCGTCGATCGTTTCTCTTCACTCGCGATGTGAAACGAGCTTGCCAAAGAGTTTGGCTTTGATACCACTTGTAAGTCAAGCGGCTACGATAATCTAGAGGGGGTGAATAGATTATCTCCATCTTTTCGATTTTGCCCTCTTTTTAACAATCGAATGCTCAAACAAAAAATAATAAAGGTGCGGAATGTAAACAACACACGTCGATTTAAAGAGGTTCAACCCACCTAGGGCCTAATCCTCTACCACCCCAAAGATATCGGGATGGATTTCGAAAAGAAAAAGAATTTTATTAATTACCAAAATTAATACAAATTCAACTTACAACACCTTGAAGAGCACCACACTCTTCTTCAACACCACCTTTGGAGATTACCACAATCTCCCTTTGAAGAGTACCACAATCTTCTTTCAACGGCACCTTGTGAAGATTACCACAATCTTCAACCTTGAAGAATACCAAATTCTTCAACACCTCAATAAGAAGATTACCACAATCTTCTTCACCTATCACCTAGATCATCCAAGTGTGTTCTTACCACAAGAACACTCACAAGGATATCTTGTGTTTGAATGATAACAAAAATCAAGATTACAACTCAATAATGAATATTACAATTTGAGTGCAAAGTGTAATCAAGAATAGCTAGACCTCAAAGATGTGAAAGTGATAAGCTAGGCAATTTTACAACAAGAATAATAACAATGAAAGACCAAGTGTTTGCTTGAAGTGTATCTTGTTGTGTTGTATCTCAATTGTTATTTTTGGTTGCTCCAAAACTTCCTCTATTTATAGGAGATGATTGATCAAGCATAGCTCCTCTTGGGGATTGAAAATCTACTGGAAAAATACAATTAAAATCAAGAATATAGCTGTTAGAAATCAATCCCATAATTTAAGGAAATGTGTCTGTTTGTCAAACGGTCATAATTTTTTTGTCAATACACAGGCGACCGGCCGCATTTAAATAAGAGAAAATGAGAACACTTGAAAATTACAACAGGTATGCCGGTCGGCCGACGAGAAGCCGACCGGCCGACCCTGTCTCAACCGGTCCCCCTAAACAAAAAACGAAGGGGTTAAGTTATGTTTCAACATGAAACTTGCAGTGTACGGTCGGCCGATTTGGCATTGACGGCCGTCGACGACGACCGTCGCCGAGCACGGTCGACCGCTTGTTTTTCCTTCCGTCTCATTTTTCTGTTTCTAAAAACATCTTGTGTACGGGTTGCCCTATGGGCGGCCGGTCGACCACGAGGCAGAAATGTTGTCCAATTTTTGTTGAAAATAAAACTCAAGAAATACTCCGAAAATTGTGTAAAAATATTTTAAACCGATCGAGAGTATTTAGACAACATTTAGGAACCTTGTTTAGGAGTGAAAAATCCATTGATATAAAATCATTAAAAGTGTTGTCCAAAAAATAAACTTGAGGAAATACTCCGGAAAATATTAAAACCATTTTAAATCATTTAGGAGTATTTGGACAACCTTTAAAAGCATTGTTTTGGTGACAAAATAAAATCATCAAAATTAAGATAAAAACATGTATCAAACACGGTCACCCTGTTGATTTTTTGCTGTGTTCTTTTCTTATCTTAATAGTGCGCGACCGGTCGCCCTTAAGTTTGATAGCAAAAATGTAACCGTTGTGCAGCAGACATCTTTTCCTTAATTTGTGGGATTGATTTCTAATGACTCTTTTCTTGATTGTCTTGCAATTTTTTACAGAATTCATGTCCCCAAGAGGAGCCTATCATGTACAAGACATCTTCTATAAATAGAGGAAGAATTGAAGCAACAACATATGAGAGAAAACTACAACACAACAAGATACACTCAAGAATACACTTGTTCTTACATTGTCTTATTTCTTGTTGTAATTTGCCTAGCTATTCACTTTCACATTCTTGAGGTCTAGGCTATTCTTGATTACACTTGCACTCTATTGTATTATCAATTATCGAGTTGTAATCTTGAATTTTTGGGTTATCATTCAACACAAGATATCCTTGTGAGTGTTCTTGTGGTAAGAGCACAATTGGGTGATCTAGGTGTTAGGTATGAGAAGATTGTGGTAATCTTCTTGTTGAGGTGTTGAAGAATTTGGTATTCTTCAAGGTTGAAGATTGTGGTAATCTTCACAAGGTGCCGTTGGAGATTGTGGTAATCTTCAAGAGAGATTGTGGTAATCTCAAAGGTGGTGTTGAAGAAGAGTGTGGTGCTCTTCAAGGTGTTGTTGTAAGTTGGTGTTGTATTAATTTTTGGTAAATTAATAAAATCTTTGTTTCTTTTTGAAATCCATCCCGGATATACTGGGGTGGTAGAGGATTAGGCCCTAGGTGGGTTGAACCTCTTTAAATCGACGTGTGTTGTTTACATTCCGCACCTTTATTATTGTCTTTGAGCATTCGGTTCTAAAAAGAGGGCGAAATCGAAAAGATGGAGATAATCTATTCACCCCCCCTCTAGATTATCGTAGCCGCTTGGACTTACAAATGACACGTTTACCTGTTGGTGACATGATAGTAACACGATAACCTGATATTTTGTATGTTTGTATCGTGTATTGTCGTGTAATATCGTGTAATTTGCTATCATGTATTGACATGTAAATCATTTTCTTTTATTTTTTTACTTATCGTATCACTAACGTGTTGTGTCGTGTCGACACGAAAATTTTTGTGTTCGTGTCGTGTCAGAGCAGATTCTTATCGTGTCGTGTTCGTGTTTGCCCTTATCGTATCATGTCGTTATCGTGTCGACACAAAACACGACACGATAACATGATTTGCCACCCCTAATAATCAATAAACCTAAACTAAAGTACTAAACAATTTATCCTGACCAATCAAGTTTCCCAAACGAGTCACTGTTGGATATCATAACCCCCCCCCCAAAAAAAAATATATACTATGAATCTTATTTTACTGTTCAGTTGGTTTTATACCATTGATTTGGGCTTCCTAGACTAGAGTTTTGTGTTGTTTTTGAGTTCTTTGAGTCGTTTTTGTTATATTTCATAGGTTATGTGTTAATTTCCGTTATTTCGAGTCATTTGAGTGACCCAAACCATATTGTGAGCCAAGTATATTGAGTCTAGAATCATAGTAATGCGTCGCATGTCAAAAGAAGCAATGATGATCAAACAAGAAGGAGATTGATCTCAAGAAACGTCCAAATGCGTCAGGAATTTCTAACACTGGCAGGGTTTAGTATTTTGGCCATAACTCTTTCCACAAAATTGATATTGATCTGATTCAAGTGGCTACGGAAAGATAAGAGATAGGGCTACAACTATTATGAGACTCTCAAAGCAAAATCGGACGTTTGAATGGCGCCGCAGTGCCAAAAAGAGGCGCTACAGCGCGAGCATAAAAAGCAGCGGCGCCGCAGCGCCTTGGAGTGCACTACGTGCGCTGCAGCGCCCCCTCCTTGGCGCTGTAGCGCCAGGGTCGAAAATAGGGCAGTGACGTTTTGTGTTTTGGTGCCGCAGGGCCCGTTTTCAAGCGCTGCAGCGCCCCTGGGCGGAAATTACTAGGTGACTCTTTCCTTTTTCTTGGACTTTTGTGGGGCTATAAATAGAAGTCTTGGGGCATGAAATTAGGGATCTGGGGCCCTTGGGAAGACAACAAAACAGCAAGAACACAAGGAAGAAGACTAGAAACACCTTGGAAAAAGCTTGGAGAAGAAGATTGAAGGCTCTTATCATCTAGAAATAGAGAAGATCCCTCTACTATTGTTCTTATTTTGTTACTTTCTCCATATCTTGTAAGATGTATTGTTGTGTTTTTATGGATTCATTTTTTTCAATCATGAGCTAAACTCTATAATTCTAGAGGGATGATGTAATCTATGTTTGAACTTATGTTTTGAGATTGTGGTTTGTCAATCTTGATCTATCAATTTATTTGTGCTATTTGAATCAATTGCTTCTAAATTACTTGATCAATAATTTAGAGTGTTTGGTGTATTTGATTTGACACTTGAGAGAGGTAATTGAATACATGACCTTGATATAGCATAACCTAGGATTTCATAGAATTGAGAGATTTGTGAATCCTTTGAAGTCATTTATCAAGATTCATAGCTTTTATTGAGATTTCAATTGGTGATTTTTATAGAGATATTGATTTCCCAATTGAGATCTAAATTCATTTGATACTCGAGAGAGGAAATGATTATTGTAGAAATCTTAACTTATAAAGTGGTAATTGATGATTGATAAACCATATTGATAACATAAGGGATAACTAGATTCATCACACCTCTAGAATTCATTTAATCACTTGGATAAGCTCATTGTTATTTTCATATTCTTGATTTATCTTTGGCACTTTAGTATAATAAACTCCATCAAATATTGAATTTCTAAATAAAGTTAGACTACTATATTATAGTACTTAGCGATAATTCGATAATTATTCCCTGTGGATTCGACAACCTTACTTCTCTATATTAAAACTTGACACCATAGACTTGCGGTTAGAAAAACCATTAACATTTACCCTATTAATTATTATACTCTCATTTTGTCTCACTTTATCAAATATTACCAAATTGTCTTACCTATTATTTATAAAAATTGCTTCAAAATGTATCTAATATTAATATACTCGTATTCATATTTTAATAGTTTTTCAACTTAATTAATTACCTCATGGCATTGCATTCATTTAAAATTTCATTGTGTTCTAATTTAATATAGTTCCTATTAAATTATTATATAGCATAAAATTATTCCCTAGATTTTTTTTGTAATTAGCCCGAACCTCGGGATAGTTTTTGTAATTATCCCTAAGTACAATAATCAGTATTCCATCACCAGTCCTGGAAGCTGTTGAAAACAAAATTCAATCTGAAAACTTCCACTTTTCTCTGAGTTCAAACAACAAATTGATTAACATGTTAACATAAACAGCCATATATTTAACCGATGCAAAACAGAGAGAAAAGATGACTAGACTGCATTACGCTTCAAATTTATACAACAAAACAATAAACAAGAAATGGGCATTATGCTGTGGGGGCTGCTTCAGGTGCAGGCGTATACCAGCCACGCTGGATCTCAACCGCCTTCTTTCTTCTAGCAAGGCGGGACTTTCTCCTCGCCCCAGTATTTCGGTGAAGCGTTCCTACCTTCACAGCTTTATCGATCACTGAATACGCCTCAGCAATCAGCTTTTCAACGGGAAGAACTTCTTCGGGTTGTGCATCGGACTTTTTTCCGAGAACTTCCAGAGCTTCTAGAACCTAGAAAGAGAGAGAGCAATTAACAGTAGCAAATGTAAAAACAAAGATATGGCATAACGTCCCATCTCTTTGGCGAATGATAATACTTCTGGATTGTGATGTAAATGCATAATTTCCACTTGCAAAACAGAAATCAAGAAGCCATTTTGAAATTAGTGTATGCATAAAAAATTCGAGTGACTTTCTTTATACATGACAATCTATTCACATTTTCTTCTCCATCAACAATAAAGGCATTATCGGCCTGCTGCCGACGAAAATTCAATCAAGAATGACTAGTACAGTTCATATCATATCAGTGGTATTGGTTTTCGCTCCTACAAAATTCACATCATAATCAATTCCGGAATACATTTGTATATCTGTATGTTCCAGCATGACACATTTTAGCAGCAATCAATTCTGTCCTGTTCAGATCAGTTGGCTTTGACATTAAACATAGACATAATAGCCAATTACATTTCATTCTTTTCGAGCTAATTTTTCCTCTCGAATGTTTCAAAAGGTTATTCCTTTATCATGAATATATAAACTGAACTAGCACATTACTCTAGGCCGCTCCAACTGATCAGAAAGCCCGCTGGATATAATCATATAAGCAATTTGCAACACATCAGTAATAATGTCTTCATTTTATTGACCTCATAATCCGGACACTCTGCTCGGTGTCCAAGCTTTTCAAATCATCTATATAGTTATTCGTTTACACAAAAAGGACACTCTGTCCTGCTTTTGTCAAGAAAATATAAGAGACTCAACAAATGGTGTCCCTTGTTTAGGAAAAATATCATACAACAGCTTAGCTAATCATAAAAATTAAAACATGGCCTCATGAGATTACTCTTTAAATAACAGAGATTGTAGAATGGTTTACATTGTAATTTAACATTTTGCTATCAATTGTAACAAACAGTAAGTTGTACTGAGACTAAGAACACTGCTCCAACAACGATAATTTATCTCTTAACAACTTCAAAAATTACGCAACCTGTACTGTAACTCAGTCACATTCCTCCGCAAAGCAATTTGTAAATCAAATATAATAATAGACAAATAGGAACATAAGACTCTGCATCAACTCTAGAACTAAAAGTGTTGGGGAAAATTGGTCAGTGTAAGTGTAAATTAAATTAACTAACCTTCTTCATCCGGGTCCTGACTTCAGATTTATGGGCCTTATGGTAAACCCGCCTCTTCTCGGCTTGGCGAGCCCTCTTCGCAGCCGAGTCTGCCTTCTTCTTAGTCCCCGCTTCGCATACAATTGAACGCCGATTCGGGCTCATTTGCACTGGGCGCACCGACACTACTCCTAGAATTTCCAAAAATACATTTAAAAGAAATTAAGAAAAAATCAAAGACGAGAAACAAAGAAACCAAATGTGAAATTAGTCGAATGTATGAGGAACCAGGTCTTGGAATTGAAATTAGGGCTGTACATCTCACCTCTAGAGAAAAGATTGAGGGACGAAGTGTTGGAGGAAAAGCTGAGTGGCTTGCAGGCGGCATGGGGACTGTTTGTGAGAGAAAGGGTCTTCAGCTTTGCCGGCAGACCCCAACAGGAGACGCAGTGCGCCATTGCCGCAGCCATCTATTCCTCTGCAAGACTGTGTGTGTATATTTGAATGTGATGAAGACGAAAAGATTTTGCTCAAGCAACCTTATCCGAGGCAACCAGGTTGCCAATCACCTGGTTTATAAAGATTAAGTGGAAAACGTTATGCTAAAGGCCAATACTCGTGCTGTCTAGTCGCGCTTCTAGTGCTTACAGCTTATAGTATGATTTTTATTTTTTTTAGTACAAATTCTGGTATATGAGGTACGTGAGAGAATCGAACCAGCACTCAGCGCAGAGGCATTAGGATCTTTGATCACTATTTCATTCCCCTTATTCTATGATTTTTGCTATTGCGATAATCTCCTAATTTTATAATAAAATTTAGTGAAACCGATTTCAGTAGAATTCATGTAAATATAACTGTTAGCTAGTAATATGAAACACCTCTACAAAGTATGTTGAGATAAATTGTTGTTCGAGAGCTTTAAAGATTTTGTTAAATTAACTAAATTTATGCTTCATACATGTATAAATAATAATTGAATTTTAATTTAATAACATTGTCCTTTTTTTAATCTAATAACATTGTCACTACTCCAAAAGTGCACTAACACATTTTCCCAATAAAAAGAAGTTATTAAACACCCGAAATTACAAGTGCTCGTATTAATTGCAATCTGAATTAATTAAAATTCCTTGTCCTATAGATTGAGAAAATGAGAATCCAAAGACGTTCATTCCACTAGGTAGAAGCAGCAAATATAAGCAGCTTTTCGGTCCAAACATGCATGACGGTCAAACATAATGCACGAAAATACAACATACATGATACAATCAAAATTCATATAATGTCTATGAAGCACTGTTACGTATACAAGACACGGATACGATACAACACGGGTACGGAAATATACGGTATATTTTTATATTATTGAAAATACAGGCGTACTATGTGCAATTAGAAAAAAACAATATTTTAAGCATAAAAACTAAAATTTCATAAGTACTCAAATCTGAAATGTGATAACTCACATAGACACACACAAAAATGCTTAAAGAAATGAATATTAGCTAGAATAAATTCTATCTATGTCCATGTGTAAATGCATTGATGGATTATCCATGAAGTATCGGTCAAAATATCGTATCGGATACGTATCCGGTACGGATACGACATCCTCATAGAAGTGTATGTGCTTCCTAGTATAATGTCAAATTATTCGAAATGAACAAAAGAAAGCATAACTTTCAATCGCACATGGCCATATTAGCTTTTTTTAAGCCGGGGGCAATCTTCAACGCCATAAAGCCTAATTTGAGGGTAATATAATCTCCCCATTCCAGAATCACAATATGCAGAATTAGTTTCCAGAAAACAACATTGTTTTTTTCTGGGACATTTCACTTTCCATTCTTTATCATGTGAGCAAAGACAACTCGTATAAGCACTTCACATAAAGCTTATATGCTTTTATACTCTTCAAAACTCGCAATATTCAGAATGTACACAAATTCAGGATTCAAAATCTTAGTAATTAATTCCGTACGTAATTAACTAGGCTGATTCGTCTGATGTATGAGTTACTCCTAATGGTACAATCAGAATCTGTCGGCTGTTGCAACAACTGGTTGAGCCTCAGTGCGCTTTCTCGCACCATAAGGACCCCTTCTAATTGCTTCCTGTAACTGCACACATTTTTGGTAAAAAAAAAAAAGTTACTAGCAGAAGAAAATGAATTTTCGGTACAAGAAAATTATACGTCATTCTATTCCATCATTTGATTTACAAAATATTGTCTGCCATTGGAAGCGCATCTTGTATAACCACCATGAATTCTTTAACCTTCACATTGCCATGTATATACAGGACGTTCCTCCACGATCAATTATCATTTTTTATTCAGGACACCTTTTTGTTTTCAACAAATTTCTGCAAGACCATTTGCATTTGATTGTCTTACTCATATAAAGTCTTCCCTTCCACAGATAAATTATTTTTACCTCAGTTTCTAAGTATTCAACCACTTAATCATCTACCACTATCGTTTCAAACCACGTTATTATATATGCATATAGTATCTCCATTTCTATAATCTAACGCGCTGCATATCATATCTGACAGAAGTTCAGCGCGCCTCCTTCCATCCTACTCCATGTCTTACATTGTATCACAACTATTTTGGGCCCAAACAAATTAAGAGATCACTAAATAGTAACCTAACCATTAAGGCTCCCCAGCCCCCGGCGCACCCCATTTTCTTATCCCGTTTTTTCTAAGGGGAATATATATATATATATATATATATATATATGTGTGTGTGTGTGTGTGTTTTCTTTAAGGGGAAAAAATAGTTAGGCTAGGGGAAAAAATGTGGGCTAGAGGCGGCTGGCTATGCTCTGATGCTCTACCTATCTGCTTCGGGAATATTTCGATTTCCTAGCTAGAAACTACTGAGCCCACTACCCCCATAAATAGCTAACAATCTAGATTCTTCTAGAACTACCAGAACCTGGGTATTTCGAAAAGCTAACGACATCAGAAAGATGCATTTTAAATATCCTCAATTAATGGACATACAAGGCTTTTAACAAATAAAAGACTTACGTACACACATAAGCACATATTATAGGACTTGGTCGGATTCAAAATAGTACCCTCAATTGTAGTCTTAGTTATCTCGAGTGGTATGCATGTCATACAAGTGCCACACCAGCGCCCCGAGGCATCACACATCGGTATGCACTTTCACATGATTTTGACTTAAAACACAGGTGAGTCGTGTGTGGTCACAGCCTCAAAGGTTATTTTCATGATACTGACATTGTCCGGTTTCAGATGTTACCAAGTAATGATTAAAAATAATAAAAGTATCGTAGTTAGCAATAACACTAAGGATCACACCTTGGAAGCCATGTCAGCAAATGAAGGATCACTGAGAAGTTTAGTAGATGACGAGAACACACTGTAGATTGCTTCACAACACCTGTGTCTAGCTTCCATCCCTGCTAAGAAATTATATATGTCAAGGACAATTCACTATGCATTTTCACATGCAGATAAGACTGTATGCAGAACCATGATTGATAACCACAAAATTACAGATACTAATGTATCGTACAGCAAGGGAAAGTGAAATAGATACAGACCTATCTTTGTGGTTTCTGTATATGTGTTGGTTACTATATCAATTATCTCCTGTCTAGAGATAATCTCCGTAAGACACCACGGTCGAGCCACCAATCCACTAATCAATCTATAACCCTGCATTAAAAATCAAATTTAGCAAAAAATATCAATATTCAGCCCCCTCAAATCCTATTCAACCTGTGATAAGATACATGTGCTTCGGACCAGATAAAGCAGAAGAAACTTGTCTTGTTATGCGATTTACTCCTTGGACGTGAGGTTCATTTGTTAGTCAATGTAGCTCAAAAAGTTCTTCATAATAAGATTATTTATGACTTGTTTTCAACCAGCAAAACGAACATGATATACCAACATCTCAGCCAGTTTAGCCACAAAGGGCATTCCCAATGATGATTGCAATTGGCTCCCTGACAAATATAGCTAGAACGTGTATAACACAAAAACCACAGATAAACTGGAAGCATGAACCAACCAATATCGGAAAATGGAAATTGTCATCAAAAATTGTTTGCGCTAATACATGAAGCATAGAGAATTTACATGCAAACATCAAATGGATGTAAAGAAATGTCTTCTGCATGATGTCCTTTTAAAGGAACAAGAGCACAAAAAAATGAAACAGCTGCTTGAACTGATAATTGAGAGAGGTTTCCGCCAATGTAGCTCACCTACCATGACTAAATGCTTACTTCATAACTTGCACTAAATGCAACCTAGCACTCTATAGGACCACTGGAAATAAAGAGTTTCAAGACAGTACATGCTCTGTTCATGAAAACAAGATTATAGTTAGACAAACACATTCTCACCGCAATACGGATTTCAGAATCCTGCTGAAGAACTGATAGGAGGAGACCCTGCAACCATTAACAGCAGTATGATAAGTAAAAGATGCAGGCAAGAGAACACTTCTAAAATGGGCACGGGAACACAAAATGAGACTGAATTTTGAGTTGCCAGAATAACATCAAATACACACAAAGACTGTATTGTATCCTAGTTCATCTCAGATCTATGTAGGCAACATAATCCAAAATACAGAATGGAGTTTCACAAGTAGGTTTTATATCTTTAGTTGTTCTTTGTCCCCTGCTGCTCACCAATACTTTGTTACTAACTATAGAATACAGTAACAAAAAGATACAGAAAGCAAAAGTACTGAACTCAGAACTGCAGATAGTGAAGAGAAATGAATTACATGTATCCAAGTTTCTGAAGCTGCTAAAAGTATTAACTTACTGATGGGGTCAGCTTAGATGTTCTGGATGCTTTATCATAAGTTAGGCTCCTAAGGTTTTCTTCTGCACTACTGCTTAGCACCATAGTATTTTCTATGCGTGTTTCACCAGCAATATTTCCAAGGGAGTGCAAGGCAGCCTGCCATCATTGAATAACCATTCTTACTTAGACCAAGAATCAGATAAGCGTGTCAAAAGTTGCAGATAAACAGATGAAATGTATTATCCTTCTAGAGATCTCTTTAAGTTTGCAATATATTTGTTTCCCCGCATCATTTCCTTCAAACCCAGTAACAAAGGGAAAACAGCAGCTAGCTGAAAATTGGGAACAAATTCCAGAAAAATTGTCCACGATCTCAAATGAGACAATGGCCAAAGTGCAAACAGTTAGCTTCTGCCAAGACAATCCCCTCATCAAAAACTGCTTGATATCATACTGCCTGCATCTCATATCTCATGCCCAACTAACATATACTATGTTTTGCGTCGTTACAAAAGTTTTCCTGGCAGGGAGTTTATCAAAACTGTTCTCATGAATCAGGTTTAAGTTTACAAATGTATAAATTTACCAACAATGAAAACCTGAAATACATAATAATGTCGAAGTGCGAGGTGCGCTCACCAGCTGTTTACCATGCTGCTGTCGGTCAAAAGCAGCATCAACAACATGTCTAGCAGTAGGAGATGTAGTTGCCAGAAGTATTGTTGCTCCTTGGAATGCTGAAGCATCATTAGATAGAATGAGATAACATCAGTTATCTGCAAGCAGCTTAACTGATCCGAGAATCAATTGCAGGACACAAGCTAGAAATAGCTTGAGAGGTAAAAAGCAGTTCTGAGAAAGCATGAGAGAAAGTCTTGCTTCAGAGGAGCACTTATAAGTTTGTATCTATTTAAAAGAAAAGCGTGCACGAGTTTATTTAGGGAAGTAGAGCTCTTAGATAACGTGGATGAAGTCATCACTTGGTTATCCAAGAATGTAGACAAGTTCAATCGAACCTAAAGGTCAAAGAAGAACTGAACAAGAAGGAAAAATAAAATTTTAGTTGATATTTGCAACACAAATTACTTAGATGCATAACTTACATGATCCGATTTGACCCAAGGCTTCAAGCGCACATTCACATTCATCTGCCTCTTGACCCATGAACTCAAACCTCCTATCAATAGCTGAAAGAACAGCTCTAACACCTATAATGAAGAAGAGAAGCATTAACAAACATAAACATCCAAGAAAAAGATACGGAACCCTCAAATAAACATTGTCAAGTAGAAAATCATATCATTCTTGAAGGATTAACAAATTTATTTGCCGTCAACCACTCAAAACTGATATTCTAAGACAATGGAATCAAAGTATGATTTCACAATCAAGGGTTAACAAACAGATTGTATTCATATAGTAATCAAATCAATATAACACTATACTCTTGTCAATTGATTTTCACAAGATTTGCATGCACAACGGTCTTCAGAAAAATGCGTCTGAAAGGTTAATCGCATTGGCTAACTTAAGGTAAAGCATGAACCAACCAATATCGGAAAATGGAAATTGTCATCAAAAATTGTTTGCGCTAATATATGAAGCATAGAGAATTTACATGCAAATCTACTAACTCGATTATATAAGTTAAGCTTTATGCTTCAAGCATTGACTATCATGCCTTCTGTCTATGCCTCCACTGGGTTCATCTAACATAAATCCATGTTAAGTATCCTGGCCTTACATGAATTATAATGCAAGGAAACAAAACGGAATTTCTGGAGTAAAAGTCAATACCAAAGAGAACTATCATTAGTTTCATATGGATCCAGTGCATAATAAAGTAATAGCAAACTGCTTCAAGTTACAACTCTATGTTTCTGATGCAATCACAGTTCATTTTGGATAACTGAATTTGGTTAAGTGAATTAAATTCATATAGTATCAAGCACTTCCTAATAGCTCTGTAAATCTTGGATGCCAGAAAAAGAAATACCAAACATAAGACGTCGGCTTACTAGATTCATCAATGAATGCGAAAGCATTTTCCTTGGACAGAAGCCTTCCAGCTATCATCATTGCCCTCGATCTTAAAATGGATTCTGCAGCTGCACTGCTAAGGAAAGACAGGAATGTTTTTAAAGAAGGAATTAAGGAAATGCAGAGATAATATATGGATAAGATAAACTAACCTGATTATATAACTAAGGAGCTGAAGAAGGCTTGTTTTTGACAAATACTCTGCACTGTGTTGAACTTCCACCAACTTCATTACAAAGCAAAAGTTGGACACAAAATTAAATTTCGCAACTTAACCCAAAAAAATTAAGTGAACAAATAATGATGATCAAAAGAAAAAGTAAAAATCCTAAAAAGAAAATAATATTATCTGTGAAAGACATCACAGATATCAAAGTCTAGGCATCAGAAAGGAAACACGAATCCTGATTAACATTAGAAGAAAGATCTGTTTGGATAACAATTTTCCAACCAAAGCCACTCTAGATAATGTTATATTATATTTGTTTCCAATGTAAAACAAAGTTGAAATCACATTGGCAAAATTCATGAGGGTGAACATAGAAGTAGCTGTTTTGTCTTTTGTCGGAGATCTTATATTTCCATTGTATGGAACTGTGACTTCTCTTATTAGGTACACAATTCAACTCGACCCAAGTATTTCCAAAGTAGTAGGAGTTGAGTGGTAACAAGATCACCAGTCCACGAAATATCAGATTCGCCCTACTTATGCAAAGTATGCAATCCTTTTGTGAACGCTCTTCTTTTTTATCATGATTTTACCAGTCACAACCTATGGAACAGTGCATGACAATGAGCCCAATGATGACTGATTTCCACATTAATATGAGTATTAGAATTAAAAACCACGCTTGTAACATCTTGGCCAGATTGACATTTCCAAAATGAGACAGTACCCGACATGCTTAAGGGTATAGAGGCCAATTATCTCAATGTGACAACCACTTTACTGCAAAAGAACATAGGTACATATATTGACACGCCCAACCTAGTGATCTGACCAAATGAACATTGATAAAGATGTACCAATTCAACGGAAAATTTGTGCAAGAATGAGTATACTGCAATCCATACAGGATCAGAGCCATACCTCATATAAAAGTTCCAGCACGTTCAAAGTGACTAGAGTATCATTTGTGTTTTTGACTTCTGCCTCCAATAGACTGAGAAGATTAGATCTGGAGACTTCTGAAGCCACTGAGCTTGAAATAGAGAAGAGCCTCACTATCAAGGCTAGAACTCGAACTCTTCCCTTCAGGCATTCCAAACAAAACCCAGAGCAGAAGAATTAAAAGATCACAATTTAAACTCAAGAAATATTGCCTTCTACAGGTCAATTCACAAAATGACCAAAAGAAAAGGTCCTACTGAAATATTCAAAATACCAAACCCCACCACATTCGCCCCTTCCGCCCACCAAAAAGATATGGTTGATGATGATGATGTAGAACGACAGACAAAAATCATCTTGCAAAGAATCGGAACTTATATCCATTTTAAGACGTATTTTTTGAGCCTATATGACAGAAATTACTATCAGTCACATATATTAACAGTATACCAGTGAAGAACATTTCGCTGCCAAGTTTCCAAGGTGTGTAGCTTCATTAACACTTGCAGGAAAGACGATCCCCTGGAGAAAAGTTACAGAATTATCATCAGTAGAACAGTTTTCAATTATTCCCTGCAAGATTAGAAAACATCATTTGCCAGACGCAGCAATCAGGTACACACCATGCCTTCTGGATAGCCAACCATATTTTTAATTGCATCTGTTGATGCAGTAGCCACTTGCTCATCACTACATAAAAACAAACAAGTTGATTATGCATGCTCCAAATACCAAGAAAAACACCAAGAAGAAGAGCATTTTCTAGTTATGCATGCTCCATGTTTACAATGCTTTGAAACATATTGGATATGCGCAACACTACTGCATTACAACTTCATTTTCTCCTTGCTTGTTA
This sequence comes from Rehmannia glutinosa, assembly GCA_016081115.2. Taxonomy (NCBI): domain Eukaryota; kingdom Viridiplantae; phylum Streptophyta; class Magnoliopsida; order Lamiales; family Orobanchaceae; genus Rehmannia; species Rehmannia glutinosa. The sequence goes on from JABTTQ020001351.1 coordinate 171,533, forward strand.
TTTAAGTCATTGGACAAGCATAAACACAAAAAGTTTAGGTACTTTGGGACATCAAAGAACTATGTTGGTATCATGTAGTTAAAGTTGATAGATAATCAACTTTCATATCAGGGAGAGGTGCTGCCCCATATGTGCTATGTCTTAAACCACTGTGCCTGTGGTTCTGTTTTATACCAGGACTGATCCCCCTCCGTATCATCATGATTGTGAATGAAATGGTATATGAGAAAGAAGGAGATTCTAATAAAGAGAATACTGATGAAGTGAGTCAAAAATCAGAAATATGCATATATGTACCTGAGCCCACCAAAATTCGGGCATTTATCTAGCTTCGCGATGCATTCAAAAATAAGGCAATTCAATATTCAAAATAAGACATTTCAATATCCAAATTTCCTTCAGCAGACGCGCATGTAGAATAATTGGTTTTGAGGATAAGATAAGAAATATAATCTATGTTTGCTCCAAATTTTCCTTTCAACTTTCTCTTGAATAAAAATGAGGCTAAATAAATTGAATTATGTAATCAGTTCCTAAGAATAAAGGAATGCTATTATATATGTATGACCCAAAAGCATATGGAAACCTAAAAATTATATTATACCTCAAAAATATTAACTTTCGTCTTTTCAAGTTCAATGACATGGACCAAATTACAAATTATATTTGAAGCACAATCATAACAGGCTCCACTAAAGCATAAAGTTCTAAGATAAGGAACAGGTAGCACATGACCATGTTCAAAAGACAAAATTGCAATTGCACAGGAAACAGCAGTATCGGCTCCCTGGCAAGTTAGTCCATTTTGGAGAAATAGAAGAGCAAAAACGCCAAATAAGGATGGATCTCTAATAGCAAATTCGCAAATGCGTAACTCTGCATTTGCAATAAAACACATTTTCTTACCAAATAAATGAATAAGTAAATGACATAAGAGTTATCAAATAATGTGTCATGATATTAAAATTAAGTAGCATAATTATTATGCCACAAGACGGAATAAATGGTATATACACGAATATGAGATTGAACTAATGTAGACCACATTAAAAGCTCCAGGATTTACCCATCAATCAAGCAACTGAGCAGAAGGGGATAAACACCATGTTGAAGAACTAGTTGCACAGCAATCCTCTTATCAGTATTCTCTAAAAGACATGATATCTGAAATAACGATTGGCATGTCAGGTTCGAATACATGTCTTTCAATACGCGGAACAAAATCCAAGAAGTAGAAACCATGATTCTGTTTTTTTTTTCCCAAAATTAAAAGCACTTTTGATGTAGAAACATAAGAAAAGCAGATCGTATACTTACAGCTACACAGGCCAGACGTCTCACTTTTTGAGAATTTGCCCCAAGACCAACTAAAATGAAAGGCTGAAACATAAAAGATTAAAAGTCCTCAAACTACAAAGAAAACAACCGTATTCAGTAAAGCACGAGTTGTGAATAACCCAAATATGCAAACACTAAACAATTGAGCGCGTCATTTTAAATAGAACCGATTGACAAGATTTAGCAACTTCTCAACATTAAATGACTGAATGGCACCGTGTACTAAGAACATATATATGTAACCAGAGAATCAGAAAACAACACAGGGCTTCATCTTCATTATGCACATAAAGTCAGTAAGTGCTGAAGCAGGAACAAAAATATCAGTAATAGAAGTAGAAATATTATACCAACTAATACATTAACTTCACAAGTTCAGTGCTATGTCCAACTAAAATATACAATTAAAGCATTGTGACTTAGATACAGCATCAAGCATAGTACCAAACATGTGTATGAGAGTACAGGCCAACAGGAAATAAACTCAGAAACTACTCACACAAGTCAGCTTAAACTCGAGATTGTACAGGTGCAAATATGTAATGGTTGATTCAAGCAAATTAGGAAACTATAATAGTGACCTACCCAATTTAAATAAGAATAACCTATAACATAATTGCCACGCATGGAAATTATAAACATACCATGTAATGCGGAATAAGTGATGCTCCATATTTAGTTCTGAATATCCTTTCCAAACAATCGACCAAAGCATTTTCCAGACCAGGGTAATCCGCATTGGTTTGCAGAGCACTATCATTAAAAAAAATGCACCATAAACCTCAACAATTTACAATATAAAGAAAAAAAAATAGAACACGTATCCTGAAAAACATGAGTTGATTACGTCGTGTTTATGAGGATGCATACAATCGCGCGTGTAGAATAAGGAGGGTTTCGAAAGCTACCTAATAATAGCAGGGAGAGGGAAGCGGGTGAGAAATTCCTGAGCTGAAGTGTCGGAGAGAGCACCTGAATTCATGGCGTCAGCTACAGATACAGATAAAATACACATAAAATGGTACAGTATAAAATCTGAATAGAAGGGAGAGATTGAGGGCACCTGGTTGATAAGCGAAGTCGGAAGCAGCTTCGAGCAGCTGAGAGGGGTCGGAGGAGAATTCTTCGTCCATGGCTTGCTGCAAAAGTTTACACGAGCAGAGTGAAGAAATTGACGACGGTGCAGACTCGACTCTCGAGTGTGTATGTAAACCGTAAGGAATAATTGCAATTCAGTCCTTGAACATATTCATATTCAATTTTTTTAATTGTTTGACATATAACACACATAAATAGTGAGCCAAAGGGAAGATAGCAACTCAGGCTAGGGGTGGGTGGGTGGCCAAACGTGGCTGAAACTGGGTTTCAAGTCCATATTGGAACCATGTAAGATGATTTACGGACCATCAATCGTAATTTGGTTCCAAAACCCGGGACCATGTAAATTTAGGTTATGGTTCATTGGTCTCGAAACCATGGGATCTAGGTGGAAAGCGGCGGTTAAAATCGATATTTTTATTTTTTTTCTGGTAAAAACATGTTATAAAAATATTAAATATTTATTATGATGTTTTATATTCGAAATTGTATGAGACGCGTCTTAAATTAAATGTTGTAAGTGAGTTGTGTGAACTTTGATTTCTCTATACTTTAGTGACTCGTTTCCTATTGTTGATTGAATTGATAAAATAATTTGGATAAGTTAGGATTTGATAGGATAATATAATTAAGTTCTCTATCATGCTTGGGAAGTATGACTATGTGTGGTTATTTTAGTAGGATAACAATATTTTGTTTGATATTGACGATAAAGTTTGATACATTTCCAAAATGACCAAATTACCCCAAATAAAAATATAACATGATACTACCCTCGCGTACGAGGGACTAGGGATGGAATGGGGGTGGGGGTGATCTGAGGACCCAGACCGCCCCGGCCCTAGAATGGTTGAACAGGGGTGGGCGGGGTGACTCGTCCTGACCTGAATTAAATAAAATTAAATACAAAATATCTCAAACAATTGATATCTATACTAAATAATTTGTCTTGGTCAATCAAGTTTCCCAAACGAGTCTTAAGAAGATATATAGGCAGGTTAATATTATTAATAATATTAAGTTTGAAACTCAATATTATTATGAATATTAAGTCCAATTTTTTTCTATTATTTTTTTCTTTTTTATAATTGAAATTGATAGAGCGTTTAAAAAAATTCAAAAAATTATGAAAAGAGAAAAAAAAGACGATTCCAATTAAATCGGAATCGAAACCGTGGAAGAACTGGGTTTCGATTTGGACATTATAATTGAAATTGATAAAGCGTTTATTCAATCTTTTGACATTATATTTTACACTATTATTTTCTAAAAAATTCTACAAACAATTAACGTCTCTAAAAGATCCTAATCATATATATCAACACAATCATTATGTTTTCTCTATGCATCAAAATTTAACTCTTAACTTTTAAAAAAAAATCCCATTATTATTTACTCAGAAAATAAAAGTGGATTGAATGAAAGGGCAATCAATCACAATCTCAACTTCGAAGTGTAAACAACTTTAATATATATATAAATATAGGAGGAGGATGAGGATCTAAGTAGACCACATATTATAGTGAGACAATGTAGACTCATCTCAACCCTCTTTTTTCTGTACCAATGGCTAAGATAAATAGGGGTTAAAATTATATTAAACATTTAATTAAGGTAAAATAAGGGTATAATTGTCAAAACAAACATGTGGGGGACCATCCAAATATGAAATCAGTTATTAGGGAGAGAAAATCATGTGGGGAGAGAGAACATCGCGAGAAAATCGCGTTGGAGAGAGAAAATCACGCATGTGTTGTAAAAATGCGGTATGTTTTGTACACTTATCATATATTTGATGTGTCTTAACACTATTTTCTGCGTATTAAAATGATCAAACAAAAACATGTGGGGACCAGTGAATCAATGAGTTAGTTATAGAGAGAGAGAATCACTCGTTAATATGTGGGGGCCGTGGAATGTGGATTAAGTAGGGGTGATCAAAAATTTTGGAAAAGCACTTGGGACCCCGGAACGCACCAAACCGCACCGTTCATAATAATTTATGACCAAAACCGCGATTTAAAATATTAGATAAAACCATCACGCATTATTGGTGCGGTTATGGTTTGGATTTTGAAAAACCGCCAAAACCGCACCTTTTGCACCGCGCCTCATAATTTAGAGTAAAATAAAATATTGTTCTTTAGTCTTGTGTTAAATAGTTAGACAATAAATATATTAAAAACTAATTTATGAATGATATAATTAGATTCACATTTTGTATATAAAATTATAACGCATTTTACATTTTTTTCATGTCGTTACAATGCATCATGTTTTGCATTAAAATAGAACAACATTACATTGCATTACATATTGAATGTAATAGAAATAAAAGATATTGCAATGTACATTTTATTCACAACAATACACATTGTTTAAAAAAAATCATTTTTCAATTATAATATTTTTCTTTGGTTTTTTCTTTAAAAGGTCATAACAAAATTATATTAATTTATTAATTATATAATATTTTTGTTAATTAAAACCACAAAACCGCCCGTTACCGCCCGCCACCGCTTCAAACCGCACCTTCGATTTTACTTCATAAAACCGCGATTTGAAAATTTTATTTAACCGAACCGCATATAACAATTCGGTTTGAAATTTACTCAAAAAACCGCAAAATCGCACCGTGATCACCCCTAGGATTAAGTAAATCAGTTGTAGAGAGAGAGAAAATCACACTCATTATTGTACTGTATATTTAACATATATTTAAGGTATATTTAACACTATTATGTTGTATATTCAACATATTTGTCTTTGTATATTACAAAATCCAAACGAGAAAATATAAGTATACAACAAAACACATATAAGTGTAACTGAGAAAACACATATAAGTATACAACAACAAAAATAAGTATACATAAACAAAAATACATACATCAAAAATTAACTATTTATACACAAAAACAAATATAAGTATACATCAAAAACATATAACTATATAAGTGTAAAGTAATCTAAGCGCCTCCCTCGTATGCCTTCGTTTTCTCCACGTCAAAGATCGTCTTCTTCACCAATCCTCCAATCCTATCATTTTATTCGAAACCCCAAAAATATCTCTCGAACTCGGCACTCCGATCGCCTTCTTCAATTGGCGGTCAAATTCGATCTCTTTTTGATCGAATTGGGGGATAAGAAATTAAGAATCAATTAGGAAATCTCCAATTTACCATTTGAGACGGAGAGAAAAAAAAGAGAAAAAAAAATGGGATGAGGGCACGACCATGGCGTAACGTCAAAGCGTAACATTGCATCAATCAAGCGGCATCTTGTCATTGGCAAAGGCCTCTAATTAACATATGGTAGCGGATTCTTTCTTAACTTTGGCCTGACGCGTTCTCCTTGCCGGCCGTTCACCATTGCTGTTGTATGAAAGCTTCGACGAGCTGAGAAGTCGAGAGGACTAGAGAAAGATTTTGATTTAGTGTAATTACACAATTACAATGCTGCCCTTTTCAAATTTAAAATAAATCAAAAATATTTATTAAATTGGGTAAATCTCAACCATCTAAAATTACAGATTTGTGGACAGGATTAGTTCACATTGTCTCACTCTAATTATGTGGTCTCATTTGATTCAATCCATATATATATATATATATATATATAAATTTTAGTTGTGAATTTAAAAATATTTAAGAATTTACATTATTTGTTGTCTTATAAGAAAAAAATAAATTCATCTTCTTAGATTGAATTAAACTTAATTCAAGTAGAATGGGTTCGAGTAGTGCATGCATGGGTTCTCGTAAATCAACTGTCACTGTATGTTAATTTAGATCGACCCAATTAAAAGACTAAAACACATGGAATTTTGGATCAAAAAGTTATAATAAAAATTGATGTTTTGTGGTTAATTTAGAATGGATTTTAGTATAATTCGTTTCTCCAAAAAGTTAATTTCAGAGAAGTCATAATTTGGGTTTTTTTGAAAAGTCACTTATTGAGAAGTCAATTTTCTCAATGGACTTTTACATAAAGTGCTCTCTCATAGGTGCACAAATATGTTTCTCAACTAAACATTAAAACACATAAAAATAAATAAACAAATTTGTTAGATTATGTGTGACAATTTGAGGTGCGATATAATTGATCGTCACAAACATGGTACGAAATTTAAGGATTTGGGATGGGACTTATCGAATTCAGGCCATTATCAAATCATGACGACAATGCCCATTAAAATAGGGTTGTTAATGGGTTGGCACGATAAACAAGATAAAAATCATATATTTGTTTTAGCTAATAGCCTCATCTTGGCCTTGTTAGGTAGCAACCACTAAACAAGTAGTCAAATATGAGGGGCTATCTTTTCCAATGTTGGTAGTTGGTGAAGGATGACAATTACGAATTGGATTTGTATTCTCTTGAGGGTGCAACTATTCTTCCTTTCGTTTGCCTATATAAAAGGCTTGAGGGGAGTGGATGGTGGAATATGGCAAGCAATTGAAGTCTTGGCCATCCAAAAGGTGGAGAGGAAAAATGAGTGTACACACTGGGAGATCAATTTGGGTGAGCCAAATTATGATAGGTCTTGGGAAACACTCGGGATATTTTTCTCTCGGGTAACATAAATGGGTTGGGGAGAGTGTTCTTTGATAGTTAGTAAAGTGGTTGTACGAGAGTCTTTTATTCTTGGGTTTGGTCCATAAAACTCAAAGGGTGTATTTTTCTTGTACCAGGAAATTCTTTATTAGTAAAGAACAAAAACTCTCGTGGACGTAGGCGGGTTTTGCCGAACCACGTAAAATCTCTGTGTGCATTTTATTTTCTATCGGTGTCATTTATTTTTGCCATCATCTTGTTGGTGTGATTTGTCGGGTATTTCGGTTAAATCAAATCTCGGATCACGACACGCCTTCGCTGCGCCCAACAAGTGGTATCAGAGCCACTTGGTAAGCTGGGCAAGGTAGAAAATTGAGATTTGAATTTTTCCGGATGGAGACTGTGGTAGTGACAAATCCATTCAAGGTGCAACAATTTGATGGCAAAGGGAATTTCACTCCTTGGCAATAAAAGGGTGAAGGATCTCCTAGTTCAACGAGGCCTGGCAATGGCGTTGAAGGGAAATGAGAGAAAATTGATAGATATGAAAGGTGCACAGTGGGCAAATCTGGATCAACTGGGGAAAGTTGGTGTAAAGATTGAGGAAGAAGATAAAACCCTTTTACTTCTTACCTCTATCCCGGATTCATATGATAGTCTAGTGACAATGTTGTTATTCGGGAAAGACACACTGGGCTAGCTAGGAGCATATATAAAAGCATCGTTGTTGTCACATAAAAAGAATTGCAAACTAGGAGAAGGGACATGGATATGCTTTGGTTACTCGAAAAATGAATTGGAAACGGGAGGTAATTCTGGTGGTGGATCTGTAATCAGCAGGTCAGATTCAAGGACCAGGGAAAGGGTGTTGTATGCTATCGTTATCACGAGGAGGGTCACATTAAAAGGAATTATCCTTGGAGAAAGAAGGATAATGCCGGTGATGGTGGCGGTGTTGATGTGGTGATAGATGCGGAAGATGGAGATATCTCACAGTCTCCACAAGGATTGATACTTCTTCTCGAGATTGATGGATTTTAGATTCGGGATGCGTAATGCATGCGTATTCCATAATGAATTATTTTGATTTACTTCAATTGAGGGCAGAAATTTTGTTCTCTGGTGATGGTTCTACTTCTAGAATCATGAGATTGGAGTGGTGAAAATCAAAATAGGTGATGGAGTGGACCGTACTTTGGGTGGTGTGACCTATGTCCCAAAAATACGGATGAATCTAATTTGTTGCCAAGTGGATTCCAATAGCTGCGATATTCAGCTGGAGGTGGAGTCCTGAAAGTCACACGTGGCGGAAGGGTCCTAAGGGTGAGAGAGAAGTATCGAAATATGTATCGTCTCGTGACCTCAAGGATTACTTGAAGTGGAGCGCCAAAGGCTTCGGGGAGAAAGCGGGTGTGAGGGAAATCTGGCTTTGGCGAGATGATGGATTGAGGTCGTCCTCCGGTAGTCAATGGTGGTGTTGAATTTGCATGTGTGCGTTGGCGATTGAATCGGTGGAGTTAGGACCTTACCGATTTGGCATGTGCGAGATGATTGAAGGCGATGGTGTTTGATATTTTGGTTTTGTGGATGATGTTGTTTTGTGGTGCGGTGGAGATTGTTAGGTAGCAACCACTAAACAAGTAGTCAAATATGAAGGGCTATCTTTTCCAAGGTTGGTAGTTGGCTGAAGGATGACAATTACAAATTGGATTTGTATTCTCTTGAGGGTGCAACTATTCTTCCTTTCGTTTGCCTATAAAAGGCTTGAGGGAGCGCATGGTGGAATATGGCAAGCAATTGAAGTGCTTGGTAGGCACGACCAAACGGCCGAAGGGCAGGAAGAGGAACCGAGCAGAAGCAAGTGGTCAGCGGTTCCTGGAACCATTGACCGATTCACAGTTCTCAACCGCTGAAGAATCGACCTCTATCGGTTCGGTTCCGTTTTCTCCTTTGGAAGAACCGTGGAACCGGCGGTTCCACGGTTCCGGTTCCACGGTTTCGGTTCCACGGTTCAGAACCACCGGTTCCACGATTCCGAATCGTAGAACCGCCAGCTAATATATGTTTTGAATTTTTTTTAATATAATTATATCATGTTGCCATTTTTTTATTCTTTAAAAAATGACCGTTGCACCAACGGTCCAATTTGAGAGGCCTTCATACTTTGGCCTTGGAATTGGCCATTTGGCCTTGGAATTGGGGCTGCAACGTGCAGCCCCCAATTTTTTAATTTTTTTTTGTTTTATTTTTTTGTTTTATTCTTCTATAAATACCCCTCCCCTAATTCATTTTTTCACACCAATCTCTCAATTTCTCTCTAATTTCTATCTCACATTTCACTCTTGTTATTTAAGGCTATGAAATTTCTCTCAATCTCTCTCTAATCTCTAATTCATTTATTTATAACTTATTATTTGAAATTTTCTTCTTTTAAATTCTATAAATTACTTTCAAAAATATAACGTATATTAAATATTGAATTGTCTATTTGATTTATAGTTTTATACTTCAATTCTTGTATCTATAAATTTAATATATATATATATATTATGGCAAATTCATCCGAACCCCGTGATATCACCGGATTAAGCGGACGAGGAGCAAGAGATCGAGCAATTATTTGAAACGCTTGAGAAAGTGTTGATCAAATTCCAACAAGTGGTAAAAAACCTCGAGCTCCTAAATCCGACATGTTTGTTAAACATTTCAACAAAGTCAAGCTTCTATCCGGGGAAATCCGAGCAAAATGCAAATATTGTGAGGTGATTCTCATTTTTTTTATTTTTGTAATTTTATATTTTAAGTTTTTATTAAATATATACATTACTATTTTATTTTTATTATTTTTTAGACTTCTTATAAATTACAACAAGGATGTGGGTATGGATCTTTAAAGAAGCACATGGGAAAAAAATATCCTGTGGAATTTGGATATGCTCCAACACAAACTCAATTGCACGGGTATGTCGGATCTTTAAGTCTCGGTGGGAGTACGCAAAATCAACCCGGTTTATTTAAATATGATGATAGAGTATGGAGAGAAAATTTAGCTAAATTTGTATCTATAGAACATCTTTCGTTTAGTTTTGGAGAAAAACTAAGTTTTGAAGAACTTTGTCAATCTTCACTAAATCCCGCTACTAAACATGTTCCTGAAGCTTCCGACACGTGAAATTAGAAAATTAGTAAAAAATGGTAAAAAAATTAATTAATGAATTTGGTTCTTTCGTTCAAAAAGTATCTATTTGTTACGATATTTGGAGTGATCATTGACGAACACATAATTATATGGGTATTACATGTCATTGGATAGATAGTTCTTGGCATTTACAAAAACGATTAATTGCTTATAGATTATTTGATGAAAGACATCTGAGAATATTGTTAATATGATAAATTTAATTTTGCAAGAATATAATTTAGTTGATAAAATATTTTCTATTTCATTTGATAATGCTAGTTCAAATAATGCTAGTATTGAAGAACATACTTCATTATGTCAACCATCTTTAGGGGTAGATATTTCCATATTAGATGTATTTGTCACGTACTAAATTTATGTGTCCAAGATGGATTAACTTATTTAAACGAGCATATTCAACCAATTAGAAGCGCACTTCAATATTTATGGGGACATCCAACAATTATGCACCAATGGGGTAAATATTGTAAAGCGAATAATAAAAGACCTAAAAGATTTCTAGAGATGTACCAACACGTTGGAACTCAACATATGATTTATTACAAGCTTCATTTGATTATAAGGAATTATTGTGTTAATTTCTTAACTCTTTGATCACAGGAATTCATTTATATCCTTACCAATGGAATAAATGCGCTTCTTTATGTGAGATGCTAGGAGTTTTTTCGAATCAACAAATTTATTATCGGTGTTTATTATCCATTTTGCAAATCTAGTATTAATGAATTGTATTAATATTGCTACCACTTTTAATGAATGCATAACTGATCCACTTTTACATGATTGTATTGAAAAAAATGAAATTGAAATGGTGTAAATATTTTCAAACTATCCGAACTTTATTTAATTGCTTTTGTATTAGATCCCATATGTAAATTAGATTTATTAGAAGATTTGTTAAATGTATATTATGATGCTTTATATCCAGGATCTTGATCCAAGTGGGATAAACCTAGTGTTAGACTAATTTTACTTCAAGTTAGACAAGGACTAAATGAACTTTATAATGAATATAGTTTAAAATTTAAGGAGAAACGAGTCGACAAGAAATACAACCTACATCTAATACTTCAATAGGTTTAAAGAAATTTAACATAGCACAACGCTTAGTTAGGGAAAAAAAGTAAGCGACCACGGAGTTCCTCAACTTCTAACATAGAACTTGAGAATTATTACACTACAAGTTTTGAATTTAGTGAATCGGATAATGATGATTTGGACATATTGCGGTGGTGGTCACAAAAAGCCAAAGTTATCCAATCCTTCCAATCATAGCGAGGAGATTTTAGCATGTCCGTTTATTTGTGGCGGTAGAGCAAGCTTTTAGCTCGGTGGGAACCATCAGTTCCACGGTATTGAATTATATAATGTTATATTAAACAAAAAAAAAAAAAAAAAAAGAAGACGGTTCCACGGTTCGAAGCGAAATGGGAACCGTCGGTTCTGATTCGGTTGGAACCGAACCGGCTGTTCCATTATTATTTGGAATTGGAACCGGTGGTTCCAGAACCGTGGACAGGCCTAGTGCTTGGCCTTCCAACCGGGTGGAGAGGAAAAATAAGTGTACACACCTCGGGAGATCAATTTGAGTGAGTCAAATTGTGATAGGTGCGGAGAAACACTCGGGGTATTTTTCTCTCGGGTAACACAAAGGGGTTGGGGAGAGTGTTATTTGATAGCTAGTAAAGTGGTTGTCGAGAGTCTTTTATTCTTAGGTTTAGTCCATAAAACTCGGGGTGTATTTTTCTTGTCATCGGAAATTCTTTATTAGTAAAGAAACGAAAACTCTCGTGGACGTGGCGGTTTTTCCGAACTACGTAAAATCTCTGTGTGCATTTTATTTTCTGTCGGCGTCATTTATTTTTGTCATCATCTTGTTGATGTGATTTATCGGGTATTTCGGTTAAATCAAATCTCGGATCGAAGCAAAATTGCTTTTTTGGTCCGTTAAGTTGGCTCGATTTCGCTTTTAGTCCTTTAATTTTTATGGGTTGCGTTTTGCAAACACTAACTTTTCTAAACCTGCACATTTAGTCCGATTTCAAAATTTCGGGGCTATCTTATCCCTAAAATGCTGAGTTTCACCATTTTTCCTTGAAATGATTATTTTGCCCCTTTTTGGAAAATTAAAATTAAAGAAAAGAATAGAAAAATAATAATAAAATAAATAAATAAATAAACTTAAATTAAATTAAATAAAATGGTCGAACATATATTTTCATATTTTTCAACATTAAATAAAAATTAAATAAAAATAAAAAATAAAAATAATAGAAATTTATATTCTTTTTTTTTTCATTTTTCGTCATTTTGTTTTCTATTTTTTTTAATTTTTATTTATAGTAAAAAATTGCAAATAGATATTTTTTTCCTATTTTATTATTTTTATTTTTTTTAAGTTTAATTTACAGTGAAAATTGTAAGTCTATATTTTTTCTTTTTTTTTGTTTTCAATTTTTCTTTAATTTTAATTTACGGTTGAAAATTACAGATATATATATTTTTTTGGTTTTCTTTTTATTTTTTATTTTTACATATAGTTGAAAATAATACATATTTTTTCTGTTCATTTTTCATTTTATTTTTTAATTTTATTTACAGTTGAAAATTATAAATATATGTTCATATTATTTTTTTAAATTAAATTAAAAAAAAATTCGAACAAATATATTTTATATTTTTCAGCTTTAAATAAAATTAAGGAAAACTAGAAAAACAAAAAAGTACATTATTTTCTTTTTCTTTTGGTTTTTCTATTTCTTCTATTTTTATTTTTATTTAATTTCAATTTACAGTTGAAAATTATAGATATATATGTTTTTTTTGTTTCTATTTTTTTTAATTTTATATATAGTTGAAAATTGTAAATACATATTTTTTCTATTTTGTTTTTATTTTTTTTAATTTTATTTACAATTGAAAATTATAAATATATGTTCAGATTATTTTATTTAAATAAAATTAAAAAAAAGTCCAACATATTTTTATATTTGTCAACTTTTTCTTTAATTTAATTTAATCTTATAATTATCTTTATTATTTAATTTTATTGAGATATTACACAAGTCATGTGATATGCACATGACCAAGGTTTCCATCCAAAAAAGGAAAATAGTCATTTCATGAAAAAATGACCCAACTCAGCATTTTAGGGATAAGATATCCCCGAAATTTTGAAATCGAACTAAATGTGCAGGTTTAGAAAAGTTAGTGTTTGCCAAACGCAACCCATAAAAATTAAAGGACTAAAAGCGAAATCGAGCCAACTTAACGGACCAAAAAAACAATTTTGTCTCAGATCACGATACGCCTCCGCTGCGCCCAACATGCCTAACTAAGTAAATTTAATTGTTTTGCTTATTATGTCGTGTTGTTATTGTGTCATGTTTGTATTTAAATTGCAGATCCGATAAAATTATCATGTTGTGTTGGAGCTGTTATTGTACCGGCCCCATGAACGATTTGCCAACCCGGCCTACTTCCAACAATTAGATAGTATCATTTTTGCTACCTATAGCTACTGCACTAACTTAGCAATTTCCCCAAAAATTAAGATACAAGATTTTTTTACTGATTAACGCTAGGGATTGAGTTTTTAACTTGTACACAGACGTGTGGAGGTAAGCAAAATTAGGGGGGTGTCCATTTATGCCCATCTGCAAAACTTTGGTATTTCCCATCATTATGAAATTCCAGAATACTTGCACCATTTTGGCACTCGGCGTGCCATGGTTACATCAGTCCATTTTGACAGGCCTAACTGGGCACTCATAGCCTGATACGCAGTGCAGTACTTGATTCTACATTAATGCTGGATGTGATCTCATCGCACGGCCCATTTTAACCCTATTACCCACCCTCTCTTGAAATTGATGTCAAAATGGATATATTAATAAGTGATGAAATACTATTTATAATAGAGATTTGTCAACTGCAAAATGAGCAATCTGCAATCAACACTCAAAATCTTTGTTGCATTAGACATTCAATCTCCTATTCATTTTCATATATATGGTATTTCATCACATATATATCCAATATCATTATTTACCATCACATATATATCCAATATCATTATTTACATGCCATATGGATGAAAAGTGATCGATGCCATTGAAACTATGTAATGAAACACTATTTCACACGATCCTATTTCTCAATACATGTTGACGTGCATTTTCAATATGTATTAGACCCTATTTCACATCATGATATTTCTAAATGCATGCGATCAATCAATAGATAACGAATGTATTGAATGGGAGTTTTCAATATGTATTTGACGGGTATTGATGAGAATGAGAATGAAATACCGATCGATGGATTAAGATTTTCTGTTCCACTTTGCCTATGATCCACTCTCTAGTCCATACACAGGATAAATGACACATGTACAATTGTGACATTATGTAACATCACCATGTAAACATATCATTCGTTTGAGAGAAAAATTCACTTTTGGTCCCATTAGACTTACCCCTGGTGATTTTAGTTCTATTAGACACACTTTTAGTCCTAAATCGATATTTTTCACCAAAAATAGTCCCATAGGACTCGAAAACTGAAAATGCGTTAAAAAATTAACGAAAACCGTTAGTGATGACAAAAATGGTCTCATAGGACACCAAAGTTAAATTTTTAACAACAAAAATGGTCCCATAGAATACCAAAGTTAAATTTTTAACCAAAAATGGTCCCATTATTTTTTTGGGTTAAATTTAATATTATTGATGATAAAATTTATTTTTAATTTTATATTTTGAGTAATTAATTTAAATTAATATTGTGAATGTCCAACTTGAAAACTAAAAAAAATCTCTGTCCATCAAATATTTTTCTAAAAATATCTTTTTCCAGTGCATTTTATTTTACTAAAACAAATTCTCTTACTTAAATATTTAGAAAAACAAATAATTTTCCTATATTTTTTTTAGTTTAAATCACTTGATTTTAAAAATACAAGCATTTACAAAAATCACATTTACATATTGGGAAATATATGTAGTTCAACTATCAATAAAATAAAAAAGTTTACGATATTAAATAATTTCATAATTTTTAAATATAGGAATTATTTTTAAAAATTTTAGAAAAAAACTATTAAAAATATTTTAGTAATGTTAACCTAGCTCACATTTTTTATCATTTTCAAATATTATATTTTTATTTTTTATATTTTTAAATCAAACTTTACATTTCATCAAAAAACAAAATTAAACTTTACATATATACACATACATGCACTGGGTTATTTGAGACCAGTATCATGGGGCAAGAACATAAGAACCAAAAAAAACTTTACATATATACACATACATGCACTTGGTTATATATGCATGTATTTGATCTTTTTTTTTCGTATTACACATTCACAAAAAATAAATTAATTAACATCTACTTTTAAAAATTATTTTTCACCATCATGCATGTTAAAGTTTTCAAAGTCTTTAACAAGCATGGTCTTTCTTGCTTGCTTTACCTTCTTAGTCCCTTCATAAATTGTCTCCAATTTTTCCCAAACTTCATGTGCCGACCTTATGCCTCTTATGCGATTATACTCGGTGGTCGTAAGAGAACAATGCAAAATATTTAAGGCCTTACCGTTTAGAGAGAAAGCCTTTTTGTCATTTTCATCGAACTCTTTCAAAGGTTTAGGAGTCAAGGCGCCATCCTCCGATTTCTTGGTTGGTTGATCAACTCCTTCAATGACCACATTCCAAATGTCGAACCCGCACCCTTGTAGAAAGCACTCCATACGGTCTTTCCAAAATGCGTAGTTGTTGGCGTCGAATAGTGGCGGCTTGTTGGTGGAGGCGTCGGTGGTGAGATGAGCATCATGTGTAGCCATGGATCTTTCCTCTTTACTCGGAACGAGCTAGCCAAAGAGTTTGGCTCTGATACCACTTGTTAGTCCAGTGGCTACAATAATCTAGAGGGGGTGAATAGATTATCCCGGTTTTTAGATTTTGCCCTCTTTTTGAAAGACTCAAGCAAAGATGAAATCTTAAGTGTGGAAAGTAAATAGCACACGCGTCGATTTATAGTAGTTCAACCCACCTAGGGCTAATCTACTACCACCCCAGTATATCCGGGATGGATTTCAAAAAGAAAAAAAGATTTTATTAATTTACCAAATATTAATACAACACCTAGAGGATTACCACAACCCTCTTTCACCATCTTGAGGATTACCACAACCCTCTTAGAACACTTTGAGGATTACCACAACCCTCTTACAACACTTTGAGGATTACCACAACCCTCTTACAACACCTTGAAGATTACCACAACCTTCAAACACCTATCACCTAGATCACCCAAGTGTATTCTTACCACAAGAATACTCACAAGGATGTCTTGTGTTGAATGATGACCAAAATCAAGATTACAACTCAATAGTGATTGAAACAATATGAGTACAAGTGTAATAAAAAATTGAAAGCCTAGACCTCAAATTTGTGCAAGTGAAAGTGCTAAGGCTAATACAACAAGATATATGAAAGTGTTTGCTTGTTTGCTCTTTGCTTGTATGGAGTGTTGTATCTTGTTGCTTGAATGAAGCCTCTATTTATAGGAGAGGACTTGGCTTTTATTTCCAGACATTGACTCCTCCTTGGGGAGTGATTTCTTTGCAAAAGAAACTATTTAAAATGATCAATATTTGTTAGAAATCAATCCCACAAAATAGGAAAAGGTATGCCAAAAACGCAACGGATAGTTTTCTTTGATAAATAGGGGGTTCGACGTGGTCGTGAGAGATAAGATTGAAATTGAATTCTGTGAATTTTTACACGGGGGACCGGTCGGAGGGAGTGCGACTGGGCCGCCTCACTTCATGGACCGGTTGGAGTTGAAGAAATTACAAAGCAGAAGTCTCGAACCGAAGAGTGCTGCTCCCAGTCACGGTCGCCAGTGGTCGACCGGCCGCCTCACCGGTCGACCACCTGGTCGACCGATCGCTCTCCTTTTTTTTTTCTTACGTCCCATTTTTTGTTTCAAAACTCAACGGGTTGCCCTATAGGGCGACCGGTCGAGCCTGAAACAAATGTGTTGTCCAATTTTTTATCGAAAATAAACTCCAAAAAATACTCCAAAAAATAGTAAAAATATTTTAAGACGATCGGAAGTATTTATACAACATTTAGGGACATTGTTTTGGTTTAAAAACTTATTTGAACAAAATCGAACAAAATCATCAAAATCATGATAAAAACATTTATCTTACATCATTATCCAATACATAAAATAGATAGTGGAACATGAAAAATGAAAATTTGAATTTAAAATACTTAAATATCAAAATCCATCGACCCACATAAGGAGTAATAATACCTAAGATTAACCATAATCGCACATAAAAATTAATTAACCAAATCTTCCATTAACAACTCCACATGCAATCGAGCTGATCAGCGGGGCATATTTTCTGATTCTCCACCGCCGGCCACTGGCTCAGAGAGTTGTAACTGAACATTTCCTCTGCACCGTCGTGCATTGGCGGTGAACCGTCTGCCGAGAAAAATAATGGTCGCTGAAGGTTTTCCTAGAGTGACCTCAGACTAGGTAAACGGGAAGTTAACGATGGATCATAAACCACCGTGCTCGGAGAGGATGGCGGCGGCGGGAGCTCGAAGATGGAGTTATGGTCGAGACTTGGGTCTATAGTGGAGAAACAGGGCACATGCTCTTTGGAGCCGTCAAAGTCGGCGGCAGAGGGCTCGAGGAGTGGCGGTAGGGTAGCTGAAGACGGCGAGTTGGCTTCTGGAATACCATCGGACGACCTCTTCTTGCCGCCACCTGCAGCGGAGGAGGTGCCAGATCCATTCTTTCGAAACACTCGAGAAATCACCCACTCATCCTGGCAAAAGTCAAAAAATAGAAATGTTTTGGCCAATTTGCTCGTGTGGGAACAAATTTTCTGTTCCACTACACTGAATGATAAACATGTATATATACATCTAGAAAATCAACGTCTCATATTTATATGTAAGCATATGTCTACCATTAAGTTATCAATAAGGTGAAATACAAAAATTGGAACATGAAATTAATTCAGCGCTCGTGTCAAGTTTAATCAAATGTAACATCAAGGACCAAAATTGCATGAAAGAAAAGTGAACTAGGGAAGAAAATCATCAATTTTTATTAAATCACTATTTTAATAATTAATCATATTATTATTTTATTAAAAAAATAAATATCACATCAACTATATTATTACATTTTCATTTCAAGTCATACTCTCATAATTTTTTTTCCATTTTTCCAAACATTTTTTTCACACTATATTCTCGCTGAAAATAGAAATAATTAAGGGGAACGAAGGCCAACAAATCAAACCCTGCTAAAGACATTCATATCAATGAACCATGCAAATATTTAATTGGGAAATTAATTACAAGTAAAACGCATTTAATTAACTCAAAGAAACCATAATAATAAACTCATCAATATTATTATTGTTATCATTTAAATCAACGTGTTAACTTAATTTGCACATATATAAATATATGAAAAACTTATTAAAGACTCTCATATTTAATTAATTACCTCCGAATTTCTGGACAAGTAGTGATAAGCAAGCTTGCCTTCAATGCGATACTCATGGATAACCCAGTTACTCTTCTCTCCTTTAGGAGCCCTCCCCCGGTAGAAAACTAGGGTTTTCTTCATCCCCACCAGTAAGCATGTCTTTGAGCTGTATATTTCCCTGTCTTTACCAGTTGCTTTCCAGTAACCCGCTTCTGTCGCCCGGTTCGTCCTCAACCCGGTCGGGTATTTCCGGTCACGAAGGCTGAAAAGGTACCACTCTTTCTCCCCCATCTTCGCTTTGCCTGCACAAAAAAAGAAAATAAATTAAACGAAAAAAAACCCTAATTTAATAAAACATTTAGGCCAGTTGTAATTCCAACAATCATTTTCGATTTTCTAATTATTTGAAAAACTGAGTTTATGCTTTTTATAAAAAAAAAAAAAAAAACTGAGTTTATGCTTATTTATGAAGTTTTTAATGGAAATAAATTATTTTCAGTTTTCACTTTTTATGTAAATATTTATTTGGAAACACAGCCAAATAATTTTTTACCAGTCACCAAATTTATGCGATATACCCTCAAAATTAAATTATAATTAATCACGCAAATATATGTAAAAATACACTTTAAAAACTATAATCAAACAAATTTTCACTATAATCCAGCAAATTTATATCAAAAATATACTCGAAAAACAACAAAGAAACATATTTATTTTCAAACATAAAACTCAGACAACAAACCAAACATATTATCAATTTTAATACGAAAATCAATAAAGTTTGAAAATCCACTTTCCAACACTGAAAATTGAAAATTAGCTAGACATGGAAATATAAGGCCATAGAGTTTCGTTTGAGAAGATCAAACGTATACCTGGAAGATGCCAGGGCTCGCATTTGTTGAGATCAGCTTCAGCAATGGCTCTACACGTGAAATTACAGTCTGAACCCCGGAGGCAAATGTGGTTCATGTCTTTGGTACCAAACATTAGCCATAATATTGCTCACTCTCAGAAATTAACAAGAGAAAAACCCTAATTCATGACATGAACTTTAAAACAAAATTTTTTGGGGAAGGGTTTTCAAGATAATAAACCAATAGCCTCGAAACTGAACATGTAATTATCTAGGAAATTTGTGAGATAATATCGTTGATGAATTAAGTGGCAGGAGGAAAGGCAAAATAATGAGGTATTATGTGGCTGGAAAAAATCTGTCAATTTTGGGGTGTCTTTGTGGGTTTCTGATATTTCCTGTACTCTAGGGCTAGCTAGGGATGATGTATGCAATATGTATATATGTGCATGTGATTTATCCTATGGTAGTAATAGCCTAATAGGGGTATTTTTTAAACTATATAAACTTACATAAATATGTTTATTGGTAATTGAATTTGACATGATCAAACAGAATTAATTATGAAACTTATATGTTTTTTTTTATTTATATTAATATTCAAAATTATTGATAAGTATTATAGAAAAGTGAAACTGAATGAATCGTAGTTGAACATTAAAATAAAAATTGATTACGTTATGGGTCTATTTCACGTCACCAAATGGGTAGGAATTTATTACAGGTGGGTTCATTACCATTAGATGAAAGACACACACATACACACCCACATGAGTGTGTCTCATCTAATGGTGATTAACACATTTGGGTTGGGTGGCATACACTTTACCCGCATTATGGTCTACATGTCTCCAAACAACTTGATCATTGACCCTGAATGTCTATGCTCGTCAAACTATATACACTTGATTTGTTGCTCAAGCACTGCGGCATAAATTGACACTATTTTACCTTTTACACAATGCAACACCAAAAATGGCACTGCACAGTTTTCACGTTGTCTTTTCTTTTTGTTTCTTTAATTTGTTAATTAAATGTATTGTTATTAATTTTCAATATCTAATTAATTTTGTATTTCAGTTAATGTACCGAAGATCTTCTAATATCTTAGCTCATGATCTTGATTTCTAAGCTAAAAATATGTCGTCTGATACTCATTGTTGGGATACTTTCATTCTTGTTCATTTCGGCGCCGGACGCGTTTTCAAAGACCTTTAATTTAATATATTTCCGTTTTCCCCTCAAAACAAAAATAGAAAATAATATTAAAATTTAATTTAATTGTATGTGACACATTTTTTTAACAAATTAAAGTACAAATTCTGCTCAAAAGTAGCGTAGATATGCACTAAAATATACAGTGCAATCTACTGGAAATGCTCTAAAATAACATTAAACTGGAGGGCATTTCGCATTTTCATTTTCCGGATTTAGATTACCAAATCGCACCTTATCATCCATATTGTTTGAGAAAAAAATTAACTCTTGGTTTTTGGTGGTTCATATATATATATGATTTCATTTATCCACTCGGGAATGAGTGAATTAAGGAGTATTATTTGTTGTTTCGTGAGGAAGCGTGCAGGTAGGGGTGGCCACGATTCTGGAACCGCCGGTTTCGCTTCCTCATTTTGGAGGACCGGAACCAGAACCGTTGTCTCACGGTTCGGTTCTAAAACCAGAACCGACGGTTCCGATCCGGTTCGGAACCCGTTCCTCCACAGTTTCCTTAACTGGAACTGTAACATCCCAAATTTCGTAAACATAAAAATAAGTTATTTGCAATTTATAAAGCGCTAAAAAAATAAACTCAAATTGAAAACACATTTGTTAAAAATAAATACTACGACTTGTCATAAATGCGAAATACTCATGGAAACGTGTCCAAAAATTTTAAAAAATAAAAATCCATAAAAGCTACTTAGTTTTTTAATATCATAAAATAGAACAAAATAAAGGGGCCCTTTAATTTCTTGATTCGACTTCCACCGTCTCCTTTGCCACGCTCCAGCTCCTTCATTCATTTGTGGAAAACATGGGGTGAGCATTCAACAGCCCAGTGGGGACGCAATGTCTAAGTTAAATACACAATATAATCACTCATGCACACACACCTATGCTTTTCATGCTTGTACAATTAAGTACCTTGCTTTTCATGCTTGTACAATTAAGTACCTTGCTTTTCATGCTTGTACAATTAAGTACCATGCTTTTCATGCTTGTACAATTAAGTACCTTGTTTCTCATGCTTGTACAATTAAGTACCATGCTTTTCATGTTTAACGTGCCCGTACACAAATAATCATACAATGCATTTAAAGTAGGTATAAGCAGTAAACCCCACCTTATAAGTAGAACTTCATGAAAAATTAAATGCGGGTGTGCGAGCCTAGAAATCGGATTCTTCGTCTCCTACGACGGTAACCGGCAGCCACTACAAGAAATTCGGTCAAAGACATCGGTTTTTAGCCGATGTCTATGTAAAAATCAACCGATGTCGTAATCGATGATGTTAAAAGTATACCTTTTCAACATCGGTTTTAAGGATACAAAAAGCGATGTTGTTATGCAACAAAGACATCGTTTTTTAACCGATGTTGTTAACTTGCGATTTGCTAGCTTTTTATGAAGTGTCATCAGGTTTTGACCGATGTTGTTGACTTCTTTGAGATCGGTGGAAAATCGATGTTATAAATGGGGTAAAAACAAGAATTATTTTTTAATTTAAAAACAATTGCCCACCATTTTATTGAAATGGTTTTGCATCAACAATCATCTGATGGCTCAAAAGCTACCTTTAAAACCGTAGGCAAGTGCACCTATCGTTTTATAGTATAGATTATTGAGTACCGAGTGTCATTCCCACGAGGATTGTAAGTACTAATAATTATCGTCTTTTTGTTATTTAATCTAACAATTTTCAGAGTTTTGTGTTTGATGAAAAAGGAAAAAACAAATTATAAATTGTAAAAATGAAGTAAAATTTGTAGAATAAGAAATCAAGAGATAGAAGTGTGTTTGAATGTAAATCCCTCTAGAATGTTTTTGTGATTTGACAAGTTAAAAGATTCAACCATAAGCCCTTAAGCAAAAACCAACCTCTTTTAATAAAATCTCATGCTATGTGGACCGTAGAAATTCCCGATTTAAGTTAATCCCTTTCTCAGGCGAAAAACTCCTAATCTCAAGTTGATTAATCGAAATCTCTTTCTAGTTAAAACCCCAAGATTGCATTATAACGATTTATGAATTCCCATATTAGGTTTGACCCTAATCCGGAAGATTTATGTCGTCCCTATATCTAGGATTGCATGCAACTCTTTTCACTTATACAAATTCTTTTTCACCATAAATCTTTCGATTACCGATGAAGAAAAGATATCAAATTAATATACCGGAAATATTAACTCGAATGAGATAAGCATGATATAAGTGAATCACACAAGACATGAGAATTTTATTAAAAACATACAAACCTTAATCACAAATCCATTCTAGAGTTCATTACACTCAAACACTAAGATTTTAGCTACTCATGATTTTGACAAAAGAGTAAATTACACAAGAAGATTTAAGCATTGTAGACATGGTGTACTTATCTTTCTCAAAACCTCAATGGACTTCTTCCTTGATTGATGATTTTGCTCCAAGCCTTCTTTTCCAATATTGCCCTGCTTTCTTCTCCAAGACCCCTTGATCCCAATTCTACTTAATGAGATGGATACAATGAATATTTCCTGAATATCTAATGAATACTTCTCCCAACTTCAACCCTTGGCTTTTATAGGCAATCAATACATTGATAGTACTCTCTTTTGTTAAACAATTGCCTCCATTTTCCTTGTTGGTTGGTGAATTCTTGTATTCAAGTGATGAGGGAGGGGACATGGGGACATGTTTCAGCAAAATAGGGTGTTAAAAGTGTACAAAAGTGGCCAAAATGGGTTGGTTGGTAAGTTTTCCCCAAATTCCGCAAAGAAAAGTTGCAAAAAGGGGTCCCGGACACGCCCGTGTCGGGCAGCACGGCCAGGCCGTGCTGCACAAAATTTTCTGGAAACAGGCCTGACACGGCCGTGTTGGACAACACGGCCAGGCCGTGTTGTACGACACGGCCGTGTTGAACGACACGGCCAGGCCGTGTTCGGGGCTGTTTTGTGCGATTTTTCCTCCTCTTTTGATCCCTTTCAACATGGCGTGTTCGGTGACACGGTTTGGCCGTTTTGGACCCTTTTTCCAATTTTTATCCAATTTATTTCCTTCTTTTTTGAACATGGCCATGTTACTTAACACCCCAAGTCATGTTGAGTGATTTTCTTGCCTTTTTTCAAGTAATATTGGCTTCACATTGCTCCAAATTGTTCCACCTATAATGTTAAACACATCACACGATGAAATGCTACGTAAATACTTGAGAAACTATGATTTTTCTAACAAAACAATCCAAAAACTATTGAATTAATAATACAAAATATGTGCAAAATGACACTTATCAAACCGCCTCCAACTTGGAAATTTTGCTTGTCCTCAAGCAATTTTTAAAACAAAGAGATGGGTTGAAAACAAAAAGAGATATCTATTTTCACAATTTCGACATGATTGAAGTGAAGCGCTAACCTTTTTCTTCCCAATTAAGTCAATCCATCCGTTTTTCAAATCAACCAATTTGTTAAAAAAGAGTGACTTCAATAATTGGAATCGTTCAAAACATCACGGTTGTCATATCACGAAAAATTTGTCGTTCATATGCTTAGATCAAATACAAAAATGTAATGATAAAAGGAGAAGTCCAAAACTCGGGTCTTTTCAATTTTTTTTTTTTTTTTTTATATTGCAAATATAATTATAAAATCGAGGACATTTTTGAGGCAAACTTCCACTAGGTTTAAATTTTGAATGTCTTTTCAAAAACTCCTAGGGTGGTGTCCCATATTCATATTTGTGTCGTAGTTTTACGTAAGAGACAAACATGGGGCTCATGAATGCTCCTAGTTACTAAGCAACAACAAACAGAGGAATATAACCTCGATTTGTCCCTTTATATAACAAGATATTAGCACAATTTTTTTTTTTTTTTTTTTTTTTTTTTAAACCCGAGTTGTGGTTTCTCTAGTGATCATGACACAAAGTATCTAGATTTAAGCAAAGTCCAAGCTAACTTCATGACATTAAACTCTTTTGGCCAAATTCATCCTTTTACTAGAGTCACGCTAGTTTAAAAACATTTTGGCAATTTGAGTTTTCAAAAAGATAGACTTTTTCGGGATAAAAATGGTCAACCAATCCACAACTAACCTATCTAATTGTAAAAAAATTACCTCATGTTTGTTTGCAAGGTATTGATAAGGTGCGTGAAAAGAAAACGAAATATCCACAAAGAAAGCTAAAATACCCAAAGCTAAAGAAAATAGTTCAAATCAAGCGTTCTAACAAATCTCGCCACCCCCAACTTCAAGGGTCACATTGTCCCCAATGTGAAGAGGAGATGGGATACAAAATGGAGCAAAGGAAACGAAAACTAATACAAAGACAAATACGACCTTATGACGGTGGTGGGAAGTGTCCTTGAGAGAGGTGCCATTGATGGAGTTGAGAGAAAAGGGCATTTTGTTGTTGTTGGTCCTCTCGAATATCCCTAATGACGCCAAATTGTTGCTCCATCATTTGTTGTTGGCGGTCAGCATATATTCTTTGGCGTTCGAGCATCGTTTGTTGATATGATAGCATGTCTCTTTGGTGTTGTTGCTCTGTAGGATAGCTTGAAGATTGACTTGTTCATGTGGTGCGGTGGTGGTGGTGGGTGAGATGAAGGAGTATGGGTTGGTGAACCCCTTGGAGGAGATGGAGATTCGGGAGCATCATCCTCATGGGAGGTAGTTCGAGGCGGTTCTGTCATCCTCCGGATTGTGTCGCATACCCATCAACCAATTGTCACGACACGAATTGTAGTTCGTGCCGGGTCGGGAAGTAATAGTCGTTGGGATGTATGTCTAAAAAGCAAGCAAAATTGATCATTGATTCTTTCAATTAATTTTATAGCAGTACATACCTCGAGATCAATACGATTCTGCTTCCTCGCGCTTGTTGTAAATCCGTTAAGTCATGCTCAAGTGAAGAGCAATTGGAGTAATTAGGCCTCCAACGAGAATTTTACTACATTCGCCCGCCCGACTTTACGAAAATGGCGTGCTAAGTGAGACCGGTGTCAGTGTGTTTGCCATAGACCATAGCCCATAAAAACAATAGCTCGTCCTTCCTCAAATTCCCGTCACTTTCCCCTACCGAAAAGTGTGCTAGCCATCACACGATGCATATAACGAAAACAAGGATTTATTACGCGTGATACTTTAGCACGAGAAGCAACATAGTCATATGAAGGAGCTATTTCATTCCAAAACCGCTGCGGCATTAAAGTCGCTAGGAAAGCGTCTGTTACCATCAATCGGAGACCATATATTTGATTGAAGTCGGCAAGAGTCAATGTATACTCTTGATTGAACAAGTTTAAAAGAGATGAGGCCGTCCCTAGCATGAGTTCCGTGAGGATTTCGGCGTTGAATGAGCTAAGGAATTCGGTGTGGTGACGCGCTCATAAGTTGGTGCTTTCGCACCCATGAATTGTCCCCACCCAACTTGTTCAAACATCCAATCAATATCTTCTTGTAGAGGGTCTCTAATGTCATGGCGTCAGGATACCTGGTGTTGTGCAACGGTTTACTCAACAATTGTTGATATCGGGTTGCTTGCTCGTCATCCCGGAATAGAATGCCGTGGCGATTACTTGGTGGATTAGCCGGAGGGGCGGCGAGAGCCGAGGGTCCCCAGGCACCGGAAGGAGCGGTAACTTCGACCGTTTTGACATGGTAGTCTGAAAAAGGAACTTTTGAAAGCAACATACAATACAAGGACGATTCTATTAATATTTCTTTGAAAACCAACTATCCTATAAAAACCATGCCTCAATTAAATTCCCAACAATAACATCATCCCATCACCTTCAAGTTCTCATCAAAATAGCAAGTAAGTTACAACAAAGCACGGTTTCCACTCATGATCAATCATATGATTCTAACAATCAATCAATCAACCAACAAACGCTCATATCGTTATATTTAGGCAACAATAAACGCTTTCATTCGTTTAGGACCAATTTCGTTGGTGAAATTAAGCAAGATAATTCCAACAATTGACTTCACATGATTTTACCCATACAAATTTCAATAGCACATGGGGCCAACATCATCACCATAAAAATCCAAAATTACCCTCATCTTCAACACAAATAATTAGGCATAAAAATTCCAAAAATTTAAGTTAAATCAAAAAGCCCTAAATGATAGAAATTTCAAACAATTATGAACAAATTGAAAGCATAAAAACAAAAATGATGAAATTAAACACAAAAAAATAACATAGAAAATCATACCTTGAAATAGAAACCCACAAGAGAAATCTCCCAAAAAAAAACACAAAATTCCCAACAATCAATCGGTAGAAGTGTTAGCAATGGAGGAAAGATGGTGTTTTATGGAAGAATTTGAGTTTAGATAGAAGAGTGAGGTGAATTTGGGGAAATTTTGGGGAAGAAGAGGGGTTTTAGGGTTTTGGGAAGAAAAATCGGAAAAATAGCCCAATTCAAACCCACTTTGTTTTTAACGGCCGGACACGGCCGTGTAATGGCGACACGGCCTGGCCGTGTTCCGGGCTGTTTGTTGGAAAAAAAATTTGGGCCCGAACACAGGCGTGTCGGGCGACACGGCCCGGCCGTGTTCGGGCCAATTTTCAATTTTTTTTATTTTTTTTTTTTTAATTAAAATATAAAAGGAAAATTGGTGGATTTGGACACGGCCATGTCGGAAGACACGGCCAGGCCGTGTTCCGCGCTGTAATTTTTTTTTTTTTTTTTTTTTTTTTTTAATAAAAATCATCCCGGGTAAAAAAAAATGAATCCTAAGTAAAAATTGGAAACAAATCGTCACAAAAGTCATCGGGTTGCCTCCGGGTAGCGCTTCTTTAGTGTCGTTTATTTGGTGATTCACCTCTAATTGTGTGATGTATTTGGGGATCCTCAAGCTTGAGGGAATCTCTATAATTATCATCGATGGTGCCCCCAAAATAAAGCTTCAGACGGTGTCCGTTTTTAAAGTGCCCATTTCCTTGTGCGTAATTTCGATAGTCCCGTAAAGGGAACACTTGAGTATGTGATGAATGGGGACCACCACGGATTTTAACTTACCCGGAAATAGCGAAGTCGGGAATTGAATAGTAACACTTGATCACCCCCGGTTGGAATTCCTCATGTGCTTAATGTGCTTGTCATGCCATTGTTTCGTTCGTTCTTTGTAAATTCTCGAATTCTCGTATGCCGAATTTCGCCATTCTTCGAGTTCGTTAATCTGTAAATAAACGGTTATTTCTCGCACTTGACAAGTCATAATTAAGCATTTTAATAGCCCAAAAGGCTTTATGTTCAAGCTCAACAAGCAAATGACATGCTTTACCATAGACGAAGTCGGTATGGGGGTAGTCCCTATTGGCGTTTTGAAAGCCGTTCTATAAGCCCAAAGGGCATCATCGAGTTTGAGGACCAATCCTTGCGAGAGTGCCCAACCGTTTTTCCAAAATTCGCGTTTTAATTCGCGGTTGGACACTTCGACTTGACCGCTTAGTTTGGGGATGATAAGCGGTCGCGACTCGGTGTGTGACACCATAACGCTTTAAAACCTTATCAAATTGATTATTACAAAAGTGAGTGCCTCTATCGCTAATGATGGCTCGTGGTGTACCAAACCGGGTAAAAAGTTTTTGAGAAAATGCACCACCACTCGAGCATCATTTTTAGGTAAAGCTTGAGCTTCTACCCACTTAGACACGTAGTCAACGGCTACCAAAATATATTTATTGCCAAACGACGGAAAAGGTCCCATAAAATCAATACCCCAAACATCAAAAATTTCACAAACAAGTATACCGTTTTGGGGCATTTCATTTCTTCGAGAAATATTCCTGTTCGTTGACAACTATCACAAGTTTCAACATACCGTTTTGCGTCTTTGAAAAGTGTAGGCCAATAAAAACCCGACTCAAGGACCTTGCGTGCCGTAGTATTTGCTTGATAATGTCCACCAGTGGGTCCTTTGTGACAATGATTCAAAATGGAGATTGTCTCGGGAAGTGCAACACACCGTCGCATGATTTGATCCGCACAAACGGAAGAGGTGGGGATCGTCCCAAATATAATACTTGAGGTCCGAAAAGAATTTCTTCTTTTGTTGATGGGTCATTCCTTTTGGGAGAACTTTTCTGCAAGATAATTAGCGAGATCGCAAAACCAAGGAATATCAATTGAAATTGAGTTAAGGGCAAAGAGTTGCTCATCCGGGAAAGAATCGTTGATATGTCCATTGTGTTGCTCATCGGTCCGGAGTGCTCAAGCCGAGATAGGTGGTCGGCGGCAAGATTTTCGCACCCGTTTATCTTTGATCTCCACATCGAATTCTTGGAGTAGTAGAACCCATCGAATTAGTCGTGGTTTTGCGTCATTTTTGTC
Organism: Rehmannia glutinosa; assembly: GCA_016081115.2. Classification (NCBI taxonomy): domain Eukaryota; kingdom Viridiplantae; phylum Streptophyta; class Magnoliopsida; order Lamiales; family Orobanchaceae; genus Rehmannia; species Rehmannia glutinosa. The sequence continues at coordinate 200,666 of JABTTQ020001351.1, forward strand.
GGCGAGATAGCGTAAAGCGCGAGTGATCCGTATAGACAATGACTTTGGATAGAATCGAGTATGACCGAAATTTGTCAAAGTAAAACCACGCAAAGTAGTTCCTTTTCGGTAGTTGTATAGTGGGATTGAGCGGGATTCAAAGTCTTACTTGCATAGTAAATTGGCCGGAAATGTTTATCTTTTCGTTGCCCAATACCGCTCCTACCGCATAATCACTAGCATCACACATGAGTTCGAACGGTTGAGACCAATCCGGAGCCACCATGATGGGAGAAGTGGTGAGTTTTTCTTTCAAAGTGTTGAATGCTTGGAGACATTCATCGTTGATATCAAAAAGCGCATCCTTTTCTAAAAAAAGCGAGTAAGCGTCGGGCGATTTTGAAAAATCTTTGATAAAGCGCCTATAGAACCCGGCGTGCCCCAAAAAGCGGATAGCCTTCACCGAGGCGGGCGGTGGCAATTTGGAAATTGTATCAACTTTCGCTTTGTCAACTTCAATTCCCGCAAGAAATTTTATGCCCCAAAACAATACCTTCTTGTACCATGAAGTGGCATTTTTCCCGATTAAGTACAGGTTAGTCTCTTCGCAACGAACGAGGACTTTTTAAGATTTGCAAGACAAAGATCAAATGAATCCCCAAAAACCGAGAAGTCATCCATGAAGACTTCCATGATTTCTTCTACAAGTTCGTCGAAGATAGCAAGCATGCACCTTTGAAAAGTTGCGGTGCATTGCACAACCCAAAAGGCATGCGTCTATAAAGAAAGATACCGTAGGGACAAGTGAAAGTGGTTTTCTCTTGATCCTCCGGTGCTATCGGGATCTGAAAATAACCTGACATGCCATCAAGGAAACAATAATAGAGGTGACGGATAAACATTCAAGCATTTGATCAATAAAAGGTAAGGAAAGTGGTCCTTGCGAGTAGCATCGTTAAGTCGTCGTGTCGATGCAAACTCGCCAACCTGTTACCGTTCGCATCGGAATAAGTTCATTCTTTTCATTTGGTACCACCGTCATCCCACCTTTCTTTGGGACCACTTGAATCTGGACTTACCCATTCCATCGCCGAGATGGATAGATGAGCCCAAAGATCTAGTAGTTTGATTACCTCGCTTTAACTACCTCTTTCATGTTTGGATTTAAGCGACGCCCGAGGTAGAACAACCGGCTTGAAGTTTTCCTCCATCGAATCTTGTGAGTGCAAAAGGAAGGATTGATCCTCGAATGTCTGGGAGATTTTCCAAGCGATGGCCTTTTTATGTTTCGTAATATTGCCAACAATCTATCCTTTTGATGAGAAGATAAATTGGAGGAAATAATTACGGGAAGTTTGCGTTCTCGGCTAAAAATGCATATTCCAAGTGTTGGGTAACTCCTTCGGCTCAACAGTGGTGGATCCTCAATGGATGGTTTGATATGCCCCACCTGTGAGTTTTCAATTTTTCGAACTCTTTCGTCGTTGCTCGTTGGTTTGTTTTCCTCCAATGCGAGTACGGATTCCCTAAGAAAGGGGTTTTCATCCGATATACCGCACTTTGAACAATACAAGTCTCCAAGAATTCGTTAGAAATCATGTTTGGTAGAGAGTTGGTTATCTCCATATCGATAAGATCAATAGAAAAACAGAGTCATCTTTATCTATCGTATTTTTCATTGATGTAGCGATTTTAAAAATGACTTGTTCATCTTCGACTCTTAAAATTAGTTTGCCATCATGCACGTCAATGATTGCCTTAGCGAGAGCTAAAAATGGACGCCCTAGGATCAAAGGGACTTCGACATCGTATGCATATCAAGAATTACAAAATCGACAGAAATATAAACTTATCGACTTTGACCAAAACATCTTCAACAATGCCTCTAGGATATTTAATAGATCTCGTCAGCTAATTGCGAGGCTCATCCTAGTTGGTTTTGGCTCCCTGACCCATTTGTTTGAATAAATCATAAGGCATCAAATTAATGCTAGCCCTAGATCGGCCAATGCCCGATCAACGGATCAAATTACCGACATGACAAGGAATAGTGAAACTCCCCTGGATCTTTGATTTTCTCGAGGTAACTTGTTTTGCAAAATTGCCGAGCATTCCTCATTTAATTGCACCATGGATATTTCTTCAAGCTTCTTCTATTTGAAAGAAGATCTTTTAGGAACTTGGCATATTTTGGCATCGTGAAAGGGCTTCAACAAAAGGAATATTGATGTGCAAAATGTTTAAATAAATCCAAGAACTTACCAAATTGGTCGTCATGTTTGTCCTTACGCAATCGACTTGGATACGGAATAGGTGGTTGGAATTAGGTACCATTTTCTTTGTTTCCTTGGATACCGTTCGTCTTTTTTGTTGTGTGGGTTCGTCCTCCGCATCCGCATTCGTCTAGCTTTGTTCCACTCCTTAGAGTAATTGCTTTTACTGTTCTCTCGATTTGGCTCGGTGTTGCTAGGTAAGCTCCCTTGTGGCCTTTCGGAGATCATTTTGGCAATTTGACCAATTTGATTTTCCAAGTTGCGAATGGATGCTTCTTGGTTCCTTAAGGATGTTTCGGTGGCCGTGAAACGGGTTTCCGTTGTTTGGACAATTTGGACGATAAGTCCTCCAAACTTGGTTTTCGCGGTTGGAAACCGGAGGTGTGACATTTAATTGGGGAGTGCATTTGGATTAGGCTTTGTTGACCTTGATTTCCCAACTAAAGTTCGGGTGTTGACGCCAACCTGGATTATAAGTGTTGCTAAAAGGATTATTTTGAAAGGGTCGAGATTGATTACCTAGATAATCCACTTGTTCATCGGCGGTATTGCGTGGGGGCAATCTTGGTGGTTGTGCGATCCTCCACAAGTCTCGCATGAGAAGGCTTGTTGTGGTGGTGGTTTTGGAGCGGCCAACCCGTCTATTTTCCGACGAGTTAGAGCTTCGACTTGTGCGGCTAGTGTCACCCCAGCGTCCGCATTATATACTCCCCGTGACTGTTGGTTTTCCTCGTCACGGATTGCCATTGATAGCCATTCATGGCCATTCCTTCTATGAGATCTTGGGCGGCGGGTGTCTTATTGTTCAATGTTCCTCCCCGCCGCATCAATCATCATGTCTTGTCGATGAGAGCAACCCATTGTAAAATGTTTGGACTTGCATCCAAATGGGAAGACCATGATGTGGGCATTTTCGCAGCAATTCTTTGAATCTCTCCCAAGTGTCGTACAAGGTTTCATCGCCTCTTGAGTGAATGAAGAGATCTCATTCCTCAATCGTGCGGTTTTAGCGGGTGGGAAATACTTTAAAAGGAATTTTTCCGCCATAATGCTCCATGTTGTGATTGTTCCCTTCGGTAAAGTGTTTAGCCATTGTTTAGCCCGTCCCCGAAGAGTAAATGGGAACAAGCGAACGGATGGCATCGTCGGAGACTCCATTTATTTTGAAAGTATCGCAAATTTCGAGGAAATTCGCGATATGATTATTGGATCTTAAATGCAGTAAGCCGTCGAATTGGACAAATTGTTGCACCATTTGAATGACATTCGGTTTGATTTGAAATTATTGGTCAACCGCAACCGGGCCTTACGATACTAGTCGACGCATCGTCCATAGATGGCTTAGCGTAGTCGTACATGGTTCTTTGTTGTTCATCCGCCATATCGGGATCCTTGCTTTCGTTAGTATCCCCTCGTGGTCAGTACTAACACTTTCCTCTCGTGTTGCTACGCAGCGTTTCGTGCTTCGCATTTCGGCGAGTAGGCATGCAATTGTAGTAAACAAGGAGGATAAGTATAATCCAAGACTTACAAAGATAGACACCTAGAAAGACAATTGATGAAAATAAAAAAATGATTAAATTAACAAAAATAAGATGTTCTTAATATTACAATCCCTGCAACGGCGCCAAAAACTTAATGGCTCAAAAGCTACCTTTAAAACCGTAGGAAGTGCACCTATCGTTTTATAGTATAGATTATTGAGTACCGAGTGTCATTCCCACGAGGATTGTAAGTACTAATAATTATCGTCTTTTTGTTATTTAATCTAACAATTTTCGAGTTTTGTGTTTGATGAAAAAGGAAAAAACAAATTATAAATTGTAAAAATGAAGTAAAATTTGTAGAATAAGAAATCAAGAGATAGAAGTGTGTTTGAATGTAAATCCCTCTAGAATGTTTTTGTGATTTGACAAGTTAAAAGATTCAACCATAAGCCCTTAAGCAAAAACCAACCTCTTTTAATAAAATCTCATGCTATGTGGACCGTAGAAATTCCCGATTTAAGTTAATCCCTTTCTCAAGGCGAAAAACTCCTAATCTCAAGTTGATTAATGAAATCTCTTTCTAGTTAAAACCCCCAAGATTGCATTATAACGATTTATGAATTCCCATATTAGGTTTGACCCTAATCCAGAAGATTTATGTCGTCCTATATCTAGGATTGCATGCAACTCTTTTCACTTATACAAATTCTTTTTCACCATAAATCTTTCGATTACCCGATGAAGAAAAGATATCAAATTAATATACCGGAAATATTAACTCGAATGAGATAAGCATGATATAAGTGAATCACACAAGACATGAGAATTTTATTAAAAACATACAAACCTTAATCACAAATCCATTCTAGAGTTCATTACACTCAAACACTAAGATTTTAGCTACTCATGATTTTGACAAAAGAGTAAATTACACAAGAAGATTTAAGCATTGTAGACATGGTGTACTTATCTTTCTCAAAACCTCAATGGACTTCTTCCTTGATTGATGATTTTGCTCCAAGCCTTCTTCTCCAATATTGCCCCAAGCTTTCTTCTCCAAGACCCCTTGATCCCAATTCTACTTAATGAGATGGATACAATGAATATTTCCTGAATATCTAATGAATACTTCTCCCAACTTCAACCTGGCTTTTATAGGCAATCAATACATTGATAGTACTCTCTTTTGTTAAACAATTGCCTCCATTTTCCTTGTTGGTTGGTGAATTCTTGTATTCAAGTGATGAGGGAGGGGACATTGGGGACATGTTTCAGCAAAATAGGGTGTTAAAAGTGTACAAAAGTGGCCAAAATGGGTTGGTTGGTAAGTTTTCCCCAAATTCCGCAAAGAAAAGTTGCAAAAAGGGGTCCCGGACACGCCCGTGTCGGGCAGCACGGCCAGGCCGTGCTGCACAAAATTTTCTGGAAACAGGCCTGACACGGCCGTGTTGGACAACACGGCCAGGCCGTGTTGTACGACACGGCCGTGTTGTACGACACGGCCAGGCCGTGTTCGGGGGTCTGTTTTGTGCGATTTTCCTCCTCTTTTGATCCCTTTCAACATGGCGTGTTCGGTGACACGGTTTGGCGTTTGGACCCTTTTTCCAATTTTTATCCAATTTATTTCCTTCTTTTTGAACATGGCCATGTTACTTAACACCCCAAGTCATGTTGAGTGATTTTCTTGCCTTTTTCAAGTAATATTGGCTTCACAATTGCTCAAATTTTTTCACCTATAATGTTTAACACATCACACGATGAAATGCTACAGAAATACTTGAGAAACTATGATTTTTCTAACAAAACAATCCAAAAACTATTGAATTAATAATACAAAATATGTGCAAAATGACACTTATCATCATCTCCCTCACAACGGGAGAAACAACCATCACACCACCAGAGCAAGTATATAACAACCATCAAACATGAAAGCAAGAAACAACATATCATTAATGCTAATTCATCCAATCACATCAAAATAATTTCCAAAAGGATAACACTAGTATCAACAAGTCCAAACAACGCATACTAAACTACATAACTTCAAAAGTGTCAATATACCAATTAACATCAAGTATAAGCACATGATCAATACATACACTACACACATAAATATAATAATTTCAAAATGGTATAATAATATCCAGTTTCCCAATATTTTAAAGAAGGCATCAAAAGACTCCAAATTCGCTAACTTCTCCGCCTTCATGCAAAAACTAGATGAGTTGAATCATCCAGGAGTACAAAATGTACAACTAACAACTATTACTTCTGATCACCTGCACAATACAATTAAAAGATTATAACTCAAAAGCAGAAAGTAATTCAAATTTTAAAGACATGCATAATAAAATACTCGAAATAAATCTATCTAACAATTTTAAGTATTCAATAATATTAGAGGAAATCTTGACCAAGACATGTATAATAATATTGTTTATTTCAAATACACTTGCATAGGTGTAATACATCCATTTAAACACCACTAATTAGCTAGTAGAGGGAGAAAATAAAATAAGATGTAGGGAAGCTAATGGTAATGCGTTTGATGCACAAGCATATTAATTAAAGAAAAAGCCAATGCTAGCAAAAGGTTCAAGACGAGAACTAACTAACAATGTGAATCGAGAAGATAAAGAGCATCATGATATAGTAAAAGAATATGAGCAGAAAGAGCACTTACTTGTAGATGCAACAATTTCAAACGTGGTAAGTTTGCCTCTAGAATTTGGATAAGGGTTTATCTTTAGCCCACTGACCTTGACAACATAGTCCTTATCTGCAATTTATTCAAATGACAAAGACCGACAAATATGCAACAAAAAAAGCGAAAGACAATTGAACAATTTACTTTCACAAAAACATTCTTTATCTAGAACAGGACAATGTTATATCAAAGTAGGACAGAAACAGGGATGATACATATTTACATAAATGGGGTAAAGCAACAATAACACAGACAGAACATCATTTACTATTCGAGTGTAATAAGTCTTAGAATTTAAGCAAAAGTATCTCAACATAATGTGATAAGAGTAGCTCGCTTCTCCAAAATAAAAGGTAATAAGTCTTAGAATTTAAGCAATTATCTGGTAGTTTTAGAACAAGAGTTACGCTAAGGTAGATTCTACTGAAGAACATTATGTATGTCATTCACTTGGGAACCATTTTGTCGACCTTCGCCGGATCAAGAACGACATGCCTGTGTATTTGAAAAATAAAAATAAATAAGACAAGTAACACCTTGGAAGAAAATAGCATAGTCAACATCAAAAAGAAACTTCAAAACCGATTGATTAACTTTATCAATATTACCAAGCAATCAAAGCATATACAGTCCGGACAAATTTTATCCATTAAGATGCTAATAATCACTAAATTTTATATTAATTAGTGCTAAGATAGATTATTCTTTCTCGTTTTTGAACATTGCCTCGGAAACATACATAGAATATATATTACCCGCAATCCACGTCATGACAAAGCATACATAGAATATATATTAACACACTCACAAGCAAATGTTGGATCAAGCTATATATTCTCGAAAGTATAATAATCTAGTAGTGAACAAAAACGAGAAACCAACCCCACCTGAATAGAGACTCTTAATACGTATCAATTAACAAGAGAAAAGCGTTAAATAAACAAAACAAGGGAATCAATTCAACTTGTAATTGAAACACAACGAGAACAAGGTCAAGACCAAGATATAGTATCCAGACAATGAACCAGAGACTACTATTATACTATAACATGTATATATCAATACAAACAATGATGATGCGAAGACATAATTCACCAAACCTTGCTCTCATCATTCTTTGGAGTTGTACGAGCTCGATATTTTCCTTTGTTCATCTGTCAATACATGAGTTTAACAATCTGGATGTAAGCCGCCAACTCCCCAAATCCAACAATAAAACAAAAATTTTTAAAAAAAAGGGATAATAATTACAAAAACTACTCCTAAAGTTTAGCCTAATTACAAAAAACTACAATTATTTTCTTTCAAAATAACAGAAACCTCCTTTAGGTGTTACAAACACCCATTGAGGTTTGTATTTACCCAACAAACACCCCCTTCATGATGAAATTTGTAAAGTAGAAACAAATGCCAAGTGGATATTCATAATTTTGAAAGGTAATCGTGTTTTTTTCTAATTAGGCTAAACCTCAAAGGTAATTTTTGTAATTAGCCCAAAATAAAAATAAACTGGGAGCTAACTAGCTAAGTTTTAATAACAAACTTACGACTCTCAAAGAAACTTCTTCTCGTCCCTTTTAGGGCATTTTTGATTGCCTAAAGAAGTCAAGACTCGATAAGATTGCAACTCAATCTACAAACTAATTACAATGAACTCAAAAACCGCAATAATTGTCATAAGTATTACAAAGACACATCTCAATATTATGAATAAGTCATGATAATTATTATAATCAAACCTCTTCTAATGTCTTATGTTAGAACTTCTACTTCAAATATCTCTCGCAAAGAAAGAAAGGAAAATAAAAACTTCATTATTTCAATTTAAAAACACTTCAAACAAAACAAAATTCCATTAAATTTGTCTTTTAATTGATTCCAATTAGTTTTTGACATCAATCCAAATCAATTCTAGCATTCTCGAGACAAACTAATCACTAAAGGGGGACAATTGTACCTTCCAACTATGTGGTCAACACGGCATGAATATTTGGCACATACATGATGCTCCTTAGCACAAGCTAAGCATATTATTCTCCAAAATCAAATCAAAAACCACAAGAACATAAAAGCATTCCACATATAGTGATTTAATTCCACTAAAGACTAAATTGCGCAAAAAAAAAAACGTAACAATAGTTCAAAATCTAACCAAAGCGTAGATTGTGATAAGTCGTGGTCGAGCATGTTGCTTGATGACCTTTACTACGTGCTCATCTCCATGACCTACTCAAAGCCGCCGTTCGAGAAACCAACCCCACCAAAGATTACCAATTTTAAACAGCAAAAAGTGAAAGAATCGTAATTCAATTTGAATTTTTTTTCGAATTTAGAAACCCTAGTTCAGGGGAAATTCAACCTAAAAAATTCAACTACTCTGGGGAAAAAAATGAGAAAGAAAAAGAGAGGGATAGAGAGAGAAAGATTGTCTACTTACATAGTTCAACCCATGGTCGGGGGACGGCAGAGATGGTGGCGGAGATACGGTGGTTGGCGGTGGAGTTGCAGCTTGCAGGTGTCCTTCCAAGGCAATCGTCACGCGCGGAGTTAGCAGCTGACTTGGGTTTTTTTTGGCGAGATTTTGAGTGAAAGGATTTTGAGACCGCCAGAAATTAAAAAAAAAAAAAGAAAAAATAGATAAAATAGATAAAAAGAAATAGTATAATCGATATTTTATATTTTTATCTCTTATAAAAGTGTATATAATATTTTTCCTCAAAAAAAAAAAAAAAAAAAAAAAAAAAGTGTATATAATATTTTTATAAAATATATATTTTGTTATCCATTAGTATATTTAATTCATTAAAATTAATAATATAAATAGAAAAATATTTTTTTTCATTTTTTTAATTTTTTTTAATTTTTGGAGGGCCGGCCTGCCCAAGCCACAGCCCAAGGTGGGGTGGGGTGGGCAATGGTTTTCTTGGCCCGCCCCGCCCCGCCAAGTGTCGGGTTTTGGCGGGCCACGGGTCGGCCTACCCTGCCGGCCCGTTTCGGCAGACTACAGGGTATCCGCAATGATTTTATAAATATGAAGGGGGATTTTGAAATTATTTTGCTTATGAAGGAGTTAAACGTTAGATAAAATAAAACCTTAGGGTATTTTTGTAATTTCAAAAAATAGTTGGGTTATTTTGTAATTAGGTCAAACCTCAAGGGTACTTTTGTAATTAACCCTTTATTTTAGAGTAATAATAATTGAGTTTTAACATCTAATTTAACTAAATGATGTTAATAGTGATGTTATAAACAAATATAAGGTGGTCAAAGACATCTGTTGGAATAACCGATCTTAAACATGATGTTATAAACCAAAAAAGTGGTGGTCAAAGACATCAGCTCCTAAAGACGATGTGTAATAGCGAAAAAATCCGCTCATACACATCGCTTCACTTAAAACATGATGTTGTATAGTGTAAGACATCATGAAATTCATGAAAACGATGTCTTTTAAGCGATGTCTTTGACCGGATTTCTTGTAGTGAGCGGTGATCGGCAGTCATGGCGGCAGCCGGCTTCTCTCGCTTCATTTATTTCTCTTTTTCCTTCCTTGGTTTTTATCTTGAGTTTTGGTTATGGGGCTTAGATTTTGAGAAGGTGGTGGCCATGATGGAGTCTTGGCTGTGTGGCGCACGGTGGTGATAGGGTGGGCGATTTTGGGGATGAGAAAAAGAAGAAGAATTTATCTTCTTGCTTGGTGTAGAAAATTATGAATAAAAACCCTATGGGAGGCTTTCAATTTATAGGCTAAGGATTCAAATAATTTAAGGTAAGAATATTTGCTGAAATTTGATTGCCAACAATACTTGATTTACATGCCTTAAATGCAATTTGATTTCTTTCTCTTATAAACACGATTTTCCCTTTTGTAAAAATTGACTTTCCTTTATTATGGAAATAAAATCAGAAATTAAATCCCCAAATTAGGAAATTTAGGGTTTCGAAAATTCTAAATCATCCCCAAATTCGATTCTAGTCAAACCCTAATTTTATCCCCAATTAAAAAGAATCGGGTATTACAGGAACCGTTTGTTTATCTTTTGATAATTTTTTGATTTCTTAAAATAGTTTATCAATCAGTTAGAAAAAAGGAAAATAAAGAAAAATACTTGGACTTAATATTCAATAAAATTTTATACTTAATATTAATAAAAATATTAACTATCTATATATACTATTAGAGTATAGAAGAATCAAAGTTCACGTAGTTCGCTTACAACATTGGTCTAAAACGTGTCTCATGTAGTTACGAAAATAAAACATCATAATAAACATTTAACATTTCTTCTAACATGTAACCTTAAAAAAACGGTTCCATCACGGTTCCACCTACGGTTCTAACCGACGGTTAAAACCACCGGTTCCACGGCTTTTGAGACCTAGGAACCAGTCTATACGGTTTCGGTTTTAGAACCGTTGACCACGGTTATGATTTAGGATCCGTTGACCACGGTTCCAGTTTCGATTTGAAATCCAATTTCGATTCCATTTGGTCACCCCTAAGTGCAGGTATACCTAGCTATATCATTGAAGAAAAAATGTAATGTAAGGAACAGAAAGCAGGTTAGAGGGACAGGCCCCTCAGCCTCAGGGAGAAAATGACTAAGAGAAAGAATCACGAATTCACCTTAGATCGATAAAGCTGATTAACATCTCATATTTGTCAGATCAGTACGTACTACAACATCAATTAATGAAAATCGTGTGGACAGAGACAATACCTAAATCCATGTCTTTTTATCTTCTTCCCAATTCTCCCCTACTACCAAAGCCCTCTGTAGATTCACTTTGTCGTCACTTGCTCTCTTATTTTTTTTTATCTTTTGTCTGTTTTTGTTCATTATTTTTTTCCCCACCTTTTGGTGGTTCTAAATTCACTATGTTTTGACTTTTGAGGTGCTGTTGCGAAAGAATGAAAGAGACGAGCCCTAGGTAGATTATTGACTTTATTCTATTTCAGTTTTTTTCTTATGTATATAATTAAAGTTGGATACCCGATCGGGTTATTCGGGTAGTTTAGCACTATCCGACACCCAACCCGATTTTATAGTTATCGGGTAACGAATACCCGATTTTTCTAAGAAAATACCCACATGGCTTCGTCCATGGGTATGACTGATAAAATTAATTATATAGTGATGCTACTAAAATATGCAGATCACTCCATAACTAGATATTTTGTCCAATATATCAATATACCTCAAAGAGTCAAGGTATTTCTGGTGGAGGAAACTGTCATTCAACACGAATATACGATATTAGAAAGGTTATAGGGTGTCCCACGGAAGTTGCTTATGTCAGTATAGGAATGAAAGATAATCCAAAAATGTAAAGGAACTTAAGCAGTAACATTCTTCTTAGCTTACCATCTCTCTCTAAATGATATGATACTTAGACTCACTCTCACCTATTACTTTATTAGAGGTGAGATCAAGGATTAAGCCTCATCCCCTCCTTATAATCTCTTTATAAGGTTTGACCTTTGCCAGAAAGAAAAAAAACACATTCTCATTAACGTACTTGGAGATGGACTAATCTATAAGAGCATCTCCAACAACGGTTTTTTCAGCCGTTAATAATGCGAATAACGTTATTCAACATTGTGGGTGAGTGTTATAACACTCAACCCCCACCCCAACCCCCCGGCGTTCAATCCTTTGAACGCGCGTTAAAACAAAAATGAAATGGCCCAATGTAGGCTCTGTTCTACAAAAGTATTGTTTTCTTTTCTTTAATGTAAATATATTAATGTGAATGAGGGGAAAATGTGACCCACATACAATGAATGTTAATGTTAAAATTAATGTGAGGGTCTGTTAATATAAAGGTGTTAATAGAATGAGGATGTGGCGGGTAGACCCCATAAATAATGTTAAAACCAATGGAGTTGCTCTATTAATGCCACGAAATTTGGGTCTCATGGGCTTTGAGTATTGAACTGGACCTCATATATATAGATCAATACATAATAATTATGTGTAAGTAAATAATTATTCCAAAATTAAACAGTGAAATAGAAATTGATTTTTTAAATAATCTTTAAGTAAACAAATATTTTTTCATATTTTTCTTGTTTGCTGACAAGTGCGATATGTCTTATCTCTTGATAAGTTTTCCACTGTTCATATATATGTCTTCTAAGATACAACGACTTTTTACAGTCCCGGTTAGCAGCACTAGCAAAATCGGAACAACATCGAACTACAAAGTGTTTGATAACTTTCAAGCTTTTCAAGGAGGAAATGGGACAATATGCAAAATGCAATGCTCGATTTTAGTATTCTGATTATTTCGTCTCTGTATTCAAACAGCAGGGGTCGAATAATATAGGTCTGAGGTGCCTCGTATGGAAAGATCGCGTCTTTTGGCTCGAAAAGATACATTTGCACTGAAACAGACGCACTCAGATAGGAGAGACGACCAGACGACGGGCCGCGGCGCCGCTTCAAGGCTGCGCTCGTGCGGAAAAGTTTGGCACCTAGCACGACCTAGACGCACGGCCGTATACCTGCCCATGCGTGCATGCACAAACTTCGGCAGGACGCACGACCCGACCGCACGGGCCGTGCATCCGCCCGTGCTCGGGTCCGAACGTTCCCAGGTTGAATTCATTTAATTAATTTACAAAAAATTAATTAAATCAGTTTAATTACTTACAAAAATTAATTAAACATTTATTTTAAAGATTTTTGGTCCAAAAAGAATAAGTGATGGCTCAAAAGCTACTCTAGAAAACCATAGGCAAGTGCACCTATCATTTTGTAGTATAGATTATTGAGTACCGAGTGTCATTCCCACGAGGATTGTAAGTACTAATAATTACCGTCTTTTTTTGTTATTTAATCTAGCAATTTTTGAGTTTTGTTTGTTTAATGAAAATGAAAAATAGAGAATTTTAAAATAATTGCAACTTACAAAAGATCAAATAAAAATAGATTGTAGAATTAAGAATCAAGAGCTAGAAATGTGTTTGAATGTAGATCCCTCTAGAATGTTTTTGTGATTTAACAAGATAAAAATACAACCATAATCCCTTAAGCAAAACCAACCTCTTTTAGTAAAATCTCATGTTTCATGGACCGTAGAAATTCGATTTAAGTTAAACTCTCTATCGAGCGCGAATAACTTCTAATCTCAAGTTGATTAACTCAAATCTCTTTCTAGTTAAAACCCCAAGACAAAGATTATAACGATTTGTGAATTCCCATATTAGGTTTGACCCTAATCCGTAAGATTTATGTCGTCCCTATATCTAGGATTGCATGCAACTCTTTTCACTTATATAGGTTCAATTTCACCATGAATCTCTCGATTTCCCGGATGAAAAATAAACTTCAAATCAATATTGCGCATATATCAATTTGAATGAATAAAGCATAATATAAGTGAATAACACAAAACATGAAGATTTTATTAAAAACATACAAACCTTAATCACAAATTCATTCTAGAGTTCATTACATTCAAACACTAGAAATTTAGCTACACATGGCTTTGTCAAAAGAGTATACTACACAAGAAGATATGAATAAAATGAACATGGTGTACTTAGCTCTTATTTAAGACCAAAACAAGATTTCCTCCTTGGTTGATTGCAATGATGTTGAGCTCTAAGCCTTCTCCTCTATTGCTCTTCAACTTCCAACTCTACCTCTCTTTTATCCTCTCAATGTATTTTGCTTTGAAACTTAGAATATACAATGAATATACAATGAATCTCTCTATCAATGAATACTACATGAATTATATATCCTTCCCAACTCAAACTCTTGGCTTTTATAGGTACCATCTTTGTGAAAGAACACATCAATAATGCTAACAAATGCTCCACTTCCATATATGGTTGTTGGTTGAATCATTGTGTGCACATTCATGGTTGAGTTGGTTGAATCATTGTGTCCACATGACAATTGAGGGAATAATAGAGTTTAGTGCATCAAAATGAGGTGTAAAAGTTGCTCAAAGGTTGTCAAAAAGCATAAAGAGAAAGTCTCCATAATTTCCGCCAAAGAAAAACCAAGTCTGGACGAAAAGCACGCACGTGCTTTCAAAGCACGGCCAGGCCGTGTTCGCGGATTTTCCCGAATACGGCCGTGCTTCAAAAGCACGGTCTGGCCGTGTTTGGTACGTCTTGGCCAAAAATTTGCTCGGTTTTGGCTCCTCAAAAGCACGGCCGTGCTTAAAAACACACCCTGCCCGTGTTTGACTAAAAAGGCCCCGAAATGACGCGTTTAGCTTGGGATTTTGAGTGTTTTTGCATCCAAAAACCCCCGCGTATGTTTTGACATGAAACCATGGCCCAAAATTCACCAAAAACAGCTCCAAATCATCAATCTACATCAATAAAAGCACCTCGGAGTAATGTGAACTATGTACAATCAAAAATTTATGAAACTAACAATAAAATAACTCAAATCATACTTAAATATACACATAAAACATGTATAAAAAGACCCTTATCAATAAGGGCCTTGAAGTCTAAGCCCAAGCCCGGACCAGGGCCGTGCCGGCCGGCGGCGGCGCGCATGTGCTTTGAACCAAACCCACAAGCATGTAGATCCTCACCCCTTTAAAAACTTGGGTGCCCCCAAGGGCCCAAACTCATATGTCCAACTTGGGATATATTAAGTGCACAAACTTATCTTCATTTTCCTATGTGGGATGGAGCATCTCTTCTTCTCCACATTTTCCATTTCTCATACCATTTATTTGTATTAATTGACTAACTTCTAGCATTAATTTATCATTCACCCGGAATCGGTTTTGAGAAATTTCAAATGCTATTCTCATCTACTCTCTTAGTAGAATTTTTACAAATAATTTAATTCCATTTTTCACTAATGGAAACCACTTAATTATTTGATCAAAATCGGGTCAACACACATTTCTCAAGACCAAAAATTCCAACAGAATGCGTAGAACTCATAAAAAAAAATGAAATTATGGGAATAAATGAACAGTGAATTATTTAGAGTGAATATAGATTTAGAAATGTGTCGTTTCCGGTAGAAATGCATCGAACAAACATATTTTTATTTTTATAAATATTATAAAACTGAAAATAAATGGAAACATAGGACTTAGGAGACCATTGATTTTCAAAACAAAAATTGATTTCCAGGTGGTCCGTGGTTGTCTTCAGCAAATCATGAGGAGATTATGCATTTGCTTTGAAGACAAATTTAAGTCCCTGAATCATATTGTGAAGAGAATAATCGAAAATTAGTTTTCATTTTTACGGTAGTTTTGCAACCATTTATCCATTACTAAGGGTGCATTTGGATGGGAGGATTCGGACGGGAATTTGGGATGAGGGATTAGAAATAATTAGCTAAATTCACACCCTTGTTTGACATATAAATACAAATCAATGGATTTCAAATCCATCTTTAAGTTTTAGTTCATTTTCAAAGTATTTTAAAACTCTCCCAAACTTATCATTTGAAATCCATTCTTTTCTTTCCCATTTATGCTCACTTGCATATTCACACACATTTACACACACTACACACATTTGCACACACACACACACACTACACTCACACATACTCTCTCACATATTCACACCGCACTATTTTCACAATTACATATTCACACATAATAAAAGTTATATGTTTCATATTTTTATTAGTGTGTAAAATTATAATTATTTATAAAATAATAAGATTATATCTTTTATTTTTATTTATTAAATATCAATTAAGAAAATGAATAGAGCTTTTAAAGTTTTTTTTATCAAAATTTACGATGAATTTAAAACCCCTACACAAATCCACATCATTCAAACAATAGGTAGATTTCAAATCCAAGGAGTTTTAATTGTCCAATATTGAATCTTTAATATTTTTTTTCAATACGATCAATAATAAAGTCATTTTAAATTCTAATACTTTTTAGGGTTTAGAAAGATGAAGAATTGTCAGAATTAATAAAGGAATTAAAACAAAAATCATGTTTTATATTTAGCGGCATAATTTTAGGGGAAAATAAAATATTTCAAAAAACAAAAATAATTTTATTTTTATATATACACATATATTAAAAAATATTAAACATACAAATTCATATCTAATTCCAAATGTACAACTTTGGAACTTCAATATCAAATATGTTGATAAAAATTAAAAATAAATTCTACTAACATGAAAGTATGTTAATATATATAAAAATATTTTTATATATATAATACTATTATGATTATAATTTCATATTAAATAAATCTTATTTTTTTTACGTAAATATATAATGTTAAGTATATATATATGTAATATAATATTTGAATATATATTTCGAGATATTTTTTTAATTAAAATAAGTAATTTTTAATTTAACCTAATCAGTTTAAATACATTTCTGCATAATTATTAAGAAATGGGCTAAGACCAAATAACAACTATACATATATCATAAATAACCAAAATATATGAATATATAAATTGATGTCCAATAGCCAAATGCATATTTTTTTAATGTCCATTACAGAATAATGAGTAAATGTTTCTAATATTTTTTATTAATTAATTTTTTTTTCATTGTATATATGCAGTATGGGTATCAAACTAAAGACTGTAAAAAGATTGATTAATTATATATATTATACTTAAAAAATGGATCAAAAACAAAAAAAATATTAAAGTTTGAAAAGAAAAGAAAAGGATAAATACAATAATTTATGCAATGCATACACATATTTGGAAAGCTAATTTTACATAATTTTATTTTTTTAAAAAGTGATTTATATAAGGAAAATTGACTACCAAAACTAATGAAATCCCAAAATATTTATTACTTTTATTTTACACATATTTCCATTATTTTTATATTAACTGAAATGGACAAGAAATTTTCGATTTTGAGAGGCTTCTCTTTTTATATATATAAATTTGTATTATAAAATAATAATATTAAAATAAAAATACGCATGCAATACACGAGAGGATTACTAGCGTATTGAAATATCGAGCTTATTCGGGTTATATTCAAAAATTCGAAGCTCTATTATATTTTTTTGTCTAAACAATTCAACAACTTATTTTCAAGATAAGATTCAACATGTTATAGTCTCCAAAAATATCTTATTATATAAAGGACTAAGAAGCTTATAAGATCTTTTAAATAAACTTAGCCAAAAACCATCCATATCAAACCAAGCTTAAATTTTATTTTGGCAAATACTCTTCTGTTTCTTTCTTTAAATACGCCAATGACTTCCAATAGATGGAAAAAAAAAAAAAAAAGTAAGGAACAACAACCCTTTTAAAATCTCAATCGAAAGGGGAATTGACGTAATTATTTATTTATTTGGTATATTCAAAGAACTAAAAAAAGTCTGTCTTCTACTATACAGATTCTGTCTCTTCTCTGTTCTCGTTCTGCCACCCAAAGGTTGAATTCCGATTATTAACTATTGGTTTTTTGTATTTTTATATTTTATATATGGTGATTCTTGTTTTCTTTTCTTTCCTTTGGTGTTATGCATGTCATTATTCTTGATTATTAGCTGATATACGCAAGTACTATGTGACCAGTCTTGGTGCTTCTAATTTGAAGGCAGTTAATTATTGGGTTTTTGTTTGACAAACTTATTTGAAGTTATGTAAGAACACAATTGCATATGTATTTTGCATTGGACTGGTAATCTGGATTACGGATAAATGGTTTTCTACGTTTCTGGATTGTTGTAATGTGATTTATGGTTACACAAACTTTATTGCATTATGATGATTGGATACCATGTATGGCAAAAAAAATTCAAAATCTTGTATGATTGGATTTTCACGATTTTAATTGCGATTGATTTCAATAATTCAATATTAAGATTGCATGCCCTTTCTCTAGTCTCCTTCCAGTAAATCTATAATTTTCATGAATTTATGTACAGTTACTAGTAATAGCCCACATTTTCCTATGAGATTATATTTCAATTGTAACTTCTATATATGATTGGTTATTTGGTTAATTTGATTTCACCAGTTTTTTTTTTAATTGTCTATATCAAGCCCTTGGCAATCTGTTTTTCTATGAAAATTTAATATCAATCTTATCCAATTGTCTTGCTTTTGCAGATATTTGTTTCAAACTCGAATTCTGATGGATTCATTCGGTGTTTGATATGGGGCGAGCAATAACCCTTTTTGTGGTACTCTTGACTTTTGGGATTTTCTATAACTTCATTACAATGTTTTTACATTACCGAAAGGTCGATAGTCCTGTAAAATGGACTTCTTCTGGAGAACGGCAGAGCCGACTTCTCGTTGATCCTGTGATGGAGATGCCACTGAATGCAAAAAAACCAAAGAAAGAAAGGTTACTTTTTCATGTTGCCATGTCAGGCGAGGATACGCCTTACAGCAAATGGCAGAGTCGTATTATGTACTATTGGTATAAGAAGAAAAAGGATTTGCCTGGATCAGAGATGGGGAAATTCACTAGAATTCTTCATTCGGGAAATCCGGACAATCTCATGGATGAGATTCCTACATTTGTTGTTGACCCTCTTCCGGAAGGCGTGGATCGGGTGAGAAGTTGTCCTTTTTCTTAGTCTTACGTTTTTAATTCATTAGTCGACTTCATATATATATGCCTTTAATTCTAGAATTTGTAACTGTGAATGGATGTTAATGGGCCTAATCCCTTTTTATGTACAAGACTTTGTTTTATAGAAACTTCGTTTTTTGTCGATTTTGTAGTTAAATATTTTTAAGCTTGAAGTATCAACATTCTTGCCATTCTTCATTAGTACCTTATATATTGAAACTTATATAAATATTCGTATTTGTCGGTATCCTTCTTTTAATTTATTGCATTTTATTTGTCTTCCTATTTGAAATTATGCTTTTGTTTTTGGAATTTATTAGTCGGCTTGTATAGGCTACCAATTCTACAATTTGCAACTATGGATGGATGTTAATTAGGCTTAGTCCCTTGTTTGGTTGAAAATTTTCTTTTAAACTTCTATTGACATTTTCCATTCCATAATTTCCAGTTAGTTCTTCGACGAAATGTGTTTGAGCTGCAAGCATAGATCAGGGATATCCACAACATGTATCTTTTTGCGTGTATTTCCGTTCTCATAGTCTAGTGCATTTTATTTGCCATTAGATCAGGGTTATAGCAAGTTAAAATATTTTGACTGTGTGCTGCTTTTTTTTTTCTCGAAATAATTTGAGATTCTGCATTCAGGGATATGTTGTGTTGAATAGACCATGGGCGTTCGTACAATGGCTGAATAAGGCGACAATTGAAGAAGAGTATATATTGATGGCCGAACCTGATCACATATTCACAAAACCATTGCCAAACTTGGCCTACGAAGGATATCCTGCTGCATTCCCATTTTTCTACATTAAACCTGTCAAATACGAGAAAATCATTAGGAAGTTTTTCCCAGAGGAGATGGGTCCGGTAACAAACATAGATCCGATTGGCAATTCTCCAGTTATAATTAAGAGGGTTAGTCTACATTTTTTTGCTATTACGTATTTAAACAAATACGATGTTTCTTTTTTATCAATATATTTGAATTGACACTCAGGATCTGCTGGAGAAAATTGCACCTACTTGGATGAATGTCTCTTTGAGAATGAAGAATGATCCAGAGTCGGATAAGAAGTTTGGATGGGTGCTAGAAATGTAAGCACGGATTTACCGAAAGCATTTTATGAGATGAAAGTTTTATCTTTAGGTTTTGTAGTTTCTTTAACCTTTCTGTTGTTTACTGCCTAAAGGTATGCATATGCCGTGGCCTCTGCTCTTCATGGTGTGCAACATATTCTCCGGAAAGACTTTATGCTGCAGGTTTAGTTTCTCAACTTTAGCGTACATAATGCTACTCACATTTTGCACACTTTATGGCTTCGTTTGGTTGAAACATAGTAATGAGTTTGACTAATTCCCACCAGTTTTATTGGCCTTATCCCATGGATATAATAAGGTCCAATAATGTGTTTGATGTGTTTGATTGAGTGATTGGGTTGTTGGAATGTAAAGATTGTCTATTAATGCGTTTGGTTCAAGAGAGGTAATAATAGCCCAACAAGTATTGTATTACCTTATTACCCTTGTTTTAGAATTTCAATTCCAAAAGTAAGGGTGTTTAGGTAATATCAGCTCCCAACCTAATGGGTTATATTGCTCATCCCACCGTTGGGGTGGGATATGTAATAACTAATTCGGCAAAGCAATTTCTAGGGCTCTCTTGGCTTGAACCAAACATCACCATAGGAATGAAATAATATAAAAATGAGTGATATTACTCTCATTAACCTCAACCAAACGAAGCCTATATGTATATAGGGATAATTACAAAAACTACCCATGAGCTTTGGGTTAATTACAAAAAAAAAAAAACCAGAGATGTTTCAAAATTACAAAAAAAAACCTCGACCTTTGATTTTGTGTTAAATGTAAAGTGGTAGTTGCTATATTTTTGCAAATGTAAGGGGGTTGCTTGAAATGCCTTTGCTTATGGATGGGGTAAAGTGCAATACAGAATCAAACTTCACGGGATTTTTTGTAATATTCAAAAACCTCTTGGGTAGTTTTGGTAATTATCCCTATATATATATACACATATATATTCTTTGCTTTGTTGCATGATAAGCTGACTTCTAACTTGAGCCGATAAATTTTCAGCCCCCATGGGACATGGAAACTGGAGACAAGTTTATTCTTCATTATACGTATGGTTGTGATTACAACTTGAAGGTAAAGTAATTTTTTTGAAGTTAATTACCTGATTTCTAGAAAATCCTATTTTCATCTCGTTTATGGAACAACAATGTCTTAATATCTTGTTCACCGTAAGCATAATGTGGGTGGTGATCAGGGTGAGCTATTGTCTGGGGCAATAGGAGACTGGCGGTTTGATAAGAGATCGTACCTCGATGGCCCTCCACCTCGAAATCTATCAATGCCCCCTCGAAGCGTTCCTGAAAGTGTGGTATGTTTGCACAATTGCCTTGTTTCTCAAGTGCATAATTATTTTGGGATAATTACAAAAAGCTACCCGAGGTTAGCCTAATTACAAAAAACTCCAGTTTTATTTCAAAATTACAAATACCTTAAGGTGTTACAACAACCACCCCCTCGATGTTTGTTTTTACCTAACAAGTACCTCCTTCCTGAGGGTTCAATTTGTAAAAATTGAAACAAAAGGTCAAGGTGGTCTATGTAGTTTTGGAGGATGACTGTTTTTTGGTAATTAGGCTAAACCTCAGGGGTAGTTTTTGTAATCATCAACAAAACTCCAATTTTGTTCGTTTAATTCCCATCAATTGTTATCATTTGCAGGTGACACTGATAAAATTGATCAATGAAGCTACCGGAAACCTTCCAAATTGGGACGCATTAGAAGAAGTTAAACCGAACAGCTCATAAACCTCTATGATGATTCAACACAGTTGTGAACAATGTATGTTGGTAAGGCAAGATAAGCACTTATACAGATGATAGAGATTAGGGGGAAAGTTTTGCTTTTCGATAATTGTGTACACTAATTGGCAGCTAAATGTGCAGGTTTGGGTTCTAAGTCAATTTAAATTTTTTTTTTCGCATTAAGAAAATCTACAGTATCTGTTACTACTTAGGCATAACGTAACTGTTTTTTTCTGGAGATAGATTTCGTTATAGTAAAAGGTATGTTGTGTATATGAACAACAGATACACATTCGAAATATTTAACTTAGATTCCAATGATTTATGATTATGAAAATTGGGTAGAGTGATTGGAACAGGTTATAATTAAGTCATGTACATGAGGACAGAGGACTCAAGTTTAAGTACCGTGATTTGAATGTTAAATTTTGTTATGTCTTTTTACTTAAGCAAGGTCCTCGTTGGGAGTTCTGTGTGACAAGTTTTGTGATTTTTTTTTTTTTTTGAGCAACAAGTTTTGTGATATTTAGATACACAATGAGGAACTTTTTTTTTTGAGAGGAATGAGGAACTTGATTAAAGTAAAAGACAGGATTTCAAAGAAGTGTGTTTCCTGTGATTATACCTATTGTTTCATATTCGTACACGTATTTCAACACGAACATACAAGATCAGAAGGGTTATAGGGGTGTCCAAGGAAATCCCTCCATATTTAAAGGAACTTACGAAGTAAAATTCTCTTTAAGTTACAAATAAATGAGGAAGAACTATTTATACATGGAAATTGAGGCTTCATGGGCTTTGAGTAATGATTTGGGCCAATTGACTATAATTTGACCCAACAAATTGTAATTATTATTAAATAAATAATTAATTTTGAAACTAGATAATGAAATAAATTGACATAGTAGAAAATTTATTTTACACCATCAGATAGCTTACAGCATTTCAACATTTTAGTACAGGGTTTGCGAGATATTTTAGTATTGGTGTAATGTGATAATTTTATTTTGAGTTTTAGGGTTAAATGTCTTTAACATAATAAAATGGTGTTTGGCTAAGCTTATTTAAAACATCTTATAAGCTCCTATATCTGATAAGTTGTTTTAGGAGCTTATAAAATGTTAGGTCTTATTTTAAAAATAAGTTGTCAGAGTGTTTGGATAAAATAAGATAGTTGAGTTTATGGGGAAAGAAAAAAGAATTGAGAGATTGATTTTATGGTGGGTAATTTTGGGATACTATAAAATTATTAAGGATATTTTTGTCTTTTGAATGTTTAAAAATAAAGAGCTTATAAGCTCTTTTAAAAAAAGTTGGGGTGGAGACACTTTTTTAGGAGTTTATAAGCTCTAACAGCTTTTTTTTGGAGCTTATTAGCTCTTCGGGAAAAAAATTACCAAACACATTTTAAGAACTTATAAGCTCTTAAACATCTTATAAGCTGTTTTAAGAGCTTATAAGCTCAGCTAAACACCCTCTAAATGCAATAACACATTCAGATTATGCTAGCTTGGATTCACTGACCAAGCCCCCATTTCCAATTTCCAACTATTCATAGAAATGAAATCATATTTGTTTATAAATTTTCCAATAGAAATTATCATTTTCACATAAAACAACACCTCAAACCTATAATTTCAATTCTCAACTCTATATACTACTCTACATCACTCATCAATCACAATCACATTTTTTTTATCAAAATATATATGTGGAACCCTCCATTATCAACTTTATATACTTAAAATGTTATCAAATATATCTAATGGGACCCGCCAGCCTATAATTTTATAAATATAATATTATATATTCAATTAAAATTTTCAATCACTACCAACTTTTCAATGTATTATATACATAAAATACTACTTCAAAACTACTCAACTAAACATAATCTCATTTTCAAAACTACATAAAACTCATTATCATTCACTCATCCAAACATAATTCTAATTTTCACACGAAAACCAATAAATTCTCAAAATTTATTTTCTAAACACTAAAAACTAGAAATGGTCCATGGAAACATAACCATACAAGGCCAAAGTTTTTCTCAGCCCATTACCTAGGTTTGGGGTTTTGATTGAGGGCCCATGAAGATAAAGCGAGCCCATCATTATTCACCAAATTCTTGTGATTGTAAATCCCAGCCCAGACCTTATTATTACATAATCTGAGCTTTTCCCGTTCTCAACTTGTCATTTTTGCCCTCCAAGAGCAATTGAGTACGACCGAGTCGTCCCTCCACGACAAAACTGAGGTGGCAAAGTGAAAATCACACAAAGTTAATGGAAATCGCGCAAAGTTTAAATGACAAAATACAATAACATTCAATTAATTTGAAGTGAAAGACAATTGTATCCTCACGTGCAAGGTACGTGATTAGAATCTTCGACTAATATTCCACCAATGGCAACCCTTAGATGGTTATATGCAAAACCTCTGGAGTTCATGAGACATTGAAACTCGAAAAAGTTAATACAAGGAAATATAAAAATGGTCATATTTTGAAGGGGTAGTTATTTTTATTTCCAATTGTTTATGATAGTAGTGGCACATTAGTCTTTTTACTAAGTCATGCTTTATTTTTTTTAAATAGATGATATATATTATAAATATATAATAATTCAATAATTTGATAATATTAATGTGGAATGGAACCTCTTATCTTCATTAATTTGCTTTATCTTACTGTAGCAACAGCGCAAACTCCCAATTTGCTGTCTGGCTTTGTCCTTTTTGTTGTATTCTGTTGTCACCGTAATGGCATATATAACATGGTATATTTGAAAACTGAATTTTATATAAAAAAAAAAAATTCAAATACAACGCTAAATTATGGCTGTTTGGTCATATCTGTTTGGGATAATTACAAATACGAACTTTTCGATTTAGCCTAATTACATAAGAAAAAAATAATTATCTTTTAAAATTCCAAATGCACTCTTAAAGTATTACAAACAACCCTTGAGATTTGTACTTTTTAACATATACCCCTTATTGAGGGCAGTGACAGATCCATGAATTAGTAGTAGAGTGGACTAAGAAATAAAAGATTTACTAAAAAATTATATGTATAGAAAAATTATTATATATATAACAAATAGGGAGAATTTTTTAAGTACTCATTATGGATAGTGGGTATTATTTTCTACCCATAGACATAAGAAAACTCTTTTCTACCCAATTTGACAAAAATGTCACTCCTTTAATTTGAAGATTTAGAATTTTGAAACTGGTGTAATTAATGCTTTCCTTGAAAACCGTGTACACTTCCCCCAAATACACACACACCTATGTATAAAATCGTATACTCATATCGTGCCCATATCGTGCCTTATTTAAAATTAGGCACGATATATCGGGTCTAAGTTTAGTTGAGGCACGACATATCGTGCCTTATATTGGGCACGATATCATGCCTCAGTAAAAAACATAGTTTTGTATCCTACATGTCAAAAAAAAATTATTAATAAAAAAAAGTCTAAAGAGATCAAAAATTTATTAAATTATAGCATCAAAGTCATCATGATAATACAAAAGTTTTAAGTTCTTTATTCTTGATTTTTAAAATGAATCTAAATTTTGGGGTGGACTTGAGTTTTTAGTTAAATTTTGTGGTGGGCTAATCATGAATAATATATATTGTAGTACTAAAAATGAATTTATTGAAAATGTGCACCGGGCTACATAGACCCGCCTATGAATTTGAGGGTGTAATTTGTTAAATAAAAACAGATTTGGAGAAGTATTTGACTATTTGTAACTTTGATAGATATCTAACTACTAACTTGTAGCTCAAGAGTTATCACTAACCATTTATAAGGGTGTTAACCAGGGTTCGAACCTTGTATCTTTCAATTTCTTTGAAATTTATCTTCAACCATTACTCCCAATTTATTAAAAAAACTTTGATAGCTATCTATATTTTTATAACTAGACTAAATTTCTAGGTTATTTTGTGTAATTAAATATTAGAGTAGTTACATATAGATGCAAATTAGTTACAGAAACGGTTATGTTAGTTACGGTGGTTATGTTAGTTGAAACAGATTTTGTTACTGTTACTTACCTTCTCCATTTTTCTGTATAAATTCACATGACCACATCTTCAATAAACAAGTTCATTTCATTCTCAATTATGAAGTTTATCCACATAATATAACATGGTATCAGAGTCCAGTAAAGTTTTCCGGCGGGTGTTTGCATTTTTCCGGCGAATTATTTTTTTCGAGTTGTGAGTCGTAGTTATGGCGAATACGACTTCTACTCTGGTTCTACCAACTTTTACCACCATTACTCTTCGATTGGATCGGTCCAATTACTCTTATTGGAGATCGCAGGTGCTTTGATTGTCGCGCATTACCCGTTTTGATGGTTTTTTGCTTGGTACATTTCCTATTCCTTCGCAATTTCGCAGGTTCTTCTACATCTCCTCCATGTTAATCCCAGTATCGGCTATGGATTCGGAGAGAGCGTATTTGTTGAGTTGGCTTTTGTCCTCCATATCGGAGTCTATGCTTGGTCATGTGAATCGATGCTCATACTCCGCATGCATTTGGAGTGTGCTTGAGAAGCTTTTTCAGTCTTCATCTAAAGCTCGAGTGATGCATCTTCGATTGTTACTTCAAACAACAAAGAAAGGAGACTTGTCAATTGATGAGTATATTTTGAAAATGCGGGGAATTGCAGATAACTTGCTTGCTGCAGATCAGGTTATAAGTGATGAGGATTTGATTTTGTATATTCTTGCTGGTCTTGGACCTGAGTTTGAGAGCATTGTGGTTAACTTGACAAATCGAAATGATTCTTTATCTCTTCAAGAAGTTCAGTTTTCATTACAATCACATGAAATGAGGATTGCTCATTCTTCATCCATCGCCTTAAATCCTTGATTCATATGGTCCAGGCGGTTTAATGGTGCCGAACATGCGGTAATAGAGGTGGATTTGGTCATAGAGGTCGTGGAAGAGGCCGGTTTCATAAAAACAAACTCGCTTGTCAAATTTGTGGCAAGACTAATCATCTTGCCTCCAAATGCTTTAAGAGATTTGATGTTAGTTTTGTTGGCTTGGATGCTTCATCTTCTTCTCGCTACACAGGCTCATTTATCCGAGCTATCTCGTGATCCTCCTCTTCAAGTGCTCCACAAAGTTATGGCCGCTTCTACCTATCCCCATCGATGATAATTCTTGGTACATCGACAGGTGGGGCTTACGCACATGTTACTTCGTAGTCGGGAAATCCGAGTCTTAAGACTCCTTACCATGGTCATGACAAACCGATGATGAGGTAATGGCTCTCGTTATTCATTTCTCACCGGCTCTTCCTCCATTCCCAGTCTTTCCCCTAATCAATCTCTTTCCCTTCATAATCTGTTGTGTGTTCCAGATATCACCAAAAATTTACTTAGCATTTCTCAGTTTACAAAAGATAATGATGTTCTAATAGAGTTTCATGATACTTTTTGTCTTGTTAAGGACAAAGCAACCAGTCAAATTTTGTTGAAGGGTGCTCTCAAGGGGGGCCTCTATCAGCTTGATCTCAGCCATCTCTCTGTTCCTGTCAAGCTGCCTTCTTCCAGCTTTCACTCTCCTGGTCTCATCAAACAATGTAATGTTGCTTCTACTTCTTCTCTTGATGTCTGGCATCAGAGATTAGGTCACCCTTGTATAAATACCTTTACCAGTGTTATGAAACATCTTCACATTCCTTTTTCTTGTAATAAACTCAGCTTCTGTGAAGCTTGCAAAGTAGGCAAGTTACATTCAATTAGTTTTCCTTCCATACAATCTAAATCTGTAGCTCCTTTTGATCTCATATACTCTGATGTTTGGGGCCTGTTTGCCACCCCCTCTTGTGATGGTTATAAATACTATGTTCATTTTCTTGATGAATTCACAAGGTTTACATGGATATTTCCTCTTGTGTCTAAATGTGATGTTTATTCTCTTTTCTCAATTTCATTTCAATGGTTGAAAGCGATTCTCTACAAAAATTAAAGCATTTCAATGTGATTGGGGGGGTGAGTATAGAAAGCTTTCTTCTCAGTTTCAATCATCAGGCATCAAATTCAGGCATCCATGCCCCCATACACATTCACAAAATGGTATGCCTGAAAGAAAACACCAACATATTGTGGATCTTGGTCTTACTTTGCTCTCTCAAGCACAGCTCCCTCTTAAATTCTGGTGGGATGCTTTTTCCACTGCTACTTATCTTATTAATCTTCTCCCTACTCCTACCTTACATAATATTTCTCCATTTCAACACCTTTTTCAAAGAGCACCTGATTATTCTTTCTTAAAAACCTTTGGTTGTGCTTGTTTTCCCTATTTGAGACCCTATAATAATCACAAGTTACAATTGGATCCTCTAAATGTATCTTTTTTGGGCTCTGATCCACAACACAAAGGTTACAAGTGTCTCCATCCTTCTGGGAGAGTATACATAGCTAGAACTGTGGCATTCAATGAGACAGATTTTCCTTTCCCTCAGTTGTGTATCTCTCCTCCTCATGTATCTTCCTCTTCTCCTCTTGTTATTAACACTCTTCCTACTATACCTTTATCAGCACAAACTCATCATCATTCATCTACTTCATCATCGCCTCACCTTGACTCATCATCACCGCTTCTCTTACTTCATCTTCTTCTACTGGTTCTTCATCTACTTCTCCTCCGGACCCTCCTCTATTACCTCCTCCAGTTTCTCCTCTTTTGCTCCCTTCTCACACTATGGTCACTAGGTCTAAGAATGGTATTCACAAGCCTAAGGCCTTCTCTCGCTACATCTAAATCCATTTCTGAGCCATCTTCTGTCTGTCAAGCTTTTGTCCTCGACCCTGGTTGGAAGGAAGCTATGGACTTAGAATTCATGACTCTTATCAAAAATCACACATGGGATTTGGTTCCTCAGATGGCTGATATGAATTTGATTTCAAACAAATGGGTGTTTAAGGTGAAACATAAAGGCGATGGTTCAGAAGAGAAAGGCCAGGCTTGTAGCAAGGGGTTTTCAGCAGATTCAGTGTCTTGATTATTTTGAGACCTTTAGTCCGTGGTTAAACCTCTAACCATAAGGATTGTGTTTTCATTAGGTCGCTTTCTAGAGGATGGTCCATTCAACAGGTGGATATTAATAATGCATTTTTGAATGGTTCTCTTGACAAGATGTATATATGGTCCGGCCTGGAAGGCTTCATTCATCCCTGACAAACCAACTCATGTATGCAAACTTGTTAAAGCCTGTATGGTCTCAAACAGGCACCAAGAGCCTGGTTTGAAAAACTTAAAGATTTTCTTCTATCTTTGCATTTTCGTGTCTCTTCTTCGATAATTCTCTCTTCTACTTGAAATCGGTGGTAAGCTCACATTGATCTTGGTGTATGTTGATGATATTCTTCTAACCGGGATGATTCTACTTTGGTTTTGGATTTGATTCGAGAAGTTACACTCACCTTTTTCTCTTAAACATTTGGGTGAAGTGGACTATTTTTGGGTCTTGAAGCTCATAAGTTGTCCGGAGGTTATCTTTTAAATCACCAAAATATATATCGATCTTCTTGTCAAAACAAATATGGTTGATTGCAAGCTAGTCCATCTCCCTATTGCTCTGGTCAAGCTCTCATTGAATGAGTGATCCAAAGATTCTCTCTTCCAAGTTTGTATCAAGCACTATTGGCGTCTACAATACCTAACTATGACCAGGCTGATATAGCTTACTCAGTGCATAAGCTAAGTCGGCTTTCTTCATGCCCCTATCGAAGCATCATTGGTCCGCATGTAAGAAAGTCCTCGGTATCTTAAAGGCACACGGTCTTTGGGTATTACATTTCGTGCCTCACCCCGCATTGAATTTGGAGGCTTTTTCGATCTTGATTGGGCATCTTCTCGGGGATGATAGGAAGTCTATCGCTGGTTATTGTGTCTTTTTGGGTCCAAATCTCATCAATTGGAGCTCCAAAAAGCGGCGGTGGTGGCTCGTAGTAGTACGAAGGCGAGTATAGGTCTCAGCCAATGCTACAACCGATCTTGTATGGATTCAATCTCTTTTCTGTGAGCTTGGTTTGAGGATTGAATCTCCTACTATACTTTGGTGCGACAATTCTAGTGCTATTTCTTTGGCTTCCAACCCTGTGTTTCATCAAAGGACTAAGCATATAGAAATTGACATCCATTTTGTGCGAGAGAAGGTGCAAAATAAGGTGGTTGATGTTCGGTTTGTTCCCTCTGAGGCTCAGGTTGCAGATGTTCTTACAAAACCATTGTCCCTTGTTCGTTTTCAGACTCTCTGTTCCAGACTTACTCTTGGCACACTCCCCAGCTCGGTTTGAGGGGGGTATATTAGAGTAGTTACATATAGATGCAAATTAGTTACAGAAACGGTTATGTTAGTTACGGTGGTTAGGTTAGTTGAAACAGATTTTGTTACTGTTACTTACCTTCTCCATTTTTCTGTATAAATTCACATGACCACATCTTCAATAAACAAGTTCATTTCATTCTCAATTATGAAGTTTATCCACATAATATAACATTAAACACTTTAGATTATTAAGATTCTTGGAACGTGGCAAAGTGGCAAAGTTGGTGAAAAATGCTGGACGCTATAGTCCTAAAAATGTACAAGACAAAATATTCCAGTCACCAGCTTTTGTCTTGCTCCTCGTACTATTATATAATCTTAAACTCAAAGGCCAAAGTTCAAACAGTGGAATACTGGCAACAAGCCATTGATAAAAATGAAAAGTGGGATAAATTGCTCCCACTTCTTTTTTTTTTTTTTTTTTTTTTTCCTTGAGATTTGTCAGGAGTTACCACCTTGATCTGCTTGTATGTATATTATCCATACACATTATAATTTAAAATATTGTGATCATTTTGTCTCAGAGTGATGTCTAATGAAGAGCTTAGGAGAAAACAACAGAAAACTCTATTTTACCTTCTTATAAATATTTCTTTTTTTTTCTGTAGAAAAACCACATCAATGAATACAAAATCGAATCCTAATTTAAAATCGTAAAAGATTCGAAAATAGAAGAAAAATTAATGAAAACCACTAGAAAAAAAAAAACAACTTTTTAAGTGGGAGGAGTGGTTCGCAGGGCCAGTCCTGTGTTTTTCAAAGATCGAGACAATACATAAAAAGATCACAAATATAACCCAACAAGGTCACATGCATTCATCTAAACAAACAAGGCAAAATAAAATTTTCATTTAAGCCGACAAAGGCAACAAAATATCGATATATATATATATTACTTTTTTAATTAGGGCATTTTTTCATTTTTTGTTTTTATATTTGAGCTCCAGACTCTTCGATTGTGCCTAAGTTAATAATTCACAGATTTTGATTCATTAATTTCACAATAAATATGCTTACAAGTACAAATTTATATCTATATTATCATTTTCATATTTATATTACAAACACAAGTTTTTATTTGTATTATAATTTTATGTAATTACAAAATGTAAATTTATACAATTATAAAAATTATGATGTTGATTTGATATATTTGTGTAGAGAAAATAAAGGAGATAAATTCAATAAATGAGAAGATTGTGTTTTTTTTTTAATTCTCGTGAAATGGGTTGGCCGAATTTCACCCGGCGTCTCAGGCAACAACCTCTTTCGCCTCACTACTACAGGGCTTGATGGTTGGAGATGAGGAGAAAAATCTAAAGAAACCCTGTAAAAGAATAATTGATACACTTGAACTTTAAGCTCGTGTAAAAAAAAGGGGGGAACATAAATTAATTGATATTCTATTCCATTTATAGCAATTAATATTTCTTGATTTCTTCCATAAAAGCGCGCTACTTATAACTCATTTTTTCAGAATCTCCACACTACAGTCTATAAATCTCCTTTTCTTTTTCTGCTCAATTTCTCATCCCTTTCTCCTTCTGGTGCCATGGCTACATCCGACTCTTCTTGTAATGCGAAATCTGGTAAATCTAATTTCCTCCCCATTTTTCTTAGATTTTTTCTCAAAATCACTGAAATAAAAAATTCGCATAAGTAACTCCTTTCTGGGTTCTTTCTTCTTGTGATTTTGAGATGCAGTGACTGCACCAGAGGTGGAAAATGGCGAAGAATTTAAAGTTGACGTTTTTTCATCATCATCAGAGGTGAGTATTTTGAGCCCCCCATAGTTCAATTTAGCTTGATTCTGAATATTTAAACCCTATTGTACTATTTTTGAGCTCTACATTACTGATGTTCAAATTTTCAGCTGTTGGTATTGTGAACTATTTTTCTTGATTTTTCCTAAATCAATCTCTGTGATCATGGAGTTGTATAATGCTGATGTTCAAATTTTTACTTGTTTCAACTCTTGCTGACAGTTTTGGAAATTTTGTCTAAAACTATGACACATTTTAGAGATTCTAAGTTAATAAACAGTATTCATTACTCTGTAACTAGGTATTTATTAATTTTTCATTTGAAGCATATGAAAACTCGTTTCATTGCAAAAGTACTATAATAGAGAACAATAACTCAATAAGGTATAAGATATATCAGTAGGGCTGGAAAACGAACCAAAATACTCGATACTGGATTTGAGATCGATTGTTAAAAGCTTGTTTGAGTTTGGTTCGTTAACATAACGATCCAAGCATGAACATAATATTCCATTCGATAACATGTAAAGCTCGGCTCGATTGGTAAAGAAAGAATAAATTATGTGTAAAAATATCAAGTTACTCGAGCTCGATTCTTGTTCGGCTTGACTAGAGCTAGTTCGAGCTCGATTCGTTTAATAATCAAACCAAGCTCAAACATAATTTTTGAAGCTCGATTAAAATTCAAACAAGCTTGAACATTACAATGTTCGGCTAGACTCGACTCGTTTACACCCCTATATCTCAGTCAAGGTACTTTTATTTTGTAATTTCCCAAGACTGATGAACAACAATACATTATAGACGAAATAATTTGAAGTGAGAAATGAGTATGTAAAAAAGGTCATGAATTTCTTGCATGATATTTATACATTTCAATGACATGGTTCCAATTAAAATATTTTTCTGCATTTCTGAATGACCTCATCCTCTTTTACATTTAGTTGCTCTCAAAGCTGCAAGAGAAGTGGTTGGGGAAGCCAAAGCCCTACCCAGCAATGTATTCTAGTGTATTTGGTGGAATTATTTTGGATCCAGCAATGATGGTTATCCCGGTAGATGATCACATGGTTCATCGAGGGCATGGTGTTTTCGACACGGCCATTATTCTCGATGGGTAAATACAATATTCTGTATCGCTTTTAATTCGAATTTATCATGTTTACAAAGCTTGAGGTGTTTATGCATAGGATCCTTCAGGGTGATATCATCTTTAAGTGGATCGGTTAAAGATAAAGATTCTAAATTATTATTAGGGATAATTACAAGCACTACACTTGAAATTTGGGTAATTACAAAAAAAAAAAACTGAGAAGTTTCAAAATTACTGAAATCCCCTTGAGGTTTGATTCGTCAACTTTTTGTTTAGCTATTTGTAATATGTAGAAAAAATTGAGGATGTAATTGTAAAATGTAAGACGAAAAAGTGGGGGCATTTATAATATTTAAAAAAGTTGAGGGATGAAATTATAATATTAGATGAAATCAGCAAATTCTGTCGGTTCAACTAACAGTTCGGGTAATAATGTAAGACGGAATCAAACTTCGAGGAGATTTATGTAACTTTGAAACTTATCTGGTTTTCTTGTAATTACCCAAAACCTCAGGGGTAGGTTTTGTCCCTTATTGTTAGAACCTTTTCTTTTAGAGGATCAACGCTCCCACTTCTACTCTGAGTTGCAAATGCTTTAGGCCTCTTATGTGAACATAAATTGCTTTTGTCCTAATAGCCCATCTAAAGCAAGGACTCACTTATTTATTGATTATATATTTATACTTTTGTAATTAGCATTCTCAACATAAATATCGTAAATGATTATAACTTTTGATATATTCGACTTCATACATAGTTTCTTTTACACGATAGAGATTAATTACTGGTTCTCACTTGCAGACATCTCTACGAGTTGGATGTCCACCTTGCCCGTTTTCTCAGATCAGCATCGAAAGCAAGAATCGTCTCTCCGTTCGCTCAATCCACTCTTAGAAGCATTCTCATTCAGCTCACAGCAGCATCACAA
Organism: Rehmannia glutinosa; assembly: GCA_016081115.2. Lineage (NCBI taxonomy): Eukaryota > Viridiplantae > Streptophyta > Magnoliopsida > Lamiales > Orobanchaceae > Rehmannia > Rehmannia glutinosa. Next base: position 234,644 of record JABTTQ020001351.1, read on the forward strand.
TGCAGAAAAGGAACCCTCAGATACTGGCTAAGCGCGGGCCCCGGGGACTTCTTACTATCTCCCGCAGGTTGCCCCTCATCCGCCTTTCTACGCGGTAGTCATAGACGAAAACTTCTCCCAATGCAAAGAGGGCGTAAAAGTAATAACATCTAATATCCCAATGAAATCTCCCCTCTTCGCTACGATGAAGAACGTGAACTACCTTCCCAACGTCCTCGCGAAGATGGAAGCCGAAGATAAGGGCGCATTTGCGTCAATTTGGGTCGACGAGGAAGGTTATATCGCCGAGGGTCCAAACGTGAACGTCGCGTTTATAACTCACGACAAAGAGCTTGTCTTGCCGTTTTTCGACAAGATTTTGAGTGGGTGCACCGCGTTGAGGCTTCTTGAATTAGCACCTAAACTGGTCGAGCAAGGGCGGTTGAAGGGCGTGAGAACCGGCAACTTGACCGTCGAAGAGGCCAAAGGGGCAGCCGAAATGATGTTCGTTGGAAGCACGCTTCCTATATTGCCGATCGTCGTGTGGGACGATAAGCCTATTGGAGATGGTAACTTGGTTCAACTTAAGTTGTCAATTGCATGTTTGTGTTATTGTGAGTGTTTGTCCATTTAAGTTGTCAAATATGTGAATTTTTGCTGTGGTTTTTGGTACAGGTAATGTGGGAGAATTGACAATGGCACTTTCAGATTTGCTTTGGGAAGACATGGTTGCTGGCCCTGAAACACAAAGGTTTCTAGTTCCTTATGTGTAGGAATTCAAGGCTATAATGGATTCGGGGGCTAATTGCAAAAACTACCCCTGAGGGTTAGCCTAATTACAAACAAGACCTAGTTATCTTTCAAGACTTACAAATATGAAAATACCTCAATGACATTTGTTTCTATATTACAAGTTGCACCCAGAAGAGTGGGTATTTGTTAAGTGAAAGGGGTGATTGTAACACCTTAAGGAGTTTCTTTTTGTAATTTTGAAAGACAATTGGAGTTTTTTATAATTAGACTAAACCTTAGGGTAGCATTTGTAATTAGTCCTAAATTCTGGTGGAAGTCGAGAGTTTGTTGTTGCTGCCTGTTTTATGCTCACGTTATTTGCCTCATTGTTGAGGATTAATAAAAGTGAAGGGAATATTTGTTTTCGGTGTTATTATTGATAATATAAATATATACGAGCACGCACGCACACATATAAAAAGAAAGTTACATCATTCAGTACTTTAAAATACTTAAAATGTATAATTATATAGTTTTTTTTTTTTTTTTTTGAGAAAATTATATAGTTTTAAATCTGAACATACAACTAAAATGAAGAAACTGTAATTAAAGTAGATGATTCTCAATTTCTCATATTTCGGTGATACTCGAACCTATAAATATAATTTCTTAATTATAAAAATTACAGAAACTCCATTTGTCACTTAGACAAGCTACAACACCTTTCGCTTGCTTCTATTATTTAATTAAAAGCAATGTCTTCGTGCATAATATACGATTCGGAATATTCATGACGTGGATATGTCGGGCATCAAAGTATTATGGTGCTGCAATATTTTTTTTAGCGGTGATTTGATGTAACATGCAAATACAACGCATATGATATTACATTATCTTATATATAGCATTCACATGATATATTTAAAAACGTATAAAATTCTCAAGGCTCGTGTTTCTACCATGACAACAAAATGCTCCTACCACAAAGCATCAAATTCTTGTATGGAATCTTCTATTTTAGGATGATATTTCATATTCAATTCTACCGTACGGATAATTGTCACGTGTGTAGAAGTTACCATATTAAAATCCTATAAATTAGGCTTGGTTTATGCTCCAAAATTAATATGGTAACTTCTATACACATGAAAATAATTCGTGCAATGAAATATGAAATGAAACATTATCTTAGAATAGAAGACCCATCGGTCAAATTTTGAATACAAACTATCTTCTTCTAAACATATTTCTCATATATTTATTGAGTAGTATTAGTTAGGGAGATGTGTATATGGTAATGTCTGATGTGATATTGTGAATGTGATTGAACGACTGATTGTGGAGAATAATATGTGTGAGAACTCAAAATAAATTTGAAATAGTGGGGAATAAGTGAATAGTTAATCATTTGGAGTGAATATTGATTTAGGAAGGTAAATCAGATGTACCTGACCTAGAGACCCACAAAGCGAGGTGAGGTACTTTGCACGAGGTGACCTGACATAGGGTCCCCAAAAAGCGAAGTGAGGTACTTTGTCCGAGGGTATCAAAGAACACAAGTTAGGCTAGCCGGGATGGCTCCCAGCTAAGGCTCTCTGATGCCTAAGTTAGAATCAGGTAGTTGAGGTACTAAGAAAGCTAAAGAGCGAGGTAATTTAGAATAATGACAAGCTACCTTTTACCTTAATTTTCGTGTCGTATTTATAGTACTGTTCGCAGTGAAATATGGATCATCGTACACGTGGCACCCTATCGATGGTGTAGGGCTTTGCGGGCGACCCGACCCAAACGTTTGGGTCGGGTCGGTACCCATATAAAAACAACGGATCCTGGAGGCATCTTGGTAATTTCCAGCGATGTGAGATCAATATGGTAATTTTGACCTATGCGAGGCTAATATAGTAATTTCCATATCATTTAATTTAGAAATGTGTTGTTTTCGGTGGAAATACATAAAAGAAACATAACACCATATTTTACTTTTTATGAATATTATAAAACTGAAAATAGAAGTTTGAAAAATGGAAACATATGAACCTTTGATTTTCAAGCAAAAATTGATTTCCAGGTGGTCCATGATTTTCTTTGGCAAGTCATGAGGAGATTATGCATTTGCTTTGAAGGTAAATTTAAGTCCCTGAATCATATTGTAAAGAGAATAATCGAATATTAGTTTTTATTTTTAGCGATAACTTTGTAACCATTTATCCATCAATTCACTAATTGAATTCGTCCACAATTATCTAGTTATGTAACTTTTGCAGATGTAAAATTTATGTGGGATTTTTTTTTATAATAAGAGCAAAATAATACAATTGAGAATATAGGAGATTAGGGACAAGGTCATTATCTACCATGGTATGGGGAGCAAAATAGACTTTATCCGTACGATGAAAAATAAAAAATAGGGCCGGTTTGTTTGTATTTTCATTTTGTGTTTTCGGCCCTTTATAATTGTATAAATTTCCAAACCACGAGCTTATAATTTGTATAAATTTTCCAAAGCACGAATTTATTGTTCAAATGGTATTACAAAGGATATTAATCAGAGTTCACATATGTCTTTTAAGTTTCTTTAAAATTTATTCCTCTCCTCCAACACTGCTCCCAACACATTATAAATATATATATAAATTTCAAATCATATTTCTTTTCAGTACAATGGGGGGAACTTGGGGAAATGACACATGCACCCGTATGAGATCGAACCCGGGTCATTCAGTCTTACAACACATGTCTCAACTACTAGAGCACTAGGTTGATGCCAATTTCAAATCATATTTATGTAGTTCATTCCAACACAATTTTTCAAGTTTCACACATATAACTGTATAAGCCATAATTTTGAAGCCATCTATTTTATTAAATGAAACCCATATCATTAATATGCCAGTCATTATTCAAAATAATTATAATCAATAATCTAAATAAAATAATATCATTTTATTCTTACAAATAATAGTACTCAACTATCCCATCCAAATTAGAGAAAATTGTAAACATTTCATCCAATGTTATTGATTAGTGGCATATAAAACATATTGGGACCCATGATAAATGCCTATCATAGGTCGACATTTTTACATAACTAATCAAACACTTTATCTTCTCATGAAAAAAGAAAACAAAATCAATTAACAAAATGAAATAACATATATAAAAATTAGGGATGCCAATTTGGGTTATTAAACCGGGTTCGGTTTGGTTCGTGTTGATTTCGAATTATGTTTAAAATACAACAAAAATTAATTAAAATATAATTAAATATAAAATGATTACATTTTAGACAAATTGGTAAAATCGTGTCAGATTTGTGTTAGTTGTTTTCGTGTTAGGGTTTCTCTCAGTAACTTTGGTTTGTGTTATCGTATTGGAGATTGTCACCCCTAATAAAAAAAGTGCGAATTAAAAACTATAAGGAACTCAAGAGTCTATAGGGCTTTAAATATTCTGAAATTGACTTAGTACTTATTAATTTAAATAAAAATTATGCAAAACCTTCTTCTTTCCCAATGAAAATTAAGGTGGCAGCCTGCAAAGACCACATACACAAAGCCATTTGGTGGAAGCTGAATGGCCCTGAGTCCCCTCTGTGAGCCCACCCTCACTCAATCGGAACCCAAATTTTCGAAACTAAAAAAACTCAAACCCCCAATCACACCAAACATACTGTGGATCATCGTACAAAACACGCACATAATTCTCACACTAGGGTTTGTTTCCTTGCGATCGAATCGAAGAGCGATCAGAAAAATGGCGGCTAATGGTGGTCGGGGTTTGAGGAAGCCGGTTTTCGTGAAGGTGGAGAGTCTGAAGCCTGAGACCAACGGCCACACGCTGGTGGTGAAAGTGGTCAACTCAACCACGGTGCTGCAGAAAGGCGCCGCCGCGTCTCCACACCTCCGCAGCACCCGCATTGCTGAGTGCCTCGTCGGCGATGACACCGCGTGCATCCTCTTCACCGCCCGTAACGAACAAGGTATAGTACTTGTGTGTATGTATTGATATGCGTGTATGTATTATGCTGTTCAAATGTACGTGCAAAAAACTGCAGAAACAAGGAGGCGAGAAATGATATGTCTTGTGTGGAGGAATTATGTACATTATTTTTTTTTTATGTTTTTTTGCTTTAGAATTTTTCTGGCATTATAATGGATCTTGGACTTATAGTTTTCCTATAGTACACATATTGGTTATGTTTTTTCGTTTCCTTTCGCGGCGTGGCGGGGGTGGGGAGAACGAGCTCGGGCTTTGTTCTCTTTGTCGTGAAAGTTTAATTCCAAGTGAGATTCCGTTTTGGTGTGTACACTTGTTCAACTTTGTACTTTTTGTTAGTTTAATATTAAGATTATATCTAGTTTTTTATTATGAATTATTAGTGACGGTCTAATTGATAGAATACACAAATTCTAAAGGATAAATTTTAGGATTTCCGTGAAAGTTGCCATTATCATGCTGCAATTTTCTTATTTATTACTACTGGTTGGGCGATTCATGGAAGCAATAATGCGGATGGCATTTGAGTGTCCACTTGCTATTTCACAAGGTTAGTACTAGCAATCTTTTTGTTAAAAAACTTCTGAAAAAGGTGTTAGTGATGAGGCTCCTATAGTACCTATGCACATGCAACTGGAAAGCATAGATTATGATTGAGGAAGAAGGTGGTCACAATCTTTTGGGTTTGTTGCTGGTGATCAAGTTAATCATTGGAAATAAGCGGAGCTGTTTGACGAAAGAAGCTATTTCACATAGTTTGGCAAGGTCTTTTGTAAGTTATTTCCAATGTGTTGGAGTTGCAATATCAACTTGCTTTTTAATAGAGGGAGCGATGTTAAATTTTGCCAGGAACTCTTGGTTTAAAATATATGATGGATTAGGATTTGAATGTTCCACAATTGGAACCTTAGATTCAGAATGTGCAAATTAAGGCATATTGCTTACCTATATTTATTTTATTGGGGTCTAGGCATTTTGAACTAACTTAATTGTTTTCCTGATTCTGGTCCCAAATCCATCTCAAGATGTCTTGTTGCACTGGTCTGAGTTGCTAATCATCTTACTAACTACTTAGAATTGCTTATCTAACTCATTGTTTTTAGGGATAATTAGAAAAAAAAAAAAAACGAGATTTGAGGTATTTACAAAAAAACCTAGAGAAGGTTCAAAACTGTAGAAACTCTCGAGGTTTGATTCAAATCTTACATTTTATCCCCTTCATAAGCAAAAAAACATTTCAAACTCCCCTTACATTTGTAGAAATATTACAACTTTCTCCTGTTAGACATTATCCAATCTCAAAGGATTTCTGTAATTTTGAATCTAGTTTGGGTTTTTCTTGTAAATACCCCTAATCTCAGGTTCCTTTTTTTTTTGTTTGTAATTATCCGTTGTTTTTTATCTTAGAAAATGGGTTCGTGTTTTCTTCATGGTTCCATTCTTTTTAGTTTTTCTGATTTTATGAAAAGTGCACTCTAGTTGTTCAATTGTATGATTGGATTCTTTCTTTTTCGGTTATTCTCAGTTGATTTGATGAAAGCTGGCAATACCGTCATCCTTCGAAATGCAAAGATTGACATGTTCAAGGGATCCATGAGGCTAGCTGTTGACAAATGGGGCCGTATTGAGCTCACTGAACCTGCTACATTTGTGGTGAAAGAAGATAACAACCTCTCACTTGTTGAATATGAGCTGGTGAATGTTGTGGAGCAGTAAAAAGTGATCTTTTGGCATCTAACTTTATCAAATATGAAAATATGAAATCTAGTAGGACTTTTGTACTTAGGCTTTCTCCTGCTTATCTTTGCTGTGGTTTTCTTTTTGGAAAATGCTTAGAACTTGCATGGAAACAAATTGTGGGAGGGCATTTTGTTATGATAACTGATGGATATTGGAGTTTATAGATTTGCCAGGGAAAGCTTTATAGACTGTTTGGCACTGTGTGTACAAAGAACTTGTTGATTATTAATGATAGAGATCCTCTTAGGAGGTTAGTATTATCAGTGGTTTTTTTTTAGCCATTCTCATCTAACCAAAATGGTTTTTAGCCATCTTTTTTAAACATGTGTTTTTTAGCTATTTTGGGTTGTGAAAAACCCAATTTGCCTTGAGTAAATTTAAATGCACAAAGACAAATATCCCTGTAACTCGGCATCCACTTCTCTCACTTATTATAACTCAGTTATTTTGTTTTTCTCAAAATTTGAATTCAAATAACTTTTTCATTATAAATCCGTTTTGCATGTACAGTATATCAAATTAATTATATTTTCGATATCTATAATTCAACACCTATATTGCATTTTTAAAAACGAAAAATATAGATTTAATTTTTTAAAAAAACTTGAAAGAATGTTATTTGCTTGACTATGGCTAAAAAATATGTATTTACAAAAGATGTCTAGTTTCCATTTTTACATTTTGGATATGGCCATTTTGACCCATTTCCACTAATATTATTGTACATGTGTTCACTTATGGCCTGTTTCTTTTAATTTAAATTAAGATGACTTGAAAATTTAGGGAAACCGACGACGACATGATGATGGCTTGGTATTTTTTTTCTTCTTGAAGATAGCCATTTTATCCCAATTATTTTAGGTTTTATTTGGGTTTAATTTTCAAATTCATAATAAAAAATCTCATATTCCAGTGGATTTTAAATTTTTTGGAACTATTAAATTTTCAGTCGTTGCGGTGATTTAAAAACAAATGGAGGGAGGGAAAGAGAAGTGCGAGAAGACGTATTTATTTGTTTATCTTTATTTTTTTTATTTAAAGGCAAGTAGGTGCGAAATGTATGAAATTAGTGATTGAAGTATTTAAACTTGCATGCTTTATTTCTTCATTGAAAAGTGTATTTTAAAAACTGATGCATACTCGTGCTTGGATTTATATATATATATATATATATAAGTATTTTTTTCCGCTTGTATGAATTGAATAACGATTTTGGTAGGTAAAAATTGACACGCCATTATTTCTTTTAAAGAGAAGCAACGACTTTTATCTTCTTCTTCTTTTTCTTTTTTTCTTTTGGGTTGAAATTTTTGACATTGATGATTATTGATTGCAAATGTCTATTTCATGGCCATGCGTTTTCTTTTTCCTTTTCTTTTAAGGAAACAATTAAATGAATTTTGTTCTAAATTACAATATAAATGTGAAACACTATATGTTGAAAAGAAGTCTATATCTATACCACAATACATGCAAATAGAAAATCAAATATGAATACAAATTGTTTTTTGGATTTGAATTTAAATTATTAAAGATCACTAAAAACTACTATTGACGATCCTATACTCCAATAGTATCTAAAGTTTCTTTTTTCGTTTTCTTAAACCATGCATCTAAAGTTTCTTAAAAAATGTGATATTGAATTTTGAATACAAATACACTTGACTAAATCAAGATAGAGTAATTAACAATTAAAAATGCCATTTCTAAGATATAATGAACGCATGTTGAGTTGCATCATGAAATTCAAAAAGTAAATCTAAACTTGTTTCATCTAATAATAAAAATTTCCAAAAATTCCCAATATGTATATAATGCCTTCTATGTTAGTTTATTTTCAACATTTGTTTGAATTCACTTATGGCATTAAATTCATGAACAACTGATCATGTAAGGAATGATTAATATTGAAAATGTGAAAAAAAAAATCATTTGTTTTATTTGTCGACAAATATTTTAGGGAAGCAATTAAATACACAAAACAAAACATCAGTAATGGTGAATAATCTAAAATTTAATTATCATCCCCAAACTACTCAAACACGATATATATATATATACATACGATCTTTGTACCTTTTTTTACAAAGTTCACATTATATTTTCCATATGTTGCATTCAACACTCTTATAATGTCGATTACATTAGGGGTAACAACTCAAGTCATCATATCAGATTCGTGTTCAGCTTCAAGTTATTGTCAAAATAGATCAAACATTAAATAAGATTAAGATAACTAGTTCTATTTTAAGAAAAAATGGTAAAATCACGTCAAATTCGTGTAATTCGTCTTTATGTTTGCGTTTATATTCATTTTTTTCTCAGTAACTTTAGGTTGAGGTTTTGTCATATCAAGAATTGCCACTACGCGATGATAATTTAAAATGTGTTTGTCTAAGCATGGTTATATACCAATATTTTAAATTAAAGCCCTAAAAGTGGTGAGAAACCTCATGCTAACCACCTCCAGTACCCAAGTACGGCATGGGAGATATGGCATGCCTTATTTCGCTATAGGAAAGCCTTCTTTCGTAGTGGATTGATCGGGTCCCTAAAAGATAAGGAAGTTTTCGGGGATTGACTTCGTCTAATAGCGTGACGAACTCTTTTCTTTTATGAAAGTGAACTTCTAATTATAAGTAAAAGGGCTTAGCGAGAGAGAAAGAACGTCACCCCGTCAGAATCGAGTTAAAAGAGTTATCACAGGGAAGGAAATCGTCTTGCGCAATCGGATGATCCGCCCTCGATACACTTCAAAAAAAGGAAGTCTCTTAGTTTTGACTTTTAAAAGCCAATTGTTCTTGTCAATCTTGTTTGTGTTGATTGATTGGCCATTATTATAGATGCTAGTTTTAATGTTACTTATTAACAGGATCAGTAGACCTCATTCTTTTTGTCCTGGCTAGTTACCAGTGTGCCATGATCCATGCATAAATCATGAAAAATGGGTACAAATTTTTGACTGCTACTTAGTATCGGCAATATGTCTGAAAAAGTATCTAAAAATATCAAATTTAGATATTTGTACCATGTCGAAGTAAGAAACCATGACATATATGTTTGGAATAGATTCCATTTTGAGAGAGTTGGAAAGACACTATCCCGTTGAAAGGTTCTATACATCTGCCCTTTCTCAACGCATTTCTTTAGACAAAGACTCCGTTTTTTCCTCTTTTTGGATGGTAAATATTTTTCAGAACATGGAGTGTGAAGCAAACCCATGTTTGAATTGAAATGCTCATGCAAGTTCTTCCCTTTTGAATCAGATAAATTCATATCTGAAAGAGGTTGACAATAAGTTTTTTCAAAATTGGCTATTTGTCCCTCTGTTAGAAATGTTCCAGAAATGTCTGCGACCGAGTAAATAGTTCTACGAACCAATGGATCGTATCGACTTGGAAAATAGAAAGATTTGTACAAGTTATATGTTTCGTCACCACATATATATTAATTCATGCACTAAAACCTAATGGATACTTCATCAAATTGTAGCACTTTTCCTTTCTTTGATATTTTAAAATCTTTTAATACCTCTCCTTACATACACTCCAAAGACCAAATATATATTGTTGAAAATCCCAAATAAATGAAAATACTACAAATTTGGCGGTAACGTTTGGTGGGAAAATCAACAAAAATTGAGAAAATCACTTTTTTCCATACTTACCCCACTCACCCATTAGCGCGTGATGCACAATAATCTCGATTAATCAACTCACCACCGCCACGTCACCAATAAAAAACCAGTGGCCCCATATTTTCGCTAATTTAATGAACCGTGTTTGCACGCGCGAAAAACTCGAGTGGTGAGAACTTCAGATATCAGTATATAGTTTCCAGAGTGAAATTCAGAACCCTTCTCAATCCCTCCGCCCTATTAGTCTTTGCAACAGCCTTCTCAGAGAAAAGCCCTAAAACAGTTGACAGTGAAAAAAAAAAAAGAAAAACCAAAAATTGAAAATGACAAATTTGTTTATGTAATCAGAACATCTGAGTCTCAATCCCACAATATTGGGTTTTGGCAGTAAAACTTAGGCTGAAATCTGATAGTTTCTAGGGTTCTGTTTTTTTTTTCTTTTTGGTTAATGTTTATTCTGCATGATCCATCTCTCGAAGGTCAGTCTTTCATCGGCCTCATTATCTCTAATTTTCGTATCTTCGGATACGGGAAAACCCTGTTGAACGAATACCAAATTGATTGTGAATAGTTTTGTTCCACAAGGTGTGGAAATTATTTAGTGAGACAGAGGAGGAGGAAGGGGATAGGTAAGAGTTCGTTTTTTTTGCTGTCTTTGTGTTGGAGTATCTTTGATATGCGATTATCGCGGTCTGAATCAGTAGTTAAGAGAAGGAAGGATCAGAAACTCAGGAATAAGTTTAAGGGTAAGAAAAAGCACAAGAGATTAGACGCAATTTGTGAAAATGCTTTTAATAGGAGCCATAAAGGGGTTGAAAAGGTTGAATCGAGTGAGCTTAATAATGGAGAGAATGAATTGGAGCTTCGTAGGAGCAACAGGGCTCGTAGAGCTCCTGAGTTGCTTGATTCATCACCTTTGCCACCAAAAAAGCGGCAAAAGGTTGATAGGGGTGTGGCCATTAGCGTTGAGAAGGTTAGGAGGGAAGATAGGGTGCAGCGTGAAACACCGTGCTCAAGTTTGAGGGATTTGGATGAGCAGAATGGTGGTTGGGGACCGAGGTTGAGATCTAGGGAAAGCGTGCAGGTTTTTCTAGGAGGGAGAGGGGGAGTCTTCCGTTAAGGGTAAGAGAAAGCTCTTTGAGGATTTTGATGGGTCAAGGGATGACATGGAACCTAAGTGTGATGATAAGAAAGAGGGTTTGGTAGGTGAGAAATCAACAGTTGTTAAATCAAAGAGGCCAGGAAGAATTAAAGCTTCAAATGTTTTGCCAAATGAGAACCAGGAGATTGATTTGGATGGTGCAGTGGAGGATGGTAAAGAAAAGAACAGGGATGAGGTGTTAGAAGTGATGGATGAGGTAGATGGATTACATTTGGAGATTAGATTGGAATGTGAAAGTGTAGTTGGAGTAGAAGATGGTCATGTGGCTCCACAGTTGCCTGAGAGAGAGGAGACTGCAGTTCAAAGGGATTCAGGATTACAAGAATGCCACATCAATGGCAATATGGAAACTAGGGAAGAGAATATGGTGTCTGAAAATTTAGCATGTGATGTTTTACCCGACCAAGGAAATGTTGCTGAAGTCGATTGTGCTACTGCTGACCAAGCAAAATATGAGGGACATCCTGATAAGCCTCTTGAAGATGAGCCTCTAAAAAAATCAAAAGGGAAATACAATGCTTCAGCTGTTGCAGAAAACCAAGAATAAAATTGGGAAGACGTTGTGGTTTATGTGGGGTGGTACTGATGGCAAACCTCCAAAAATACTTGTACTGGAAGGTGCGGCAGTGATAATGAGGCATATAGTGGATCATCTGCTTCAGAGGAACCTAACTATGATGTATGGGATGGATTTGGCGATCAAGCTGGTTGGCTTGGGCGACTTTTGGGCCCGATTAATGATCGATTTGGTATAGCAGGAATTTGGGTTCATCAACAATGTGCTGTATGGAGTCCAGAGGTGTGTTTTATATTCAAACTTTATTGCAGTGAAGTTATGTGTGACAGTAAATCTTGGTTAAGAAATGGGCCTTTTATTCGGACTGTTTGCTTTGTTTCATGCATCTAGTGAGATAATTTTTCTGTGATTTACTTGGTATAGGATTTAAGCTAAACACATGTTCGTGTTCCTATTGTTTTACGTCCTCGTTATCCATAATTATCCTTGTTTCTAATTGCCGACTTGGCAAATCCATAAATATGGAAAGTTGATTTAGAATTTAAAGTGGGAGAGATCAGAGATTGTTTCTTGTTTTGGACCAGGAGGTTGAGATGGGAAGGGGATGGGTTGGTAGTTGCCTAACGGATGGGGTCTTTCTTTCTTCTTCTTCTTTGGTAGTTGTTATTGCAGTCAGGATGCTCAGTGCCTTGTGAAACATGATTTTGTACTTTAGGTATTAGGATATTAGATGCATATTTAAATCTATAGTAATTCAAAGTCAAGTAGGCCATTGCTAGGATACCTTGCCGTGAACTTGTCTTTTTAACACATATATTTTTGGGGGTTGGGATCCTATTTCTGTAAAAAAATTGTTTATATATATGAAAATTAAACTGTATTAGATAGCTGATTTCGAAGTGTTTATGCATGCTTGTTCATTTTGTGCAAGACTAGCTGATAGCTATGCATTCTGTATGCTATCATGTAGGTATGAATAGAAAATCTCTTGGTTTTCTTTATTTGCATTCTTCTTTTGGGTTCAATATGAGCCTTGGCACTGTGGCCTGGGTGCTGCACTTTTGAACTAGATCTCATGTGTTTCATAGGGACCTTGTGATTTAGCTAAAAGGTTCAGGCTCTGTATTTTTTGGTCTTTTCAGGTCTTAATGGTGGAAGTAAATGAACAAAATTTAAGCTGCATCTGCTTTCATTTCCTTAATTCATCTAGAGTTTTTTCTTTTGTTGATACTAGGTTTCTGTTCCACCAGATAATGTATGATGGAGATAAAAAGAATATGTACCAAAGGTTCTGATGGGGTCTAATAATGTGTTACTGTGACTTGGTAGGCTGGTGGCCATTTATACTTTACGACAGCATATTTGGGTTTTGTTGAGGAGGCTCTCTATCTGGTGGATCCCAAATCATTTATCTCCCCTTAGCCAAAATCATCTGTGTTGGTTGTGACTTAGAAGAACTTATAACCTAATTTTAATTATTTTTCATTTGGGCGTGCTTATTGTTGGTGTTTTCCCCAACTGTATAAATGTCGTAGCTACTCAAGCTTCTTATTTTGCTAGTATTCTGCGCTAAGTTCATTTCTGAGTCTGTTGACTTTCGGTAATCAAAGATTTCTGCATTGTGGTGTTTGTTGGGTCAGCTCAGACATGCTTCCTATTGATTGGGATACCAAATCTTACTTCCAGTTTGCATGGTTATCCCTGTGAAGGAGAGTTTCTTTTCTTCCTCGTATCTGTAATCCTTTGGTGAAATGCGTTTATCTACTCTTTTTTGTTTACAATTGTAATTCTATGAGTTTGCATTTGTGTTTAAGGTTTTGCATGTAAGCAAGTATGATTTTGAATCACTCAGACTTGTTTCATCTTCATCATTCTTTCTAATATTGTTGTTTAAAAGATTTCAGGGCTCAGCGCTGTATCTTCTCAGTGTTGCTTAATGATAGAAATTTTAATAGGACGTAAGCAACAATCTTGACTGTCTGATTTTCTGTACTTTCCTTTTTCATACACATTGCACATTCCTTGCCTTTCCATTTCATTTTGTTAAACATCTTGAATTACAGTTATTTATTATTCTTGTATTTTGGTGTTATATTCTTTCCAGCTATTCTGATAATATTTTTCAGGTTTATTTTGCTGGATTGGGATGCTTGAAAAATGTTAGGGCTGCACTTTACCGGGGAAGGGTGCTGAAATGCAGCCGCTGTCAGAGACCTGGAGCAACTATAGGGTGTCGTGTTGATCGATGTCCAAAAACTTACCACCTAGTGAGTTGTTTGGCTATATATTGTACCCTCGCTCTCTTCACCCTCTCAGCATTCATTGTTTTATTGAATTTCTTTTTTGTCTGCTCATCTCAATTCTCCTGATTTGCCTTGTTTCTCTTTTTGCTGTGTATTTTTCACATTGACTGGGTTACTTCAAGTTTTGTTGAATTTGTTAATTTGTTCGATTTGCAGCCATGTGCCCGAGCCAAAGGTTGCATCTTCGATCATCGTAAATTTCTTATAGCATGCACTGATCATCGGCATCTATTTCAACCGCATGGGATACAGAATGCACAGCGGTTGAAAAAAATGAAGGCAAAAAAGTTGAAGTTGGAATTGCGGAAGATGGCTAATGATGCTTGCCGTAAGGATATTGAAGCTGAAGAAAAATGGTTAGAGAATTGTGGGGAGGATGAAGAATTTTTGAAACGTGAGAGCAAGAGGCTACATCGGGATTTGTTGAGAATAGCACCCACATATATTGGAGGTGCAAACTCTGAGCGAGAAACAATTCCAGGGCTGGGAATCTGTTGCTGGGCTGCAAGATGTCATTGGGTGCATGAAAGAGGTGGTCATTTTGCCACTCTTATACCCTGAGTTTTTCAATAATCTCGGTCTTACACCTCCTAGGGGAGTTCTGTTGCATGGATATCCTGGAACTGGTAAGACATTGGTTGTGCGTGCACTAGTTGGTTCTTGTGCTCGTGGGGACAGGAGGATAGCATATTTTGCACGCAAAGGTGCGGATTGTCTTGGCAAATATGTTGGTGATGCTGAGCGCCAGCTAAGACTTTTATTCCAAGTTGCCGAGAAATCTCAACCTTCTATAATTTTCTTCGATGAGATAGATGGTTTGGCCCCCTGCCGCACCAAGCAGCAAGATCAAACACATAATTCTGTTGTCTCCACTTTGCTGGCATTGATGGATGGCCTAAAGTCTCGAGGTTCGGTTATTGTAATTGGAGCAACTAATCGTCCTGACGCGGTCGATCCAGCTCTAAGAAGGCCTGGGAGATTTGATCGGGAGATTTATTTTCCATTGCCTTCTGTTAAGGACAGAGAAGCGATCCTCTCATTGCACACCCAGAAGTGGCCCAAACCGGTAACTGGATCCTTATTGAAGTGGGTAGCAAAGCAAACTGTGGGATTTGCTGGTGCTGATCTGCAGGCTCTTTGTACTCAGCGGCTATAATTGCTCTAAGGCGGAGCTTCCCTTGCAAGAAGTGCTTTCAGCAGCTGAAAGTAGAGCTACTGACACTAAATGTCCTTCTATTCCCAAATTTGCTGTGGAGGAGAGAGATTGGTTGAAGGCTCTTTCATGTGCACCGCCTCCATGTTCTCGAAGAGAAAGTGGAATTGCTCCGAATGATGTGGTTTCTTCACCTCTTAAAAATCATCTTGTTCCTTGTCTTCTTGTGCCACTTACGAGACTGCTAGTTGGACTGTATCTGGATGAGCGCGTTTGGTTGCCAGCGCTTCTTAAGAAGGCTGCCACATTGGTGAAAAATATAATTGTTTCTGCTTTAGATAGCAGGAGTGTGCAGAGTGATAATTGGTGGTTGCACATGGACAGTTGGCTTCAAGAAGTGGATGTTACAAATGAGATTGAGAAGAACATTTTTCTTGCGAATGTTGTGGTTGGAGAGAGGAACCTATGTGCTTCTAATGTGATAGAGGAGAATACTGATGAGGGTTGTTCAAGTATTACCCCTTCCAAATCTCAATGTATGGGTGCTCGCCCTGGTTTGCTACAAAATATGTCTTATGGACTGTGTAATAAATCAGGATTTCAAGTGTTGATTTGTGGAAATCCAAGATCCGGGCAGAGACATCTTGCCTCATGTCTTCTCCACTATTTTGTTGGCAATGTTGATGTATGGAAAGTTGATTTGGCTAGTATCTCCCATGAAGGACATGGAGACATGGTTCATGGGCTAACACATATATTGAGTATGTCTAATTTTCTATTTTAGCTTACTAGAATTCGTTTATTCCATTGCAGCAGGAAGGCAGCAAAAGTGTGATTGGTGCTAATTTAAGAGTCATGCGTGCCTTAATAGTTTGCAAATTTCTTTGGAAGACCTATTTTTTTTCTTTTCCTTTTCTGTCTTACAAAGTAGGAGCATCTATTCCAAAATCAGTTCTCATGTTCATTTCCATATGTTTATCATGTGGGGCTCTAGCTTATCCGTGGTTTTTTTCAATATTATATTTTATTTTCCAGGCTTATAATGAGTCGTAAAACTTTAGTCACAGCAACACATGGTAGCAAGTGGTTCCTAAGGCATCAAGAACCCATTGAGGATAAACAGAATTTTATCTTATTCTGATCAAGGATTATTTGTGAGATGTTCTTAGTTGATGTAGACTCTTTTACATTGATTGATATCGGACTCAATTCCTAAAATCTGCAACCTATTCAAATTGGGTGTTCATTTAATTCGGTGAATATTTCATAAAATACTGCCAATGAAGTAATTTGTATGTTGTGGTAGAATCTCATTGAGTGTAGCAGCATTTTATTTTTTGATGAGATGTTTTCCGACTTGCAAGCTTATGTATACTTCTGATATTCCTGTCTTTACAAACTTGGTTCCATCTTGTAAGTTGCTTTTGGCCTCATATTTCTTGTAAGAAAAATATCTTAGAATATTTTATTCCATAAGTTTTTCATTTTTCATGTCGTTGAATCTTGACCTGGATCACTACAGGCATTTTCACAATGCAAGTGGGCTCTTTGGCTTGTTCCTTTAAAGTAATGATGCCCTGTTCATTGTGTGCCATTCTCTTGTATCATCTTTTATGCATGGTGTCTTGTTTTTCTTCTATTATTCTGTTTCATTCTTTTTGTAGTACGTGCCTGCTTTACTGTTTGTATCCTTGCCTCCCATTGTTTTGTTGCAATTTTAAAGATGAAAGATATTTGTGTGTCCGTTTTGTCTTGTTAGCTGTTATATATGCATTTGGATTGATAAAATGAGGTAAAGGGGTATGAGGACTTATTTTGAGGACCTTTGAATAGAAAGGAAGCGGAGGGATGGAATGGAGGGATATGTGAATTTTTTTAGTAACATATGGTTTGCTTGTTTGCCTGCTAAACAGCTAAAGTTGGTTGAGCCTAGTTTAGCAAGTGAGAGAGTTCAGGACCGGGGGGGCATTTTGTCCTGCTGTTTTCAGTCCCAGTAGTACCCTTCAGCTTAGACAGGGTGCATGATGTGAGAATTAAGTGATATTGATGTTATTGTCTGCATTTTCACCACGTACTTTTTTGTCTTCGTAAATTAAATTATATGTGCAGTTATTTCCTTTCCTCCTCCTGTATGCTTTCTCAGCAATCTTTTCCTTCATTTCTGTGAGCGTCCGATGAGGATTAACAATTGTTAATATTTCTTATAATGGCAGTGAGGTGTGCTGGTTCAAATATGTGTGTGCTATATATGCCAATAATTGATTTGTGGGCTATTGAGACATATGACGAAGCCTTTGAGGACGGTTGTGAGTCATCTTCAATGAAAACTCAATCTTCTGGAAAGATATCTAGTGACTGGCATGGTGAAGTTGACATGGAAGATGGGCTCTGTCCGAGCAATGATGTAGAGGCGACGCAGTCTCAAATTGCTGCGAAGAAGGCCTCATATCTCTGGACCTCTTTCATTGAGCAGGTGGAGAGTATGCGCGTAAATACATCGTTGATAATTATGGTATGGTGGTTCTCTTTTTAATGCCCTTAAACTTTGGGATTAATTGGTAGTTTTCGTAAGATAGAAAATGAGGAACTAATCCGAAGCTTACGATGTAGTGTGAGCTGTTAGCTTTTCGTTTGACTTTACCATCAAATAACTAATTACTCAATCCATCCCTTTTTGGATGTCTGGGGTTTCCATTTTTGATTGCCCAAATTTGGGCATCTAGCATCAAAAAGTTTATTGATGATTAACTATGGGCCTTTTCTCAAATTTGGTTAGTGTTGATTGGAAAAACTTACTTTTACCATTCTTATTTGGGGATAATTACAAAAAGTACCCCTGAGGTTTGACCTAATTACAAAAAAACCCAGCTAATTTTAAAACCTACAAAAAATACCCCTGAAGTTTGAAATATATTTCAAAATTCCCCTTCATATTTGTAAAATCATTGCAGATTACCCCCTACTTTTAACACTAAATCAAACTTCAGGGGTGCTTTTTGTAAGTTTTAAAATTAGCTGGGTTTTTTTGTAATTAGTTCAAACCTCAGGGGTACTTTTTGTAATTATCCCTTCTTGTTTATTCAAAACATCCAATCATGTTTTGTGAGGGCACGACGAAGAAAGTGTTCCAGAAAGAAAGTATCCTTTGTAAAGAACATCATGTGACTTAAGAAGATTCTTGGTCAAGATATGAAATTTTAAATGGAAAGTTAAGATACTGGTCACCTTCTTATCCTTCAATTGAAACTTTGTGCTGATTCAAGTGGGACTGTTCGATTTTAGTGAGAGGAAGGTGCTATATCCGTTTTTGGGAGGGATGCCGCATCACGTCGCTGCATGTAGTGTTTGCCTGTTGAGGGGTTCTGTGCTTCTTTGTCAAAAGTGCATTGATGGATATCCTTCGAACATGACTTTTCTTTTGTTTTTGGATTTTTGTGTGGTTGGGTGCTTCTTGTTTTTAACCTAAATCACATATTAACTTAATTGTCACGTTTGTGCTTAACTATATATAATTAGCTCGATAGTTATGCTATAGATTTTCCATTTTTGATCTTTATGTTTACTATATGGGTTAAGCACCCTAGGCACATCAAGTTGAATTTTTTTATTATTTTCATTGATAGATGGGATTAGGGTTGTGCAAAATGTATAATTCCTTATTAGACATTGATTTCTTCCTTTATGAGTTCAGTAACAAAGATCAACAATAAAGAGCATGCCTAATTGTCCCTGTTTTGCTTCTTTTCAATCTTTCCATGTTCAACTTAATGTCTTCGGTTGGTCTCTTAGTAGTGCTAGGTCCAAAGAATGTCTGCGATGCTGATTCTGAAAGTGGGCTTTGTATGTTACCTGCAGAATTGAAGAGTATGCACTTAATATTATTTGAGATTGCCTACTAATATTTCCTGGGGAATATTCTGTACAATATAGGTCCAATAATTTGTTAGTTTTGGACTTTGAACCATAATTAATGAAGGAGAAATTTGGCTACTGTGAGTCTTCAGCTTCCTAGTAACAAAGATGCTTGGGCGATGACTTAGAAAGCCAAGCTATTGTTAGAATTAGCATTTGCTAGTTTCACGTGTATGCTAGTGATGTATTAGATATTCACTGGAGCCTTCTCTTTTAGCTACTAATTGTGTTTTTCATCCTATGTCAATGCTTTTATTTCTAACAAGCACGCAACAGCATTTAGATATCTCACTGTTTGAAGTAACCTATTTTTTACGGCTATATTACAATTGTAATTTATGTATTAATAATTAGGAAATGCTTATTGCAATTTTTTCTTTTAACAGGCCACGTCAGAATTACCACTTTCATTGCTCCCTAATAGGATACGGCAATTTTTTGGGAATGAGATATTGAACTTCAGCCTCTCAAGTCCACTGGACCATAAGGTGCCACGATTCGCTGTGCAGCTGGATGGGAAATTTGACCATGATAAGGTGATTAATTATTTTGCTGCTAAGTTGACAAAGGATTTGGCACAGCACTTTGTTCAGTCACTTCGAGGTGAAAATCATAATCATGAGAACTCAGAGAAAGCTTATGATATCGTTGAACGTGATGCTGAGCCTGATCGATTATGTCATAGTAAATCTTGCCATGTCAGTCCGTCCACTTCAGCTGTAGTTTCAAATAAAACTCTGAAAGGGAAATCAAGCTTGTTGTTAGCAATATCCACATTTGGCTACCAGATTCTGTGTTATCCTCATTTTGCAGAACTTTGTTGGGTCACATCCAAGTTGAAAGAAGGCCCTTTTGCCGACACCAATGGACCCTGGAAAGGTTGGCCCTTCAATTCTTGTATAGTTCGCCCAATCAACTCAATAGAGAAGGCTGCTGCTGCCTCTGGTTCTAGCAATATCAAAAGCAAAGAATCTGGTTTAGTTAGAGGACTAATTGCCGTTGGTTTATCAGCATATAGAGGTGAATACACTTCTCTAAGGGAAGTTTGCTCTGAGGTTCGGAAAGTTTTGGAAACTCTAGTTGGGCGAATTGATGGTAAAATTCAAGCTGGGAAAGACAGAAGCCTGTTTATTCGTGTTCTATCACAAGTGGCTTATCTTGAAGATATGGTTATCAGTTGGGCGAACGCCTTGCACAGGTATCACTTCTCCTTTATTAGGGATAATTCTAAAAACTACCCTTGAGGTTTGGGATTACAAAAACAAAATTATATTTCAAAATTACAAGTACCCTCTTAAGGTATTACATACACCGCCTCGAGGTTTGTATTTTTTTAACAAATACCCACATATTGGGGGTGCAATTTGTAAAATAGAAACAAATGCCAACAGGGTATTTTAATTTTGGAAGATAGCTGAGATTTTTATTTATTTAAATTAGACTGAACCTCAAGGGTATTTTTCGCATTTAACTTATTAACTATTATTTTTTTTCCTTCATTTGTCCATTTCTTTTTATCTTCTCTCTAAAAGAAGTCTTTTTCAGTTTAGAGGCGGATACTCGTAGCTCAGACGCAAATGGCCATACTTGTATGGGATCGTCTGATAATCATGTCTGCACTGATGGAGGTGATGGCCACAAGCAAGAAGCTTCGAATGTAAATGTACATGGATCAGAAGTGTTGGAAAAAAGCCCCCAGGAAGTTGGTGGTAGAGATGCTGGACGTTCTGATCCAACTGATGTTGACAATGGAGGTGCTGATGCAGGTGAAGAAGTTGCAGTTACTGTAGAAGAGCATTCCCATGAGGTTGTCTTGGATGATATTTGCTCTCCTAAACAGACCTTAGCGCCAAATGAAGTTAACTTAAAGTCTTTTAAGGCAGAAGTTCCTCGAGATCATGCAGAATCGGGACATGTATCCGGCAAAATTCCCAATGGTAGTAGTTCCGATTTTCAAGCAGATGGTCCTTGTGGTTCAGGTGATAATCATGTTATTGAGCTTTCTTCCCTGCAGAAATTAAGAACCAACCTAATCATCTGTCCTCGACTGATAATAACATCTTGTCCAAAGATACTGGTGAAACTATGACTTCAAAGTCTAGCAATATTGGAGGTGGTTCTAGTGCTATGTGCTTTTACCAGTGTTGTTCTGAATGCTTCGTCAACCTCCATAATTTACTGCTGAGAATTATAAATATCGAGTGGGGACTTAAAAAAGGAAGTGACTCAACCGTGGAGGATGTTCACGATTTTGTCGCCTCTTTATCTGCAAATCTTCAATTGTCACTAAGTAAATTGTCCCAAGGTGAAAATTCTTGTGGTATGACAGAGACAGAAGGAGACGAGTATAGAAAATATTGTCAGTGTCTGAAATTTCAGGAAACAGAAACCTCTGAATGCAAAAATTCGACAAATTGTTGATGATGGAATGTGGTTGTCATGCAACGAGCAAGAAAACGACTAGAACAGAAAAAATTTCACAGATTTCCCAAGGGCTCGATTCTAAATTCGTTTTCAAAGATGGCGTACTGGCTACTTTTGGCACAGGTACTGATGTTTCTTATCATTGTAAATTTGAGAAATTATGCCTTTGTTTTCTTATAGAGTGGTTGGTAAGAAGCAAGGAGTCTCTTCTTCATTGATGCCATGTTATAGCCTCAACACACTTGTTCCTTCCGCAAATTTTGATGCACTTGCGGAATATAAATTTGGGACTTCACTGATATATACATTCAAATTTTGTTTTCGGGCATATGATTGTTACTTCACAGGTAAACAATTATTTTTTTATTTTTTGTTTTACTATATATGTTAGAGTAATTGTTCTGGTGTTTAGTAGCTTGGCACTTGCTATTGGTCCTTTTACACTATTTGTGGAAATTGGTTTGAGTTTTCTTTCCTCTCTTTTTTGAGGGATGAATTCCACTTGGTACCCCATGTATATGTTCGAGTTCATGATCAGAGAAATCATAAAATTATAGGTGTGAGATGTTTACCAACAAATTCGGGTGTAAACAAGTCGAGTAAAGTCGAACATGTTAGTGTTCAACTTGTTTGAATGTTATTGGGATTTAAAAATTGTGTTTGAGTTTAGTTTGAATGTTATTGAGCTTTAGTCGAGCTGAACATAAATTGAGTTCTCATGTAGTTTTATATATTTCTCTACTAAGTCAAGCTCAAGCGAGAATTTAATGTTCGCGACAGTTGAATTGTGAGTATTTTGGTTTGTTTTTAGTCCTATTAATAAGTTATTTTTGCTCGTTTTTTCATTAATTATATTACTGTTAAGAATACCTGACCATTACTTAGGGCCACAACAGCTAAAATGCAGTAATTATTTACAATAATTCTATAAAATTAAATGCTTATATATAGTTTTAATCAATTAGGCACAAGTTACTACTTAAATCATGGACTGCTTGATTACACTACACCCATGAGTCCATGACCCTACATCTTACATCTATATTGTTTGTGACTGACAAGAGGTCTTTTTATATATGTGTTATTTCCCCAAATTCTCCTTTTTCAAGTATCTGGTTCTTGTTTTTTCTCTTTCAATAACATATTTTAATTTGTTAATTCCTCCTGTTATTTCTCATTTAATTTTTTCTTATTTATTATGTATCTCAACAAGGGGTTGGCCTGATGGCTGAGGGGTTGCAATTGCAACCCTGAGTGTTGGGGTTGGGTTCGATTCTGTGCCCTCGGCTGGTGTGGGATACTTTGGGTCGACAAAAAAAAAACCGTAATAACAAAAGCTGTAGTAAACATCAATGTATAAATTTTAAAATATTTATTAATAAGTAGACACGCAAATCGAGTGTGCCACACACCAATAATATATACATATCTTTTTCAATCCACCATTATTTTCTTCAATCGTTGGGAGTTCAGACAAATTTTTGGCATGTGATGATAGGCAAGTTGAAAGTGTAGTTTGATTGTTCAGAGTATCCCTTTTCTTGATTTTATGTCTTTTTTATTTGTAATTTCACAGTTGACATGATAGCGTGGTTGACACCATTTCCACAACTGTTAACCAAACTCAACGTGAAGCCTGCATTATTAATTTACATTAATTTTATAGCCAAATAGCAAAGAGGGCTTATTTTTCTTTCCCAATTATTATTAATAAGGGTTAATTGTACTTTGCCTTCCAAACTATATCGTATTTTCACACTTTGCACACCAAAATTTACGCCATGAACTGTATGATTCATTGTACTTTACCCCCTGAATCAAACCAAAATTTGACATGTGTTGATAGGTCCAAGTCACCTTTGAGTAGGTGAAGTGCAAAACTTTCGAAGTTAGGCAATGCAAAAAAGAAATTTCCAAATAATTGTAAAATTCACAATAGTTTAGCGGGCAAAATGCAATTATTTCTTATTAATAAATACATGATATTCACAATCACAACTTCATTATTTCTTAGGTATGGCTTGAAGAGCAAATTGTACCACTTTCAGAAGAAACTTACTGTAATAAGCTATGATAAAATTATCCCAGATGGAATTTTAATAATATCATAAAGTTGTCAGAAGTTTGATTATTTCTTGCACGGTACCTAGCTAATTTCTATTGAGAGTAAGGTTAATGCAATTGGTTTAAGCTATTAAAAACGTAAAAGTAAAGAACAAAAGTTTTTTATTAAATGATGAAAAAGGGGCTTTTTTAGATTTGACATTTCATGGAATTGGCAATACATATCTCTTTCATGAATTATTATAACCCAACTCGTCGAATCTTACATCTTATCAAAATTTTAATTTCCACTAAAAAAAGAAAAACTCTGCTAGATTGTGATTTGCCTAAAAAAAAGCTTATAGCTAAAGGCGACATTTGGAGTCCATGACAAGTAGGATTTGTTGAGGATTGACGCACTGATGAAAGAGTTAGGTTTGACAGATAATAACCTTGATTATAGTCAATATAGGTGGAGGTAGTTTTATTGAAATAGTTTGTGAAGTGATTGATTTTTGATTTTTTTCTATCTTGATTGGTCTTTTTATCTTTTATTACAATACCATCATACTGTACCAAGGGTATAAATGTAATTTTATGTACTTATTGTGTATTTTATAATGGCCTCGATTTAAAATACTTCATTAAGTTATAGATTAGTAGGAGGGAATCTAATGCGGTCGTTCTCTAGTAACCAAATCAAATGATTGAGTGAAAATGATGTAGAAATTATTCACACAAAGTGATAATGTGTTCACACACATTACACGCAATACTTTTGAGAATTTGACAATAGTTTGGTTAATTGAACATTTGCAACCAAAATCATTGATTGGGGTCTATTCCTACTAATCTCATCCCTCCCATGATCTTGTATTAAAAAAATACACATAATACTTTTTCTCGACACAATGGGCCCACCCTATGACGGGCAACTTATTTTATATTAAAAGTCCATCCAATATAAACCCAAAAAAATAAATAAATAGTCTTTTAAGTCTAAAAAATGTATTCGAAAAGTGATTCTAAACATACTGCATGAACTTATTTCCCCACATACATACAACAAAAATTCAAGATCAACACATTTACATCAAACCTCGTTTTTTTCTTTTAATAAGTTGACAGTACTGGTTGGAGGGGAAGATATAAATTTCAAAGAAACTGAAATATATCGGATCCGAACCCCAATCAACATTCTTAGAAAAGATGAGCGATACCACTTGAGCTACAAGCTCATGGTATACATCAAACCTCATTTTAAACATCCATAAAAAAAAACTCAATTATCTTTACTAATATTTGTCAAAAACAAGCAACAATAGAAGCATAGTGGAACAAGTAATGCCCCAAAAATAGCTAAGAGCCATATGATGTGTGGGATATATCATATATATGATAGGTAGACAATAGGATGTGAATAGAATGTGGCCTCTTATGAGTCTTATCAGTTTCATCACCCAAAACATACTCACATGTATAGCGCCGTGTCTAACTTTGTAGCCTTATTTGTCATATATTGCAATTTTGTTCAGATAAGGCCAATTTTCCAGCATTTTTGTCTAAAGTCCGCAAAAAATTCAATTAAGCAATCCACCTGAACAAAACAAGGATCTCTTTTTTGTTAAGTAAACAAAAAAAAAAAAAAAAACATAGCCTGATTACTGTCAAAACCACAGGAATTGGGGCTGTTTCGTAGACTATATCTATCATCATCCAAATAAATTAACATCGTATCTTGTAGCTGTCATATAGTTGGAACAAAAACATAAATTATTTACCAGGAAAAAAATAGTCAGATTTTCTGTTTTCTTGGTTCAGTAATCAATAAACTAAAGGACAAGCACATGGGTCTCTGCTGGCATAAATTTCTAAGCTGTTAAATACTTCCCATATTCCTTAGTTGTTAAAATTAAATGCACCCCCTCCCCAATATATAGTATCTCTCTCTCTCTCTAATTATTTTTTATTTATTATTATTATTATTATTATTATTATTATTATATAATATATTTAAAAAAAACCATTTTCATAATTCAGTTCGATATTCTGGTGTCCTAGGCGTAGACGAACCACACTAATCATCCCGAACTTGGTAACATACTATAGGAGATGTCATGCAGAAAAATAGCTTGAGGCTACAATGATAAACATAAAAAATAAAAAATATCAAGAATTAATCAAGTATAATTTAATGAGATGGACTTACAAGAGACGGTCTTATGGACTTGAGCTCATAAAACAGATTCTAAAAAACACAAAAAGTATGCATTTTTTTTATGGGTTTGAGTTTGCTTTGGAATTCTATTTAGATATAGATTCGTCTTATGAACTATATATATGAGACCATCTCATACAAGTTTTTTTCATTATTAATTAAGTATGAGACTCGAAACACCAAAACCTCTTGTTAATACTAGAGTAATATAGAAGTGATTAATAGTCGTGTTTTGGTTGATAAGGACTAAACATAATTTGCCACTTGTACTAATATACTTGGCTTAAAAATTATGATTAAGTGGAATGAAATTATTGGTTAATAGTCATCTAAAATAATGACATATACCACTTTGCAGACAGCATTATACATACATATATCCCTTTATTTGTCTCTTTTCTTTCCCCTATAGCCATTCAAGTTCAATGATTACATACATACATATATCTCTCCCATAATGAATGCTACCTACTAGCCTCGAAATGTTTACGAGAATATCAAGATGCTAAGGTTGAATACAGAAATCTAACGTTGGCAGCCAAGGAGACGCACTGGAAACGGCCTAGGGAAGGCTTTTTTAAAATCAATTCCGACGCATCGATTATTAAGGGAGAAGGGTCGAGCATAGGCGCGGTGATAAGAACACAAAACGGGGAAGTTTTAAAAGTACTGTCCCAACGGTACAACCAAGAGTTCGCTATCGACATCATGGAGGCCATCGCATGCCGGGAAGGGCTAAAGCTAGCCAAGGAGCTCCAACTCGAGTATGTCGAAGTGGAGACAGACTGCCAGATGCTAGCCCAGTCATATCACCAGTGCCAAACGAACCTCACCTACCTTGGACGTGTGATCGAAGACATACGGGACCTCAGCTCCACCTTCAACTGCTGCACCTTGCGATACATCCCAAGATCAGCCAACATGTTGGCACATCATTTAGCTAGATTCATTTTTTCGCTTTCTAGTTGTAATTTGTTTGTTGGTTCATTTCCTGTTGAACTTGCTCATCTTATTCCTGAAGATGAGAGACCTTCGTAAGTTTTAATGCAATCGTATTTCTCAAAAAAAAAAAAAGTTCAATGATTAAAACACCTCATAATACTCTCATGTCCACAAGTCCAATAATTAAAACACCTCATATTCATAGTCCTATTTCCCACCAAGTAATAAATGTATAGCAATCTTTGAGCACATGACATCTCAGCCCCACATGGCCTCCCAATCAGACAATACAATTTGACAGCTTTTCAGGATAACCATAATTTTCTTTTTTTCCTTTTTGGCAATTCATTCATATATATCAAGATAGACCACCATCTAAAAGTGACCAGAAATTTCAAGAACCCCATCTCCATTATCTTCTGAGAAAAAAGAAAAAAAACAACAATTTTATGCAAAATATGGATCTTAATGTTCATGATGATACTGAGAAAGTGGAGCCTGGAGAATTACTTGAAGATTGCTGGTTTTTTGGCAATTTGCTTCACAGGAAATCAAGAATGCTGAGAAGCTATTCTGATCCTTGCACTTCTTCAAACTACAGCCAAGATAATTTGCCTGGAAAATCATATGAAGAAACATATGAATCAATCAAGAAATTACCGGGGAACGACGAATTTACGCGGCCTAATTTGATCAGGGCACCTTCAGAGCCATCTAGTTTGGAAAGACAAAATCAAAAAGCAACAACAAAAGGGAGTGATCCTCATAGAAGCAAAAGATCGAACAGAAAGCAATCATCATCGAAAAACTTAGTTCGTGCACCGTCCCTGCCAACTAGCCTGGAGACAGAAGAGTTTCAAGATGAAGAGATTGAATTTTCAATGGGAAAACTGATCAGACAAGCTTCTATGAAAAATTCAGACACCTTGCCTCCTAGAATACATGCTACTAAGGTACTGCTCCAAAAAAACTCATTCACGCTTTTTATCAAACAGTTGGTGACAAAATTTTTGCCTTATAAATTGTCTCATTTAAGTTCAAGAAATCTGTTAGGGCCTGAAACTTGTTATTGATTTTGCAGAGTATGTCCCCAAATTCCAGCACATCAAGGCATAGATCAAGAAAAAAACCCGAGCTAGAAAGCATTAAAATGGAGGGATTGGAGGATATAAAGCCTCAACGCCCAATTAATCAACTCAAGACACAAAAGAGCTTAATCGATCTCGATTCCGATGAATTACAAGGTTTTAAGGACTTGGGATTCGATCTGGACAAAAAAAACTTGAGCCCAAATGTAATTAACATCATCCCAGAAGACGAAGAAAAAAACAGTAGAAAGCCGTATCTTTCAGAGGCGTGGGGTCCACGGAGTTCATCTGCTCCGCCGGTTCCGAAGTGGGGCGGCAAGAAATCAACCGAAGATGTGATGAAAGCACAGATCAAGTTTTGGGCTAGGGCGGTGGCGTCTAACGTGCGCCAGGAGTGCTAATTCTAAACCAGCATAGGATCCCATTTTAATTGAGATTTGAAAATTTGATGAGATACTCTGTTCTGTTGTTAAGAAAATGATGATCATTGATGCAAAAAGTTGTCTTTAACATGATGGGGCAACAGAAAAAAAGAGGCATTTTTGGGGGGGATTTTGTACCACATATATATGTCCCAGTATAACTATTAATAAAAAAAGGGCTGATTTTGCGGTCCATACTTAATTGGTTCAGCAATTTTAATGCTCAATGAAGACAAGTAGTGACTTTGCTTGCTGCTATCTTTTCTTGAAATGGAATGAGTTTTCATTTCTCTTGAAAGGAGACACAACACAAGGGCAGAGGAAGAAACGTTTAAATGTGTTGTTAGAGTTAGGGTTTCAATAGATACGGTCTCGATATTCATTCATAGAGCTGACAATGGGTTGGCCTGGTCCGAGCCCAGCCGACCAAATCTTGAAATTGGTTGGGCCGAGTCGAAACAAACCATCGGTGGTATTTTTTGTAGATGGTCTAGCCCAGCTCAACACATGTAGTTTTACACATGAATTTTTGGTCGGGCCTGTAGGGTTTCTCTAGCTAGGCTAAAGTAGGTCCGATCCTTTTTCGCACTGCACCAAATTTGTCATTTCAATCAATTCATCATTATTCTTAAGGATGGACATTCGATTCTGTTTTTTAAGAAAAACCCAACTTCCCGATCCGATATCTGACCCGACCAACCAGGACCTTTTTTTATAAGAGAAATATTCGATATCTGAGATCATGACTTCAGGTCAGATATCGGATCGGGAAGTTGGGTTTTCTTTTGGGTCAGAATCGATAGACATGATTGATCCCAAAAAAAAAAAAAACGACTACTCCACCTGATGCTCACCACTAATTGTTCTAAACCTATTAGAGCTTTGTGCATTACCTAGTAAGTTTAAACCTCAATTGTTTTGTACTTTACCAGGCCAATGTATAGCTGCAAATACTTAATTTGCTATCTTTTCTTGAAATGAACTTGAGTTTTCATTTCCCTGACAAGAAAAGATGTAAGGATTTCAAACGACTCATGCTCGATTTTCATTCATCATCGTTCGTGGTGGATGTTAGATCTTGTACATTGCGTAGGAAGTTTAAACCTTGAATGTTTATATCACTAAACCAACATATAATTGGGAGTGTTTTTTTGCTTTGCAAAGGAAACGACAATTGGTTTGTGGTCCAATAACAGATGATTCATTAAACATATTCACAACTTATTATGTACATAAGCAACTAGGTTTATTTGCACATATATACACGCTGGCCATGACCAATTTCCTAGCTTTGCCACTTAATGCAGCAAATGGCTACAGTGTAGGAAAATATTTACAGAGGGTTAATTACAAAAATACCCCTGAGATTGCGTTCATTACAAAAAAAAACCCACATATTTTTGAAAATTACAAAAAAAAACCACGGTTTGATTTTATATTACCCCCTTCATAAGCAAAACTAATTCAAACACTCCCCTTATATTTGTAAAAATATTGTAATTTCCCCCTTACATTTAACACAGAATCAAACCTCAAGGTTTTTTTTTTTTTTTATGTAATTTTCAAATATTTCTGGGTTTTTTTTGTAATTAATCCAAACTTCATGGGTAATTTTGTAATTATCCCTATTTACAAATGTAGCTTTGGTCTTGAAGCAAAACCTCTATTTCGTGTCGTGTTTCATCTTATATTCTAATTGTTATTGTGAATAATGATTCCTGAATTCCGAGGTGAAAAGCAACATGCTATAATAAACTACTTGAAAATTATGGTGCAATAATGGATGTTATTATGAATTTTCTAGTATGTGTGTATATATCAAATGATAAACGAAGTAAACAATTGTTTAATTGTTACTTATATTTTTTTTTTATATGGTCAATCCCTATTCGCGTATTCTCTGTCATTTGATTTCGCAGTCCTCTACTCCTCTTCCCTGTTTGTGGGGATTGAACCAGATACATTATTTTATCCGAAATTGTTGAATGTGTAAGTTTAGGTAAGGAGGCCCATGAGTAGTGGACGGCCCGATCTTAATCAGGCTTTTGGTGGATTTAGTCAAGACCATGGGCCATGAGCATCCATTTCCTCCTATGTGGATAGGACATTGAAAATTGAAATTATTAGTGTCAATTGTGTCGTATTTAGGGATAGCAATTTCGATCCGGCCCATGGGTCTCCGCTTGACTGACCGCCCCATTTGGTCGCTCCGCCTCCAATGACCAGGATGGAGTGCAGGTATCAGATCACTTCCGCCTCGCTTAATATTTTTATATTTAAAGTATATTTTAATATATATTTTGTATATATAATATATATTATAATATAATTTTATATATTTTTATATTATATATAATATTTAAAAATTGATAATGATGAATTTTGTAGATAATATTTTATAAATATATATTTTTTCAATTTAATTTAATTTAAAATAGGACAGAACGGATCGAATTGAAATGTTAATTCCTTAATTTGTTTTGGAAGGCCGTTACTTCCTTAATCTTAGCTAGCAAATCATTTGGTATTGTATCGTATCTAAGTAGTTTAAAAAAAATCAAAAAATTTACACAAAAACTCCTGTCAGACCGTCTAACGGGTTTTTTTCCGTTAGACGGATTTTTTTCGTAATTTCATGCACGATGGCATGCTTGTAATATATTTTGAGACAGTGCATCCGAAAAGTATTAGTAGTTTCTCGAAAAAGTATTAGTAGTTTCCTAGAGAGTATTTTAGTAGTTCTCCTGAATATAATTAACTTTTTCTCCGAAAAGTATTACTGTCCTCAAAAAAGTATTAATAGTTCCTCGAAAAAGTATTAGTAGTTTCCTGGAGAGTATTTTAGTAGTTCTCCTAAATATAATTAATTTTTTCTCCCGAAAAGCATTAACAGTCCCTCAAAAAAGTATTATTAGTTCCCTGGAGAGTATTTTAGTAGTTCCATGAGTTCTTCTTAAAAGTATTAGCTTTTTTCCTTAAAAGTATTAGTAATCACCCCAAAAGGTATTAGTAGTTCCCCTGAAAAATATTAGTTTTTCCGCTGAAAAGTATTAATTTTTTTCATAAAAGGTATTATTGTTGGGGATTTAACACGTGCGGTATTATATTCGAAATTAAATCAGAAAACTTACTTGCATTCCCGAAAACAAAATTATAGAAAATGCAGAAAATTAACCGAGGCTAGAGTTCGACTCTATGTCTTTAAGACAAATTGCCCCGCTACGGTGCCCACGGTTGAATAGCAAACGTCTCCCAAGATACAACAGTCTCCTCTTGCTGTAGTAGCACTCCAAACAACAAGAGACGACGAACTTCGAATGTTTTGTACTCTCTCTTTATTTTTTTACGGGAAAATTTTGACAGAATGTATGCTTGTATTTGTATGCAAATATGAATGAATTAAATATGCAGATCTTAGGGATATTTATAAATTGCCAAAGGTTTCAAGTGAAACAACACAACTCTTGGAAGCACCTTTTCATTCCAAGAGTTATTATGAAGAGTTGCACTCTTTAGTTTGCATCTTTAAGAGTTTCCATGAAGAGTTGCACTCTTTGGTGAATTGCACCCTTTGGTTTGCAACTACATTTGTACTAGTGACAAATAATAGTCTAGATGCATTTTGAATATAAATTCATCCGCAAATTCCATCTAGATTCATTGTCCACCTTGCAATACTAAAGTTCCACTTGTACCTCAACTTGTCACCTTTAGGCAATAATTTTTCATTCACCTGGAAATATTCTTGTGAGCTCAAACATATTTCCAACAATTATTAGTCCCACTTAAATTAATTACAGTTCCTTGAAAAAGTATTAATTTTCCTGAAAGGTATTTAGTAATTCCATGAAATGGTGATGGATATAGATTGCCGGGTATTTAGTGTTCTTCATATTTTTTTCCTGATCTAAACAGAAAAAAGGGAGAAGAATTGGATCTGAGAAATTCCGATTGCTGAAGAAGAAGGTATTATTAAAAATGCTTTGGTTAACCTGAAAAGAAGGTTGCATTTCCACCAAAATATATTGTGAAAATTCAGCAGTTTATGATCATTTATTTCCTTTTCCTTTTCTTAGTGCATGACATTAACAAAAGAAGACTTTGGGAGAATGAAGTCGTCTGTATTTTTTTCTTGAATTGACTTTTCATTGGCCATGAGAGTTTCTTTGAGTACAACCATGGAAATCAACTATATAAAAAGTATATAATAGTTGGAGGGTAGTGGGCGAGAGGTAACAGAGAGATTAAAAAGCCTGCAGCGAATCTTGGATCTTGACGAGCTTGAGTAAGAAAAGAAAATGGAAAGAAACAGGAAATTAGGTTTTGTGTTGAACAGGAGAATCAAAGTTTTTTTTTGTTGGGTTGGATCGGGTCGGTCACTGGTGTGAATTTTGGTTTGTTATTGGAGCTCCATCCGATGATTGACACTCGGCCGATCGTCCGATAGACATCATCCAAAAATTTGAATATTTTTTTCGAATAGTAATTTCATTCTCATATAAAATTTTGTTCTTTTTAACTCTTTCTTATTAATTTACGAATGTGTTTAAGAATAAAAATACTAGAACAAATACTTTATAATATATTTTATACATAACAAATATAAATTTTGCCACACAAAAAAAAAACCACTTTTATGGCAAATCAGCGATAAATTGAGATACAAAAAAACAAATAAATATCTACCTTAAAGAAAAGATATTTCCTGCAAAAACCATTTCTTGATTTTTTTTTTCTCTCGTCTGAGTTTCAGAGAAGACATGAAAATAACCCACAAAATGATACAGACTCAACGACAGCTCCTCCGCCTCTCCGCCGCCAACGTCCTATTCCCCTCACTTTCTCCACTCCCATTTACCAATTATCTCAATTTTCCCTACAGACCCAATAATCACTGTATTCTCTGCTCCGCCCACAAAACATGGCTTGCCCAGTTATCTGAAGACCTCACCACCACCGCCATCACAGCCGCCGCGCCGCCGGAGGTGGGCCCCATTGAACTCCCTCCCTCAATTCCGTCCATTCTCCCCGCCTCTAACGACCCGGCTCTCCAAACGGCCACCGGCGTTCTCCTCACCGGTGCCTTCACTCTCTTTCTCTTCCGTTCCATCCGCCGCCGCGCCAGGCGTGCCAAACAAATGGTATATTTGTTACTGTGTTTTTCTTTTAATTTACTAATTTACTACTCTGCTGCCATTTCTTTTGGGGGTTGGTTTTTCTTGTGCTAATTTCAAAAGGATAATTACATAAACTACCCTGAGGTTTAGTCTAATTTCTAAAAAAACTCCAGTTACATTTGAAAATTACAAGTATCCCTTAGAGTGTTACAATTTACAAACGCCTAATTGAGATTTATATTTACCTAACAAATTATCTCTTGACGGTGTAACTTGTAAGAGATAAACAAATATCGAGAGTATTTGTAATTTTGAAAGATAAGGGTCTTTTTTTAGTTAAGCTAACCCTCAGGGGTAGTTTTTGTAATTAACCCTTTTTATAAGGGTGGCGCTATTTGCCCCCAAGATTTGATTAATACTAGGAGTGTCAATATGGGTTGGGTCCGGGTTCGTGGGTCCGGGTTCGCAGGTTCGCGTGTCGAAACAAATGACCCGAGGACCGACTGCTTAATTATTCGTCGAATATTGAACCCGGACCGACCTGCTTATTTCACAGGTAACCCGGACCCGACCCGTTTAACTTATTTAATAAAATTATTTTAATATTCATTTAATATTTTAACTGAATAAATTTATTTTTTTCAAAATCAATCACTACCACACACTATTCGATCAATAAACAATATTACAATTCACAACAAACAAAAAGAAAATAAGATAATTGCATAAATAACATACCATACTAATCATATTTTGAGGATAATATTCAAAAAGACATGCATAATAATCTTGTTTGTTGTTTTTTTCTTACAATTAGTTATTTACTTATTTTTTAAATTCACAAACGGGTTAGACAGGTTAAACAGGTCAGTAGGTTGACCTAGACCCGACCTGTTTAATTGGCAGGTTAGTCAGGTCCGACCCAATTTCGACCCGGACCCACGAAGCCTGGACCCATACCCATTAATTTCGTGTTAGGTTCGTGTCAGATTTGCGTGTTGGGTCTTAAATTGACACCCCTAATTATTACACCCAACTCTCAATTTACAAAAATGTCATAAGTTAAAAAGACTATGATACCCTTAATAAAACAAAAATAGTGGCACGATCGAAAAAAGCTGATTTTTTCCAAAATAAGCTTAAAAAAAAGCTGTTTAAGCTGTTTTTTTCCAAAAAATGCTAGAAACAACAGTTTTTTCGAAAAAAGCTGTTTTTTTTCCCCAAAAATGCTAGAAACAGCTTTTTTCCCCAAAAAAAGTTGTTTCTCTTTTTTCTTTTTTCCCCAAAATTTCCCCAAAAAAGTCGTTTCTCTTTTTTCCGAAAAAAACTGATTTTTTCCAGTTTTTTTTTTCCCCGAAAAAAGCTTATTTTTTCCACTGTTTTTTTCTTCCAAAAAACTCTGGAAACAACTTTTTTTCCCCAAAAAAAGCTGTTTAAGCTGTTTTTTTCCCCAAAAAAAACCATCTCTTTTTTCTCGAAAAAGCTGATTTTTTCCAGCTTTTTTTTTTCCCGAAAAAAACTTATTTTTTCCACTTTTATTTTCCCCAAAAAACGCTCGGAACAACTTTTTTTCCCCAAAAAAAGCTGTTTCTCTTTTTTTCCCCGAAAAAAGCTGTTTTTTCCAGCTTTTTTTTCCGGAAAAAAAACTAACTTTCTCAGATTTTTTTTTTCAAGAAAAGCTGATTTTTTAAGTTAGGGTTTTTAGTTTGGATTTTTTAGTTTGGAGGGTACAATTGGAAATATAGGTGTGATGTATTTAGTAATAAGATAGATTTGTAAAATAGGGATGTGGTGTATGTAGAAATGTGGTGTATTAATCAAATAATGGGGTGCAAATAGCGCCACCCTTTTTAAAATTATTAAAGAGTTGATTGAAATTTTGGCAGAATTTAGTTAGAGACTTTTCTAGTTATTGTTCACTCTACTTTAGAAGTAGAGGGCAACTTATATGCAAGGTTGAAGAAATCGCCAGACGCTAGTCGGACGGTGGGCCAGTGCCTAACGCCTAGGGGCCTGGGCGGGCGCCTAGAAATAGTATTGTTTTCTCTTTTTTCTCCCCTTTTTTTTTATTTTTTTACCATTTTTGGCCGATTTTTGCCGCCTAGCCCCGATTTTTGGCCTGAACGATTTTTTTGGGCGATTGTAGCAAAATCGGATCGTCCTAGGGGCGCCTTGGCCGATTTTTACAATACTGCTTATAGGTATATGAGGTGGTGAGACTACATGTTAAATTTGAGTCTTGCAGCTACGTTTTTATTGCCAAACATAAATTCAATTTTATTGCCAAACATAACTTAAATTTTAATGTGTAGAGTTGTGTGTATTTCTCTCCAGCTAATGTTGTAGAGTTTAAAATGTAGATTTTCTCAAAATTGGTAGTTTATGTTGGATCAGAGATTTAGGTCGTCGGGGGCAAATAAATCTTTGGAGGAGGCAACAGAGAGTTTGAAAACGGCGTCTAAATCACTGCGTAAAGCCAAGTCCCCGCCTTCACCCGATCAGGCACTTCTTGGAGCAGTAATAGCTGCTGCGTTCGGACTACTACTTTACAAATTCACGACAACTATTGAATATTCTCTCAATCGCCAAACGCTTTCTGATAACTACTCGGTCTGTTTTTCAATCTTGTTATGTTAACTATCATGCATTATAACTTATATGAATCTGTCAATCTGTCTTTCCTGTGTTCTGCTCATGCATTGTATAGAAGTTTTCCGTGAAATCTAAATGCCTTGTAAACGGCTCGTGGTTAACAACTTTATGGCGCTTTTAGTGGTTGTGATGAGAAATGAGGAAAAAAGTGCAGTGGACTGACTGCTATAATCCGGGGGTCGTTTATCAATCACAAAAATGCATTACTACATTGCTATAATCCAAGAATTGTTGATCAAAAGCAGAGATGCATTACTAAGGAAGTGTTTGCAAAAACTTTTGCTTTTAAAAGAAGTGATTTATTGTAACATGAATAAAAATAGTTAAGAATCAGAATTTGGTAGTAAGAAGTTGAGAATCAGAAGTTAAGAGGGTTTGGTGAAAAAGCTATAAAAGTGTTTATTTGTTTGTAAAAGTCAAACCGAAAGCAGAATTAAAAATCTGAAGCATAACATCTCCCTACTTTTAGATTCTGATTAAATGAAGCATAAGTTGACATTTGCAATTTTTTTAGTGATTGCAAACACTCCTAAATTTACCTCAACCTTTAAATTTTAACTATATTTTTTAAGCATACTAATACGAGATCGTTTTGACGATTTTCCAGGTCCGCCAGATAACTATAACCATTAGGTAAATTTGGGTACTAAGGCTGTGATTGGTTGTGGGATAATTCTCCAAAAATTATCTTCTAAGTTTTTTTTCGACTGAAGTGGTGATTGGTTGACAAAATTTTTAACAAAAAATTGCTTATGTTACTGTTTTTGTTTCTCACTTTGACTATTCAAACCAAAAACTTCTCCGGAAAAATTCTCCACCTTTTGCATTTCCTTGTTTTTCCCCCCTCATTTCAACATAAATTCCACTGTTGATGATAGTACTTCTACACCTTCTCTCTCCTCCAATCTAACTCTCATTATATATCATCTTCTTCTCTTTCTCCTCCAATCTCTCTCTCATGCGTATCATTTTCAACGATGAAAACAACCCTTTTCATTCCAGCATCTTCATAGCATCCCTTCAAAATGAATATAATGACATCCATTTTGCTGCAACTCTTGTGGGATAAAACCACCTATATTTATGGTTTATCAATAATGTGTTTTCTTCTTCAAATGGTGAGCAAGGGAAAGAAAAAGAAAACCATGTGAATAATGGAGATTGCTAGTGGTGATGGTGGCATGGTTAGGGGGGTGACAAGGAAACAAGAAGGAAACAGGAGATGGTGGGGGAAGAAAAAAAGACATAAGAGAAAGGGAAAAAAATGATGACCGAAAATTTGAAATTATATATAATATGATTTAATTTTTTAAGAATTAAACAATATATGAGTCTAAAATTGTTAGTAAATTAAAAAAATCTTTATACTTATAATGGGAAACACTATAAATTTTATTCATTAACATAAAAATAAAAATATATAATAAATGCTTATTCTCAAAAAATATAGTAATTATTTGGTTAAAAATATCAATTATTGAAATAAAATTAAAACACATGGTGTAATATAAACTTTTTTTTCCATTGCCAATTAAGATAAAATTTACACACACAATAGTATTCATTAATATTTATTAAAAGTATCAAATAAAAATTAATTAATTTTTATCACATTCATTATTCACGAGAAGTGTGCTAATCTGCTTCTGTAAACGGACGTCGAATTTATTACTAATTAAAATTTAAAGTGTTGGAATCTATTATTATTATTATTATTATTGTTATTGTTATTGTTATTGTTATCATTATTATTATTATAAAAGAGGATTTCATATTAAAAAAATGAATAAATACCAACTAACAATTTGGGTGACAATGAGTCAAACAAAGATTTGCATGTTGATGAAGTTTTAATATAGAAAAAAAATAAACATCGGTTGATTTACACTAAAATAGATTTCATATTAAATTAAAATAAAATATAGGTGAAGAGATGAATTTTATGCAATTCCAATAAATAATTTAAATCAACTATCTTACAACATTTCTCACAAACAATCACAATCTCAAACAGTAAATCAATCACATCATTGATAATCATTACTTTTTTTTTTCTCATAACCAATCACACTCTCTATTTTATCTTTTATCTACCAAATACCATTTTTCATCACTATTTTCTCAGAAAATGAAAATGAAAGAAACGAAAGTACAACCAATCACAGCCTAACTTGCAAGTTCTCTTTCTTATTTCGTAATATTAGTCCTTTTTTACGAAGCTTTTTTCATGAACTCGGTGCAGGACTATCATAAATGGAATATGCTACCTTGCTACGTTTGTTTTTGGCTTCAACTCCCTCGGTTTGTTCCTTTACTCGGGGCAGCTTGCCCTCAACTCCTTCATTGAAGTTCCTAGTGGTGACGGGAAAGAACCATTAAACTCGTCATATCCAAAACAGGGCGATGTTGATAGTTCTGGAATGACCAGTGCCGATGAGGATCAAACTCCAGATAAAACGCAAAAATGAACAAAAAGGAGCAGGTGATATCCAATTGATTATATTGTATACTCAAAAAATCAAATTTTCCGTTTTCGTAATTTTTCTATAGCAAAAGTTTATGTGATAAGAGTTAGATACTCTTCTGCTATCCAATCTATGTAAATATTAAACTTGACATATCTTTTGTCATATTTAAGTTACCGAGGCTTCACGGTGGAGAAGTAATATTTTACCTTGTGTTTTCAATGTTGAGCTTGTAGCTGGATCCTACAATTCTATCCTGTTATCTTTTTGTGCTTGAAGAACAGAGGTAAAATTGAGCACCTTTTATTGCCTCTCTCTCTAAAATAGAGAAGGAAGACACACGGAACTATAACAACATCTAGGTAATCTTTCTTCCATGGCCCAATTCTCCATCGGTTCTTGCATAATGTTAGCAAATAGGCATATATTTACATTTAGTCACATTAATAGGAATCGATATATTTCAATTAGGCAGCAGAAGAAATTCACCGAATACCGATTCACTTGTTGGTCTGCCCTTGATCTTGAATAGCTCGTTTACTACCCTTCCTCCAACCGCACTTGGATATACATTGTCCTTCTCTCTTGCTTAATTTGAATACTAAACCCTTTTGAGACTTCGAGTGGTGATTCTCCGAGGACAAGTAGGAGATTTTTTTTTATTAATGTAAGATGTTTTGTGAATTAACGTATATCAAAAGTAACAAGAAAGATCATTGTACACCCTAGGGGCATAACTCAACTGGTAAAGGTCCTGACTCGGGTAAGGTCAAATGTGATGTCCACTTCGCTAGCACCTGCAGCTCCACCTGGTAACAAGGTGGAGGTGGAGGACTTTTTGTGTGGTAACTCAGTCTAAAACAACTCAGGACCCTGACTCGTTAAGGCATATCCCTCGATTCACCTCCTCCACGAAGCTTTAGGGCAGAGCAGTGGGGCCCCTTAGGGATGAGGTTCATCCTTTTTGAGAAAGATCATCGTACAATAATACATCAATCCTTGTCATGATTGGATCTTGCCATATATATGTTCGCCTTATTTTTAGCTTCACCGCAAGTGTACGGTGTAGTTTATAGAATAGGGTAAGCAAAGTCGTATCCACGGAGACTAATAAATTAGTGCGCTAAGTATTGAACTAAAATAGTCTTATTTTTATTTAGACGATCGGAATTGGATGATTGTTGTGAGATTAAGACGAACTAGACTACAAAAACACAAGGTAAAGATAATGATGATAATTGAAGTATCAAGAGAATAAAACGGATTCTCGGGTTATGGTTTCGATTAATATCTCTCTTGTTGTCCGATTTAATCAAAGCCGAAGTTATTATCAATATTCCTATAAGACGATCACAAAGATATATTATCCTCCATCTCGAGATATATATAAAATGTTGATTGGAATATATCCATGCTAGCATCTCTACTCAACATAAGATACACAACTCTCAAAAGCTCAAAAGATCAAATGTCCTCACAAATATCTATAAACCTCTCGATTCATGCAAATATTCGT
Organism: Rehmannia glutinosa; assembly: GCA_016081115.2. Classification (NCBI taxonomy): domain Eukaryota; kingdom Viridiplantae; phylum Streptophyta; class Magnoliopsida; order Lamiales; family Orobanchaceae; genus Rehmannia; species Rehmannia glutinosa. Next base: position 274,662 of record JABTTQ020001351.1, read on the forward strand.
GTCAAGTACTCAAGATCTAATATTGAAACTCATCTCTCGAATTATGAATCAATATATCAAACATGTTAAATCATTGGCCAAGTGATAAAACAAGAATAAGCACAAAGTACTCAAATATGCTTCAAGACAATAACTTCAACTAAGATTAAAACATTCAACAAGAGTTCATTAATCTACTTCCAAAACCCGGAAATCACAAGATATTTAGCTACACATGATGTTCAAACAACTCATAGACAAATTGTTCAAAGCCATACTAAGCTCAAATGAAATATAAACATGCAAGAGAAACAAGAAAAACTTAGGATAATCGGTAATCTCTCAATATATATTCGATCCTCAAGCTCCGATGCAACCCGATTGTTCCCTTGATGCCTCCTTGGTAGAGTAGTGTTTTGTCTTGTGTTCTAAGTCCAAGAATGTCAGAATATCCCCTGGTTTGCGCCCCCAAAAGTCCTTTTATACCTTTAGAAAGTCTAGGGCAAAGTGCTGTCATAATATGACATTCCAGCACAGACGCACGGGTTGGTGAAAAGCATAAAAGCATTAAATTCCTACAAAACGAGCAAAGCGTAATATCTTTCCCACTCTTTTCATATGAGTTGATGCATGTCTAAACACCATTTTAGTCATAAATATATCTCAAAATACATGCAAAACTCACACCTATCAAAACCCCCAAACTTAAATCGTTGACCGTCCCGATCAACGCTTTTGAAACGAGATAAAGCACAACTGGGAGTAATGAAAAGTAGCACGCACAACAACTCCATAAAATCCGTATTACTCATCATAGGTGTCAAGCAACAAATCAATCAAGCCTCAAATATCTAACATGGAGCACCTATCAAATAAAACATGGTAAATGCTTTGAATCACTTCTCTCAAAGATCAAGTGTATACTCTCATCTCGAATGAATTAAGGGACGTGTTTACACTCAAATCAATTCGATGTCGCAGAATTACCATAAGCTTGCAAATCGTCTCATATCTCCGCCACTAGAATGTATGCAATATGTGAATAAAAAAGGACTTTCTCATTTGGTTGTAATGAAGGCTCTTTGGTTAAGGGTAGGAAATTTTTGAATAAAGTGACTCAAACTCTAGCATATAGATTGGTGAGCATATCAATCATCTACATTAAACTCCCATATGCTACTCCAATCATCCCGTATTTTCATCAACTTTACTTATCTCCATCTCCTTTCTTTCTTTTGAGAAGCTCCTCAATTTACAATCCTTAGTCCCCAAGTTCATTTAGGTAAAACTCATTTATAAATCCGATTTTTTTCCGACTTTTATATGAGTTTTCGACAATTTATTTCTCCTCATTTTTCTTCCTCTCATGTTCCCATCAACCAACTTTAACACCACTTTCTAAAGTTTTGATTTCAACCATTCATCATTATTCAACCCCTTTACTCAATGCTATATGCTCAAGTATTTGGTAAGCAAAGGAATCAAGTTAAGGCTTGAATTGTGGTTATCAAACATTAGACAATAGACTCAAGTTGGCTGAACTATGAATATGAATATCATCATTGGGTAAGCAAAAGGCTTGATGGGCTAACAAAAATGGCCTTTGATCATTTTCACAATTTGCATACAACATGTGACCTTGACAGAGATACCAGAGCAAGTTCTAGAATTGCAACAACATGAATGATACACTCAAATCAACAACAAGACTGTATATAATGGAAGCAATAAAGGCTCAAAAGCTTACATGCTTGTACATATGTAATTCAAAGCATCAAATCCAGTTTTTCATATCAACATGCTCAATGTTATCTATTCATGGCTCAATCAATCTCATGTTCAACACCTAATCCAGACAATACAAATTTTTTTCAACAACAAATAAGCATCAAGTTTCATCACACCCGGTCAACTCACTCTCTAAAATCTATGAAAGCAATAACGCGTAAAGCGCGAACGCGTGCTTATAATGCAATGCAACCTAACATGTTCTACATGCAACTATATGAAAACACACAAAAATGCAAGATTTTTTTTATCTTATCTACATTTTTCATATCAAAATACTAACTCTTCCCCAAACTTGAATGAATTTATATTGTACGGAAGGGAAGGATAGAATTTCAATAATGAAAAGTAGAGATACACCTGAGTCACTGTGGAGATGGCTGCGGGAAGTGGCCTTGAGAAATGTGTCACTCGCGTATCTGATGCATCATCTCTAGATGCCTTTGCTCCTGCTCCAAGGTCCTCTGATCGTATTCCGCCCGGAATGCACGAAAATCATCTTTATCTTTCTTTGTAAGTCTTCCTTTGTCGCCGCAGTCTTCCATTTGATCTTTCGCAGTCTTCCGCAAGCAAAGGCATAGAGCATGTCATGAAAATCATGCCCGCGTTGTGACTCGCCGCCATATGAGGTTCAGGGATGATCCCGCTATGTGAAACCGGGGTGATCTCCTCCATGTGGGTCGGGGATGTCATATTGTATTTGAGGATGATGAGGCTCAAATCCCCTTTCGCTTCCTGTTGAACTCTCTTCTTGGCCCACCGCGATCTTCTTCGTTAGGGAATCCTTCATTCGCCGCTTCTTCCTTGCAGTGGTGGCTGAATGGAAGAGGAGTTCAACAGGCAAGAAAGGGGATTTGAGCCTCATCATCCTCAAATACAGTATGACATCCCCGGACCCTCACATGGAGGAGATCACCCCGGACCCTCACATAGCGGGGATCATCCCGGAACCTCATATGGCGGCGAGTCACAACGCGGGCATGATTTTCATGACATGCTCTATGCCTTTGCGGAAGACTTGCAGCATCAAATGGAAGACTTGGCAGAAAGGGAAGACTTGCAGCAGCATAAAGATGATTTTCGTGCATTCCGGGCGGAATACGATCAGAGGACCTTGGAGCAGGAGCAAAGACATCTAGAGATGATGCATCAGATACGCGAGTGACACATTTCTCAAGGCCATTTCCCGCCGCCACCTCCACAGTGACTCAGGTATATCTCCACTTTTCATTATTGAAATTCTATCCTTCCCTTCCGTACAATATAATTTCATTCAAGTTTGGGGGAGAGGTAGTATTTTGATATGAAAAGTGTATATAAGATAAAAAAAAATATCTTGCATTTTTGTGTGTTTTCATATAGTTGCATGTAGAGCATTTTAGGTTGCATTGCATTAGAAGCACATTTACGGCTTTAGCACGTTTATTGTTTTCATAGATTTTAGAGAGTGAGTTGACCGGGTGTGATGCAACTTGATGCTTATTTGTTGTTGAAAAAAATTTGTATTGTTTGGATTGGGTGTTGAACATGATATTGATTGAGCCATGAATAGATAACATTGAGCATGTTGATATGAAAAACTGGATTTGATGCTTTGAATTACATATGTACAAGCCTGTAAGCTTTTGAGCCTTTATTGCTTCCATTATATGCAGTCTTGTTGTTGATTTGAGTGTATCATTCATGTTGTTGCAATTTTAACTTGCTCGTATCTCCGTCAAGGTCACATGTTGTATGCAAATTGTGAAAATGATCAAAGACCATTTTTGTTAGTCCATCAAGCCTTTTGCTTACCCAATGATGATATTCATATCCATAGTTTAGCCAACTTGAGTCTATTGTCTAATGTTTGATAACCACAATTCAAGCCTTAACTTGATTCCTTTGCTTACCAAATACTTGAACATATATCATTGAGTAAAGGGGTTGAATAATGATGAATGGTTGAAATCAAAACTTTAGAAAGTGGTGTTAAAGTTGGTTGATGGGAACATGAGAGGAAGAAAAAGGAGGAGAAATGAATTGTCGAAAACTCATATAAAAGTCGGAAAAAATCGGATTTATAAATGAGTTTTACCTAAATGAACTTGGGGGCTAAGGATTGTAAATTGAGGAGCTTCTCAAAATAAAGAAAGGAGATGGAGATAAGTAAAGTTGATGAAAATACGGGATGATTGGAGTAGCATATGGGAGTTTAATGTAGATGATTGATATGCTCACCAATCTATATGCTAGAGTTTGAGTCACTTTATCCAAAAATTTCCTACCCTTAACCAAAGAGTCTTCATTACAACCAAATGAGAAAGTCCTTTTTTATTCACATATTGCATACATTCTAGTGGCGGAGATATGAGACGATTTGCAAGCTTATGGTAATTCTGCGACATTGAATTGATTTGAGTGTAAACATGTCCCTTAATTCATTCGAGATGAGAGTATACACTTGATCTTTGAGAGAAGTGATTCAAAGCATTTACCATGTTTTATTTGATATGTGCTCCATGTTAGATATTTGAGGCTTGATTGATATGTTGCTTGACACCTATGATGAATAATACGGATTTTATGGAATTGTTGTGCGTGCTACCTTTCATTACTCCCAGTTGTGTTTTATCTCGTTTTCAAAAGCGTTGATCGGGATGGTCAACGGTTTAAGTTTGGGGGTTTTGATAGGTGTGAGTTTTGCATGTATTTTGAGGTATATTTATGACTAAAATGGTGTTTAGACATGCATCAACTCATATGAAAAGGTTTGTATTCACTCTTTGTGGGAAAGATATTACGATTTGCTCGTTTTGTAGGAATTTAATGATATACGAAGCAATTTGATGACAAATATGAGCATTGCGAAGTAGAAACACCAAGAATCGAGTGAATATATGGGATTAGAAGTCAAAATAAGAATAAGTCGGACAAATTGGGCAAAAGCAGGGCGCGCGCGAAGACACGACCGTGCGTGCCTGATGAAGTAGACTGAGTTTACGGACTAGCGCACGGGTAACTCGTGCGTGTGGCGCACGACCCGTGCGCACCTGAAGAATTTGAAAGTGCCTACGGCAAGGCGCACGGGTAACCCGGGCGTGGACGCACGACCCGTGCGTGGGTTGGTGAAAAGCATAAAAGGCCTACGGGATGACGCACGGGTAACCCGTGCGTCTGTGCTGGAATGTCACATTATTACAACACTTTGCCTTAGACTTTCTAAAAGGTATAAAAGGACTTTTGGGGGCGCACACCAGGGGATATTCTGATATTCTTGGACTTAGAACACAAGATAAAACACTACTCTACCAAGAAGGCATCAAGAGAACAATCGGGTTGCATCGGAGCTTGAGGATCGAAGATATATTGAGATATTACCGACTATTCTAAGTTTTTCTTGCTTCTCTTGTATTTTAATATTTCATTTGAGCTTAGTATGGCTTTGAACAATTTCTCTATGAGTTGTTTGAACATCATGTGTAGCTAAATATCTTGTGATCTCCGGGTTTTGGAAGTAGATTAATGAACTCTTGTCGAATGTTTTAATCTTAGTTGAAGTTATTGTCTTGAAGCCTATTTGAGTACTTTGTGTTTATTCTTGTTTTATCACTTGGCCAATGATTTAACATGTTTGATATATTGATTCATAATTCGAGAGATGAGTTTCAATATTACATCTTGAGTACTTGACACGAATATTTTTATGAATCGAGAGGTTTGTAGATATTTGTGAAAACATTTGATCTTTTGAGCTTTTGGGAGTTGTGTATCTTATGTTGAGTAGAGATGCTAGCATAGATATTCCAATCTACATTTTATATACATCTCGAGAGGAAGGATAATATACCTTTGTGATCGTTTTATAGGAATATTGATAATAACTTTGGCTTTGATTAAATCGGACAACAAGAGAGATATTAATCGAAACCATAACCCGGGAATCCGTTTTATTCTCTTGATACTTCCATTATCATCATTATCTTTACCTTGTGTTTTTGTAGTCTAGTTCGTCTTAATCTCACAACAATCACCCAATTCCGATCGTCTAAATAAAAATAAGACTATTTTGGTTCAACATTTCTTTCCTTACAACTTCTTGCATAATAGGGTTTAGTCGTCTTTGTTTTTGCACTGAAGGTTTATAAACATCTTCCATCCGAATTTTATGCATGACAATTGATGAACTTATGTCTTTTAAATCAGTTATGGACCATCCTAGTGCCGACTTATGTTTTCGCAACACCCTTAGCAATTTATCAAGTTGAAGTGAGAAGAGATGATACGATTACCAGATTTGCATTATTCGCCCCAAGGAATGCATATTTGAGGTGATCGGGTAATGGCTTGAGTTCTGGAGTTGACGCACGGGTTGTGCGTCCACGCACGGGTTACCCGTGCGCCTTGCCAGCATAAGCACTTTGGGCCTTTCTTGGCGCGCACGGTCGTGGCGCCACACGCACGAGTTACCCGTGCGCTAGTCCGTAAACTCAGTCTGCTTCATCAGGCACGCACGGGTCGTGTCCTCGCGCGCGCCCTGGTCGTGTGTGCCCTGTTTTTGCCCAATTTGTCCGACTTCTTCTTATTTTGACTTCTAATCCCATATATTCACTCGATTTTTGGTGTTTCTATTTCGCAATGCTCGTATTTGTCATCAAATTGCTTCGAATATCATTAAATTCCTACAAAACGAGCAAAACGTAATATCTTTCCCACAAAGAGTGAATACAAACTTTTTCATATGAGTTTATGCATGTCTAAACACCATTTTAGTCATAAATATACCTCAAAATACATGCAAAACTCACACCTATCAATATATATATATATATATATATATATATATGATGCAATCTCAAGATGCATACTAATCAATTCGGATGCTACTTATTGCCCTAATATTTCTTCTTGTTGTTGTAAAATAATTCCTTCTTTATTTTATGTAAGCTAATGTTGATAATATAAAGTAAATTATAATAAAGATATATTGATAATAGTATAAAGCTTGCAAATGGAATTAAGATCAAGGAATCAACCGTATCATTTCTTCACAATTATGCATGCTTATATACAAGTTTTCTCCAACCACTTTACAACTATATTAAATGCATTTGCATTAATTGTATATGCATTTGTCAATATCCCCCATGTGGTTTGGTGGTGCTTAGTCCACCTTGTATCACAATACTCCCCCCTGGACGTAGCACCATTGGATGAGTATGCCTCATTAAAAACCTAAGTTCGAAAAAAAAACCCAAAGTGGGAAAAAAAATCTGATCAAGGGAAAAAGAGTACATAACTCCAATCCAAACCTTGTGCATAAGCTGCCTCATTAAAAACCTTAAGTTGGAAAAATCCAATGGAATAAAAACCAAACAGAAGGGAAAAAGAGTACAGCGCACAATATATATTTGTTCCCCCCAAAAATGAAGAATATTAGCTGCATAATTAATTTAAGAATCTTGCTTTGTATGGACTCTTCTCATTCCGATGCCATAAACCAATTTCTCGAATGTAGACGTTGGTAAGGATTTTGTAAACAAATCAGCAAGATTGTGACATGAGCGAATCTGTTGAATATCTATCTCTCCATTTTTCTGGAGTTCATGTGTGTGGAAAAACTTTGGTGAAATATGCTTGGTCCGATCACCTTTTATGTAACCACCTCTCACTTGTGCTATACATGTTGCATTATCCTCATAAATAATAGTAGGAGTGTCTGTAACTGGTTTTAGTTGACAAGCGTTTCGTATATGAGCTATAACTGATCTTAACCAAACGCATTCTTTACCAGCTTCATGAAGAGCAATAATTTCAGAATGATTAGAAAAAGTAGCAACTAATGTTTGTTTGGTAGATCTCCATGATATAGATGTATCATTATAGCAAAATACATAACCAGATTGAGATCGAGCTTTGTGCGGATCGGATCTATATCCAAAGATCAACATAACCTATTAACCCGCATTAGTGGATTTCTTGTAGTAGAACAATCCCAAATCAGAGTACCACCGAGATATCGAAAGATGTGTTTAATACCATTCTAGTGTCTTCGAGTTGGCTCGGAGCTATATCGCAAAGTAGATTGACAAAAAAAAGAAATATCAAAGTCGAAAGATATACATTGTGCCGGATACATTAATGCTCCAATAGCATTAAGGTAAGGCACTTCAGGACCCAAAGTCTCTTCACCAGATTCTTTTGGTCGGAATGGATCTTTCTCGAGATCTAAATCTGCGCACAACCATAGGAGTACTCAAGGATGAGCCTTGTCCATATTAAATCGTTTGAGAATCCGCGTTTAGTGTAATCAGTTGGTGGACAAGTATCCCATTATCTTTATGCTCTAACTCAAGACCAAGACAAAGTTTAGTTTTTCCAAGGTCTTTCACCTCAAACTCTTTCTTTAGATATTCAAAGAAGATTGAATAATTCTTCAGGGGTGCCAATCAAATTCATGTCATCGACATAAACAACAATGATAGCAAATCCCAGATTCGATCTTTTGATAAAAACACATGGGCAAATGGTATCATTTTTGTAACCTTCCTTAGAAAGGTATTCATTAAGTCTATAATACCATGCGACCACTGATTGCTTCAATCCATACAACGATCTTTGCAATTTGATCGAGTATAATTCACTGGAGGAGTGTCGACTTTGGCATTTTATATCCATCGGGAATTTTCATATAAATATCGAATCTAATGAACCATATAGATATGCCATCACTACGTCCATTAAACGCATGTCCAGATTCTCGTGGACAACCATACTGATAAGAAAACGAAATGTGATTGTATCCATCACAGGTGAATATGTTTCATCATAATCTATCCCAGGTCTCGGGAGAATCTTGAGCCACGAGTCGTGCTTTATATCTCACGACTTCATTTTTCTCATTTCTCTTTCGAACAAATACCCATTTGTACCCAACAGCTTTATATTGTTTGGAGTTATCGTAATTTGTCCAAATACATTTCGTTTTTCTAGGGAAGCTAACTCAGATTTTATTGCTTCTTCCCACATAGGCCAATCAGGCCTCTGACGGCATTCCATTATCGAATGTGGTTCATTATCATAATCATCATTTATAATTTCTTGAGCAACCGAGAATGCAAATTTATCATCAATAATTATTTTATTTCGATCCCATATTTCATTACAATAGCTCATGGGATTCTGCTGCTTTAATTTTGTATATTTTCTCGAGGTGTTAGGCTCGACAGATTCATCTGGAGCATGCTCATTATTATCAATTCTACCCTTTCTTTTTCGAGGAATAGTATCTTTTGAGCCAATAGGTCTACCACGTTTTTGCCGTGGGTTATCATCATTCATTTTTTTATTTTCATATGGAATAATAATCCTGGCTGGAGCATTTGCAGCCGGAATATGAGACTTCGTGACTTTAATAACATCGTTAAATGCATCAGGAAGTCTATTAGTAATATTTTGCAAATGAATGATTCTATTCACCTCACTTTCACATTCAGAAGTACGTGGATCTAAATGAGATAAGCTTTGTTCATTCCAGGAGATACTCTCAACTGGTTTTTGTTTATTTAAAATATCATTATCTCTTCCCAATGCTGGAAATGTTGTCTCATCAAAATGATAATCCGCAAATCTAGCGGAAAATAAATATCCCGTCATCGGTTCTAAATACCGAACAATTGATGGAGAATCAAATTCAACGTATATACGAAGTCTACGTTGTGGACCCATTTTTGTCCTTTGAGATGGTGGAATCGGCACCTGAACAGCACACCCGAAAATGCGTAGGTGCGAAATATTTAGCTCAAAACCAAGAGTTAATTGCATTGGGGAGTGCATATGATAAGCAGTGGGGCGTAATCTAATGAGTGCTGATGCATGTAATACTGCATGACCCCATGCTGCACTAGTGAGCTTTGATCTCATTAATAATGTACGAGCAATTATTTGAACTCGTTTAATCAGGGATTCTGCCAATCCATTTTGAGTATGAACATGTGCTACTGGGTGCTCAACATTAATTCCCAGTGCTGCGCAATATTCATCAAAGCTTTTTGATGTAAATTCTCCGGCATTATCCATCCTTATATTCTTGATAGGATAATCAGGGAAATGTGCTCGGAGTTTAATAATTTGTGCTAATAATCGAGCAAATGCAACATTTCTAGTAGATAATAGGCATACGTGTGACCATCTACACGATGCATCTATTAAGACCATGAAATATCTAAATGGTCCACTTGCAGGATGTATTGGTCCACAAATATCACCATGAATACATTGTAAAAATGATGGTGATTCATAACCAACCTTTTCCATGGAAGGTTTAGTAATAAATTTTCCTTGTGAACACGATTCACAAAAATAGTCTTTGGACATTAGCATCTTCGTGCTTTTCAATGGATGTCCATTAGTGTGTTCAACAATCCTACGCATCATAGTTGTTCCTAGGTGTCCTAGGCGATCATGCCATAACCCAAATATATCAGGATTCACCAGCTTCCAAGGCATGGTGGCATAGGATTCAAAAGCTTTAATTTGGATACAATACAATCCAGAAGTTGTTGCTTCAAATTTTTCATGGGCAATTCTTTTTCCCATTTTATAGGATTTGATACATAGACACTCTTTATTATTTTCATTTAGTGTCTCCAGGTGATAGCCATTATCATGCACATCCTTAAAACTTAGTAGATTTCTTTTGATCTACTAGATAATAATGCATTCTCAATATTCAATATTGTGCCATTAGGCAACACCACAATTGCATTCCCGGAGCCATCAATAATCTCAACGGGACCAGATATAGTTGTAACTTGTGCCTTGCACAATTTCACACTCGAGAAATATACTTTATTTCTTAATATTGAGTGTGTTGTTGCACTATCAAGTAGACAATAGTCTCTTTTTTCGGTGTTTCCCATGTGTACCTGGTATAATTATTATCGCATTAATATTATACGATAAAAACATCTATGTACAACAAAAATTTAAATAAAGTATTTTATTCGACAACATAGTCATACATAATCATCTAATTATTACAGAATGCTAAGATAAATTGCTATGGCTAACAGAGGAAGAATTAAGACAAGAAGATCAATAAAAATCCAAAATTCTCCTGGTGTATATTCTCCAACAAAAAGCAGGATAGTGTATATGAAGACCAATGTAATGATAAATACTAACATTAAGTTAACCATTTTTGGAGTGAAAGAAATGTGGAATTTTAGAAAGATGATAGAATATGTGTGAGTTTGTTGAATGAAATGTTGGTATATTTATAGATAAAATTATTGTTCATAGCCGTTGACATAGCCGTTGTAGGGGGAAAATTAATGTGAAAATTTTGAATGTAAAATTTGTGAATAGTTTGGTAGAAATTTGATGATATTTCATGATAAAAAATATTAGACACAAACAGATTTATTATTTCACATTAAAAGCATAAAATCGGGAACCGAAACAAGTACAAACATGGTACAACAAACTTAGTCTCGGGAATGTATCATCCGAGAAAATAACATACAAACATTGATTCTATTTTCTTAATTTATCCAGTCGGCACCTTGTGCCTCGTGATCCTCAAGAAAATCGGATATATCAAGTGGTTTCCAGTCTTGGACAGGATTTTGATCACGTAAAATTTCAGATGTGTAGACCTCATTAATAGTAGGTGGCTCCGCTGCCTCAGTGGCATGTGTTTGGACATTTTTGCCTTTATTCTTCTTTGATTCATGGTATAATTTTACCAAGTGCTGGGCAGTTCGACATGTTTTGGCCCAATGACTTGTCATACCACATCTGTGACACAGATCATCACCAGTTATTTCCATATGCATTTTTTCCTTATCACGATTTGGCTAATTTGGATGCCCCTGTTTAGCATTATAATCGTTTTGGCGGGTATAGTGATAATTATCTCTATTATAGTAATTATGACCGCCACGATCATATCTGTGAGTATTATGATATGGACCACCACGGCCACGACCCCTGCGGCCCCCACGCCCGGGTTTATACTCACGACTTCTAAATCGGCCCCTCATCTACCGGAGTTAGCATGTGCTTCAGGCACTGCATTAGACCCAGAAGGTCGCAAATCGTGATTTCTTAACAGCAATTCATTGGTTTTCTCTGTCGTGAGAAGAACCGGGATTAATTCAGAATATGTTTTAAATTGGCGTTGTCTATACTGCTGTTGTAGCACAATATTTGATTTATGCATAGTGGATAATGTTTCTCCAATTTATCATATTCAGACAACTTTGTCCCACAGAGAGCCAGCCGGGACTCAATTTTAAATAATGCCGAATTATAGTCGGCAACGGACTTAAAGTCCTGCAACCTTAGATGTTGCCAATCATATTGTGCTTGTGGGAGTATCACTGTTCTGGTGTGATCAAATCTTTCTTTGAGCTTTTGCCATAGCTCAGAAGGCCTTTCAATTTGTATATATTCATTTTTTAAATCATCAGATAAATGATGGCGAATAAATATCATTGCGTTCGCCTCATCTTTTACAACAACCTCCTCGATTTTTACAGCCTTCAAGGTTTTTGCCAGATTTTGACCCTGAAGGTGCAATTTAACATCCAGACACCATGATAAATAATTTTCGCCAGTGGTATCAAGGATCTGAAATTTTTGTTTTTCGATACCGGCCATTTTCTACAAAGAAAATAAAAGTTAATTAGTACAAAGAAATTCAAACTTGAAATATACAAACCTTTTTTCGAGCAATAACTCGTGTTGATAACGTGTTGTAAAATAATTCCTTCTTTATTTTATGTAAGCTAATGTTTATAATATAAAGTAAATTATAATAAAGATATATTGATAATAGTATAAAGCTTGCAAATGGAATTAAGATCAAGGAATCAACCGTATCATTTCTTCACAATTATGCATGCTTATATACAAGTTTTCTCCAATCACTTTACAACTATATTAAATGCATTTGCATTAATTGTATATGCATTTGTCAATATTCCCCATGTGGTTTGGTGGTGCTTAGTCCACCTTGTATCACAATACTTGTTTCTTTTTCTTTTTTGTTTTATAATTTTTGTGTTTCCTCTTTCCAGTGGTTATATCAATAAACAAGTCATTATTCATATGGGGATACTGATAACACATGTCTATAAATGAGCAATCATCCCCATGTTATATAGTTAATTTGGTTGAGATTAGTAGCTTTTACAATTTTTCTTAAGATTCTTGTTTTTATGGTTGTGGTCCTAATAGATGAAGACGATGATTGCATCATCATTCAAATTCTATTAGGTTGCATTTGGATGGGAGGATTTGGATTTGGGAAGAGGATTTAGGGAAGAATTTCAAATGACTCCAAATAAGAAGGATTTGAAATCCTCCAAAATGACTCCAAAAATAGCTTCCAAGAATTTGAAATCCATTATAGAATGTAGAGTTGGCAGTGGGGCGGGGAATCCCCGTTCCCCGCGGGGATCCGCCCGAACGGGGCGGGGATTCGAAAAATTCCCCCGTGGGGACGGGGACGGGGATTTTTTTTTCCCGTTGGCGGGGACGGGGCGGACGGGGATCATATTCCCGCCCGCTGGGATCTCGCCTGTTCCATGGGAACCGAATATTATATATATAATATAATATATTAAATATATATAATATAATATAAATATATCCACACTAAATATAATAAAATGATAAAATCTTTAATTTATTTTATGTAATTACTGTTTTATTATTTTTTATATAATTTTTATATTTTTAAATATTGAAAAATGATTTTTTAAAAATAATATTAGTTTTTTGTAAAAAAGAAAATTTGAAACGGGACGGGAATCCCGCGGGCGGGATCGCGAGGACGGGATGGGGAGGAAATTTTCCCCGTTTATCTCACGGGGACGGGGACGGGGATTCCCCGCGAACGCGGGGACGGGGATGGGGATGGCCTCCCGACCCCGCCCGCCCCGCTGACATCCCTAATAGAACGACTCCATCCAAACAACCTCAATGGATTTCCTATTATGGATTTAAAATCCATACCAAATTCTTCCATCCAAACGGGGTTTTAGCATGTCAAAATTTCCACCATCATGGACTGGACATGTTTTAAAAGATGAGTTTTCATCTGATTCTAAACATACATACAAAATAACAAAACCATGATTCTCTTCAATTTTAATAAAATCTGGATGAAAAAGATCCCATACCAGATTTGTAAATCCCGTCAACCAGGTCTTATTGAAAGTTTTCATCTTCATTTGATCTTTTAAAACTACACATTTCTAGTTGCATGCAAGACTAATTTAACCTTCTAGCAAATTTTCAAGAATCTCTAGGATGAATTATAATGTGGTTCTAATTGAAACTGCCCATATCAACTAATTCAAATATAATCACCAAAAATGAACCTTATTCCAATATCCCAAACTCATTATCTCTTCTCCAGTATCCTATACTCGCTTATAGAATATAACAAATGGTGAATTAGATGTTACCCAATTGGGTACCGCTCAACTCCCATGGGATTTTGACATTCGTCCTATTTTAAATTTTTTTTTTAAAATTACATGCAAATGTCATAACAGGACATGTGTTAAAACCACAAGGTACATGGGTGATGCCCAATTTGGTAGCATCTCATTGTCCTAAAAATGAATGGATAATTATAAAAACTACCCGTGGGATTTAACCTATTTATAAAAAACTTCAGTTACCTTTCAAAATTACAAATATTCCCGTAAAAGCGTTATAAACACTCTTTCATGTTGCATTTGGATTTGTGGAGAGGATTTGGAGGAAGGATTTCAAATGACTCCATCTAAGATGGATTTGAAATCCTACAAAATGATTCAAAAATAGCTTCCATGGATTTGAAATACATTATAGAATGACTTCATCCAAACAACCCCAATGAATTTGTTATTATGGATTTGAAATCGTTAGCTCCAAATCTATCAATCTAAATGGAGCCTTAAGGTTCGTATTTACCTAAGAAATATCTTATCTTTAGGGTGTTATTTGTAAAATAGAAACAAATATTTCATCTTTAAGGTTTGTAGTTTTGACAGATAACTAGTTCTTTTTTTTTCTGTAATTTTGCTAAACCTCCGGGGTAGTTTTTTAAGTAACCCAACAAATGAATTATACCTCTCATGTAATTAATATATATTTTACGATACCCTGATTTTCGAGATTGGACATGCATCTTTTTATATATTTTAATTTAATACACCAGGTAGTAAATAGTAATAGGTGCAATATTACTACGTGTCAACGTTAAACTCTCACATGTTATTACAACCTCTCATTATATGCAACACATGAATATAGTACAAACCAACCTGTCTAGTGACTTGTACCTATACACACTTAAAATAAAAATGCAAAACCAGGTGGCTTAATTATTTCGCCACCACAAACATTGTGGGGTGGAGATCGGGTTCAAATTCCTGCTCCATCAAATTGTTTGTGGGGTGGAGGTCAGGGGTTCATATCCCTGCTCCATCAAATTGCTCCCTGGGGCATATGCGAGCTAGTGAAGATTTGGTGGGATCGATTCGGGGAGAGATCGTTATTAGTAAATTGGGGGGTCGAACATAATTGTTCTCTTTACAGGAGGATCACAGTTTATACGTCGCCGTAACAATGGCCGATGCGCGTGCGTGCACATCCCGCTGGTTTACTCACTGCGGAACAATGAGGAATGGGAGTTGTTGTCTCAAAAGCAAAAGTCAGGCTGCTGAGTTAAAAAAAAAAAAATTAAAATATAAATGCAACTACTTGGGCTCTTGAGCATCTCCTAGAAAATCTTATTGTCACGTGCTTGCAATTCATTTAGCATCGAATGAGAGTATATTCTTAATTCTTTTAAGTGTTCTTTCATGAACCTAGAAATTTACAGTCATCTGCTGCTTCAAAAGTGTACTCAATTGCTCAAGGACTTGTTTATAATTATTCTATATATTAATAAAAAGAAGCACTTTTTTTTTTTAAAAAAAAGGGTTCTGTCCAATGATTTTCATTTTTCACCCAAAGTACATTAAAATGGACAAAAAAGATTGCAGAAAATATGGGGACTTGGGGCCCCAGATTAGACTTCATGAAGCCTTAAAAACCAACAACTATAAAAATCTATTCAAAGTTGGACTATGATTCTAGGCAAATTATAAAAACTACTTTTAAACTTTATATTATTTATGAGAAGAATTTAGCTATTTCTAAAATTATTAATTTTCCTCAATTAGTTAGTGCGGTTTGTAAAAACTGGAAAAACCCTGAAGTACTTATAATTTTAAAATATAATTAATTGTTTTTTATATTTGATTAAAGTACTTCAAGATTTTTTTATATATATTTTACCCATATTTTTATGTTTCATTAATTTTCTTAATGTGACACAAGAGTCTCAGGTGTTGTTATGCACAAATATCAAACATGAAGACCATGCCTGTGGATTCATGATATTTAGCCTGTAGCCATTTAGGTATATCAGTTAATGAGATTATAAATTGTGGTAATAGGCAAAATTGCCAACTTATATTTTGTGAAAATGAAGTAGCCATGTTTTTTAGCTATTTTGACTAAAAACTGACGATCATACCCTTCGTGTATTATCCAATGAGGTACATGGTCATTTTTCTGATGCGGTACATAACTCGATACCGAGTCATGTAACTTAGTATTGAGTCATGTGTTTCAATACCAAATTATGTACTGGTTCCCAGAAATGAAAAAGGGCAAAGTGGACAAGGAATTCATTTCCATTGGCGCTCGCTTTGGAGCTTAGAGCTTCGTATGTGGATCTGGGTCTCCTGACATTTGACTCAAAAATAGCTAAAAAAATATGTTTTTGAAAAAACATTACTACAAAATATTTTTACTATAGAGAAAATGCCAAAAATCGAACGGACTCTCTTATAAATTTTTATACTTATATAGTACCACAATTTTATGCTCCAAAAGTTCAATTCTACTAAGTACTGTAGCAAGTAATGTCCTCAAACACACTGCAGAATGTTTGACACTTAAGTACTTCATAAGAACTAACAAAGGAACATGAGGTACAAACAACTGATGCAGCCAAAAACAAGAAACTTTCCATTTAACTAATAATCACAATGAAAATTGAAAATAGGCTAGTAAATCTAAAATAAAAATTAAAAAAACAAAGAAGAAGAAAAGAAAAAAGAAAAATAAAAAATATATATTTACAGGGAGGAAGTCAGGAAACATGGCTTGGAAACAAAAATTACCGTGTACTGACACATGTCCCTCACGGTAAAAGACTATAAAAGATTCCCCTCCATTATTTTACTAATTTACTGACAGCCCCACCTCAGAACCCCTCAGAACCCTACTCCAGCCGCGCCGACGCCGAGCGCCGCTCGCCCGTGCGGCTCCATCTTCACGCTACCATTCTTCCAGAAACACGGCTCCGGCATGAGCTTAGCCGCCGCCGTCCTCATCGGCTCCGACTTGCATCTAGTCAGCGCAAGCGGCTCGTACGCCCCCGCACACACCAGCTTCCGCTCAATCATCGACGCCGCCGCCGGCAGAGAGCACGACGACCGCGGCGGCTGGTGCTCATTTCTCTTAGACGGCGGCGCCGGAACCCTGGGCTTCGGCTTCGAGTCAGCGATGCTGGGCCTCCTCTTGACTGGATTAACGTGATCGCAGCCGGCGGCTTTAGCCGCCTTGCGCGGCCGTTCCGGCAGCCACCGGATGAAATCCGTACCCCGAACCCATGTTTCCTTTGAGACCTCCATTGAAAGCTTGGGCTCGCACATCATTAACAGCAGACATTCTGGGAGTACTGGGTTTTCTGATTCTTCCTTTTCGTCGTCTTCTTGTTGATGGGTTTTTTCTGGTTTGTGATTTTGATTATCGTTGCTTGTAAAAATTGGATCTTTTTCTGATGTGGTTGATTCCTCTGTTTCTTCTGCTTCTTTCTGATCAGGGAGTGATACGACGTCGTTTCCATCAATAGCTTCTTCATCTGATTGTGCAGATGAAGAAGATAAATGGCAAGTTGGGCTTTCTTCTAAAAGAGCTTCAAATGATGACATATTAGACTCAATCTCTTCTTCTTCTTCTTCCCCCTTAATTTCTTGCTCTTTTTCTTCACTGTAAATGGCTAATTTGTCTTCACAAAATCCCATTTCCAAATTGGCTTCTGCTTCATTTTGGATCTTTTGTTCTTCATTAGGTTTATTTGAAACCTCAATACCTTCCTCAAAACCTTCATAAATCTCGTCTTTACCTTCAAAATCCACAATTTCATCTTCTTCTTCATTATCCTCATTTTCACATTCTGGAGCAGCCCAATTACACCGATTAGCAAGAGCAGCCATTTTCATTGGATCAGATCTACACCTCATAAGCAAAAGAGCATTTTTAGGAGGTATACAAATACTAACTCTCCCTATTTCCTCTTCTTCATCCTCTAAACTCCGGCCTTTAATCTCAATTCTGCCATTCTTAACCTCAATATCTTCGAACACGTGCCTTCTCACCGCCGTCCCCTCGTCTCCGCCACCAACCACCACCTCAATCTCCCTCCGCCTCCCTCCTTCGCCGGCGAAAACCAGACACCTCGCCAACACGGTCCCACCACACCCATTTTCGTTCCTCTTCTCTCTTCCCCTCATCGAAACGCAATTAGAACTTCTTCTACACGGAAACAAACAGCTAAATTCAGCCCCAAACGCGCGCAAAGCCTCACAAACCGAGATCGGCAAATGAACCCATCTCTGATTCTTGTGGGGCCAGCATTGACATTCTTGCTCTGTTTTTTGCTCTGTTTTTCTGAAACTGGCTTCTCCCACCATCCGTTTCTTAGAAAGGCTCCGTTTTTTCTTGGATTTCACTCTGACTTGCCCAATGCAGGTGACTTTAGGGGAAGACGGCTCGGGGTTCTCGAAAGCCCCGCCTCTTTTTTTGGTGGTGAAAAATGGGGACAATGCTCGGCCGCCTTTGAGGCTGCCATTGGGGCGGAGGCGGCGGCTGAGGAAGGAAAGAGAGACGGCCGGGCCGCCATTTCTGGTGGCGCGGATGGGATTTAGGATTGATTTAGAGAATTTCATGGATGAGGAGGATGATGCTGCTGCTCTGCAGCTACTGGTGTTTGGAGTGTGGAAATGGGGTTTCATTTTTATTTGTATTATTATTTGGGTGTGATTTTTACTGCGTGCTTTGACATGGATTGGTTTATTATTTGCAGTAAAAAGGTAAAAATAGGGTGAGTAGTGATGAAAGAATAATGATGGGGTGTAGCAGTGTTGCAGTATTGATTGAGTGAGTGGATTGGCAGTGAATGTGATGAAATGGTATGGGAGATGGCGCTATGCTGTTTGTGACGTTGTCTTGAGCAAATTTCTAGGATTTTTATGTTTTGTTTTTACCTTTTTTTTTTATGTTTGTTTGGATGTGCCTAGCACCTGACTAATCCTGGATCTGCCAGTACCAGAGGTCCCTTGATTTAGTAGGATGTGAATCGTGGGATGTGTCCGAGTGGTCAGGGTGAAACTAGGACCCAACTGTCTCATGCCAGATTGACCCCGGACTGAAGTTGTGGAGGCGCTTCAACCGGGAATTGAACCCACGCGGCTGATTCTTTACCACTCGGATGTGCCTCGGGGGCCTTGTTTTTACTTTCTTAATCTTACAGTTAATCTAATTTTTATTCTTTATATGATGGATTATAAATATACCAGATAAATATCATACGTATGGGCTGTTGTCATTATTATAATTTATAAACTTAACTTAATATATTGGAACAGAAGATCAAATACGTAGAAAATAGGTGATACTGACTGGTATTACAATGTTGTGTGTTTACTCCATTAAAATGCTATCTAGCAAGCTTTCGCTCACGCGAAAACACCAAAAAACATTTTTTTTTGGTTTTGAAAAATTAGTCTTAAATAAAATTGTATTCTATAAAATTGTGTTATTAATGTACCAGATAATATCGTATGTATGAGATGGTGTCACCATTATAGACTTAACGTTTAATATTCGAAATATGGATACTTCTATGAGAATGACGTATGTATTGATACGCATCAGACACAATACTTTATCCAATTGGAAAAAAAAAATTATCACAATTTGAAAGAAAACACGTTCTCGTGAATTTATAAAGAATTCACGTATGGAAAAAGATAGAATTTAACCTATGTAAGTACAAGAACCCCAAAACAAAGCATCCCAATGATGCATGATTCCCAATTGTCAAATCCCATGGAACATGGCAATCCCAGGTGGTTTAATCAGACTTATTAGAAGGAATGATGGGATAGTAATGGAAACATAATCCTCCTAATATGAAGATTGTGGTTCTTCTTGCTTCAAATCTTCCATACAATTTTTAACATGGCCAGATCAGGTCAATGCTGACCCAAAAAAACAACTAAGGGACGAAATATATTTATATCAAAAAGGATGGGATATTTCAATCCCTTGTGATTGGGATTGGGGTGGCCCCCCTTATTCATAGACGACATGATATGTTTTCATGGTACATTAATATGGGCCAATGTTATGTTAATGTCAGTTTCCTTATTTCACATCTCTTTCACCTCTTCCTCAACTATATAATTCATCCATTTGAAATTTAGTTTTTAACTTTTTATGTCAGTACAATTGAGTTTGAACTATTTGCACTGGTGGGATTGGAATATACTTTTTCAAATTTGAAAACCTTTTTCTATAAACAATAGTAATGAATTTCTTTTAAGAAGAATGAATTTTGCGATTTTAATTGGATATGAGGTAAAAAAATGATTTGATATAGAAATAATATAATGATTGATAATTAGAAATAGACAAAAACTTGGGTAAGACGGTCACATAGTGCATGACGTTGATATTTTTAGTGTAAAAAGTGAAACATTGTCTCGAATACACTAAAAATATCACTTTTTATACTAAAAGTCGTCGCAACGTCGCACCGTCGCCACTGTCTCACAAGAGACCTGCCCTTAGAAATATATGAGTGGATAAATAACATAATTTGTGGAAAGTTGCGTAATAATGTTAGTGATTTAATGGTTATTTGATGGGAGAAAAAATAAAAGTTAATAGTGTATTTTCCAAAACAAATCATAAGCAACCGGATATTGGGGTAAAAGCGAGACGAAAATGAGATGTTTTGTATATCCAATTGCTACCTTAATTAGCAGAGCTGCCAAACGGGTCGGACTAGTCCGGTGGGCCAAAGAAAAAAATCGAGTCTGATTGGTTAGGCCAAATAGTGATTGGAACGCTATTTTTGAAGCCCAGTACATGAAAATAAATATAAATTGTCGGGTCGAACGGTACCAGTTGGTGTTTTCAGTCAAATGAGCCGGGTCAAATTGGCCTGATTCATTTCAGCTCTCCAAAAAATGAAGCCCATACCGGTCTTTTTATCGGGTCTTGTTTATTTTGACATATCTATTAATTAGGCTAGAGTTTCAGTCTATTTCAACTAATAAATAGACAATCATGCGATAAAATTGAACTTAATCAAATCGAATATAAACATTAGTATTTAAATATGGTATAAAATATTGAATCGAGCAGGACGTCACAGTAGAAAATAAATTAAAATAGCTGTTTTATTGAAGCCTGAAGGACATGATCACATGGAAACAGAAACAATCAACGAATGCACGTGAGTACGACAAAGCCATGCATGAAACATATGATGATTGACCAGACGTACTTATTTGCTTCACGCTACGCATGGTTCGTGCACTACACCTCCTCACATCAGTAGCTTCTGTATTGTGCACGCGCCTGAAGCCGAGAGTTGGTCTCATGGTCTACGAAACCTTTGGAGATACCACCCCAGCATTTACACCAAATGGATCCTTCCATTTAGGGGGTATAAATTTCTTGTGCATTTGGAGAGAGAAAGACACATGTGTATTTATACATAACTGTATGTATAGGTACACATGCGTCTTTCTCTCTCCAAATGCACAAGAAATTTACACCCCCAAAATGAAGAGGATCCATTCTCAGCATTTACATCCTCATTAGTCATTAGTCATTCATGGGGATCTTGCATAAGTTATAACCTATAGTACATATACTATGTGTAGATTTATCGTATAAGTATCCCATTTTTTTATATTTTTTTTTTTAAAAAACTGGTCTTGTTCAAAGACTCGAACCAATGCCTTTTCAATACAAAGTAATATATGTGGTCATTGGACTCCCGCCTTTTATAAATTAAACACTTATTATTCATCTATGTAAAAAATGAGACATTTGTTATTGTGGTTTCATGTCAAAATAAAAGAAGGGGTCCTTCCATCTCACATTGCTTTGTGAACAAAGAGTGGGAGCTACTTAAGGTTATTTAAGAAACTCAAATGTCTTTATTTCAAGTGCACCAGTCAAATATACTTTAACATTTATGTTTTGACTCTAATTAAGTTTTTTTCTTGTATTCTCTAGTATGGAGAGTTGTGAGAGATGTGTATTCTCTAGTATGGAGAGTTGTCAGAGATGTGTGAGTCAATCAAAGGTTGTAAGAGTATGACGGTACTGGGTTCAGGAAAGAGATGTCTATATGATTGTAAAAATATTTCACATTGTGAGATGTGAAATATCTTTCTCCGTAGGTCGTGGTTTTTCTCCGATTTGGAGTTTTCCATGTAAAATTCTTATGTTATAGGTTGTGGTTATTTATCGGTTATTTTTGTTTGTTCCTGAGGGATGAATGCGGGATCCAATTTTCCAAACAAGTGGTATTAGAGCATATGTCGGGTCTCTTGAAATTCTGAGTTTGCTCTGTGGTTGTTGCAGTGTTGTTTGGTCTTCCATATCAAAAAAGATTTTTTGAGAGGTAAGTTCCAAAGGTCTATTAAAGTTCTCAGTATGTTATGTGGTTGCAGTGTTGTCTGATCTTCCATACCAAAGAAGATTTTTTGAGACGGTTATTCATTAGGTTAGGAGTGTATAAACTGACATGTCAAAGTTGGACCCAATAAAACCAGCCACTTTAAAATCCTAGCTGATTTTGCTCCTTAATCTTCTTCATTTTTTTTCTTCCATCATCCTCTTTTAATCAAAATAAATTTGTCCCCAATAGGTGGATTTTATTTGTCCCCAATAAGCGAGTTTTTTTTGTCCCCAATATGTGATTTTTTTAGTTAATAAATTTGTATTATATGTTGAATTTTGTTTAGAATATCAAATGAGTCATTACTCGACAATACATGACAAAAGCTAGATCATCTTTGGCGTGTATTTTGTCCAATACCTCCATTACGAAATTCCGATTCTGCGAATCAATTAGATCTATTTAGGTTTAAAGTTTTTCTTTTAGATATATATATAGGTTTATGATCATTTAGAACTTGCTGTTGTTTTTCACACGTCGTTATGATTAGTTATAAATTTCTTCTGAAGAATGCAATTGATTCTGAAAAATAAATAAAAATGGGATGCAATAAAACTCGAATATAACTTCCCTTTTCCCCTATAAAACACAGTACTCATACATGCCTTATACATCCTATTTATCAAACCTTCAGAACCAACATGCTTCATAAACTCCATCATCAAAAATCAATCAATCAGTAAGTTAGATTAAAATGACAAGAATTTATCACTCAGTGGATGGGGATTTTAATCCGTATAATTATAAAATAAATTAGTAACAAGAGAGAGTTGCAAGAGAGAGCCTGGAGTAAATATCTTATAAAATACAGAATTACAAAACCTTCTATGGTTATACATAATAGCAGAGCAGACTAAATAGGCACTTCATACTAATATAGAGCAAAGTACATACACCAAAATTCGTCCACCAATACTTCAAAATACTGCCAATATGCCGGTATTTCTTCCTATAACAAAGGGCAAGTTACAAAAACTAGCCGTAAAATTTAGCTTAATTACAAAAAAAAAAACAATTATTTTCTAAAATTACAAATACCCCCTACATGTTTTTAGCTTACAAAATTGCACCCATAAGAAGCTAGAAGATTGAGGTATTTGTTTGTTAAATACAAACCTAGGGGGGCATTTGTAATTTTCAAAGGTAACTGGATTTTTTTGTAATTAAGCTAAAGTTATCCCCCGAAACAAAATTAATATACAGTAAAATAACTAACATGGTGCTTTTAAACGCTCCAACGACCAATTAGAAAAATCGGCGTTCTCTTTCATCCACAACCACCGGGCACATTTTCTTCCACCAACAAAAATTTCAAGCACCAAAAAGCAAGAATCCGAGTAAACACTACTTTAAAAAGGAAAACAAAATAACAGTTCCAGTTCACACTAAATTGTCAGAATATCCTTTTACCTATCTACCCTTGCTGCATTGTTGGATTTGAACCACCAGTAGCCATAGACGAAGCTATGTAGGGGCCAAGGGGGGCATTGGGCCCCCCTCAAATTTTGAATAAAAAAATAGGGGTATTTTGGTCATTTCACTTTTTAATCTTAAATTAAATAAAAAAATAGAAAAATGAGGAAAAAAAAGTCTTCAATTATATTGCATTCCTCTTTTCTATTTTGATTTGTGAATTTATAAAAATATGAGTCTTGGTCATTTTTCCATTTTCTTAAAATTTTGTACATATTTTAGGATCCGCCATATACTTTAACTTAAATTTTTGTATTATTCTCGTATGTCTCTATTTGTCCTCTTTGGTATATTGATGTAATTGTATTTTTTTTATTTATTTATGAATTTTAAGATGTGATTGAATTAATACAATGACTTAATAAAAACTTTTACCTATTTTAAATTTGATATATTGTTTTTTATTTTTATATGTGGTAATGGACAAATTGTCCATTTATGTTTTGTAAAAATAAAAAATAGTCATATTTTTCGAAAACATGTTTTTTAGCCATTTTTGACACGGTATACCGTTCTTGTGTTCTCTGATAAGGTACTTGATTATATTTCAAAAATTGATACGGTATGTTTTTCGATACCGAGTCATGGACCGGTTCCTAGAAATGAAAAAAAGACAAAATAGGAATTTAAACTCAAAAATGGCTAAAAAAAACATGGTTAAAACTATTTTTATTATTGAGAAATGGCCAAAAATTTGACGGACTCTTTTTATATTAATATTATTTGGGCTCCCCTCTTCCCGAAATTTCTGGCTTCGTCACTGGCAGTAGCAGCCTGCAAAGAATCTGCATTTCCAACAGCAGTTGCATTTCCAGCATCGACAATCTTAGATGGCAGTAATTTAGATTCACTGGCTACAGAAACACTGGTAGGAGTATTAGTATCGGTTGTAGTCATCGATCCAGTATCTACGGGATCCTCAGGCTTGGGCTGCTTTTGTGTTGTCTCGCCAGCAGCATCGATTTTCAAAGTATTCCCTATTTCTCTGTCTATACCAGCTTTCTGTGAATTCACATTCACAGACCCATCATGAAGTTGCTGCAACCTATAATCAGTTTCGGGCCGACGACAAATCTTCCTGAGGGGAACTATTTCCTACAGAAGAGGGGCGAAGGTGGGGCAACAGTCGACGAAAAATAATGGATTTTCTTGTAATTAGGCTAAATCACAGGGGTAGTTTTTGTAATATACCCAAATTAATAGTCCTTCATGAGACAGCAAACAAGAAAGCCCACTATGCATCCAAAGACAGACAGACGCACAGTACAGAAAATAAATTGTACCTCAGATTGGTGGCCAATATAATTCATCACAATGTGTAAATGCTGACAAGACTATCAATGTACTCAAGCCATGTTGAAGCTCCAAGGTCAACAAAATAATTTTCAAGTCGATCCTACTAGGAATTAAACCAAATCAAGCTTGAACTAAGGACAAGGCTTGAATTAAGTAACCAAAATAATTTCATGTATATATCACAAACAGCCATAACCCAGCAGTAACTAAAATAAATAAAACAATCAAACAAGCAGAAAATCTTCCTTATGTGAACTCAAAGGGGGTTAAAAGCCTCAAGTAATTACCGGTTCTCCCATCTCTAGTGATCTATGTGATAGAAAAGACGCAACATCATACCTGAAATAGGAAGACATCTGTTCAGCACCTCCAACAGGAATCAGAACTTATCAGCAAATAAAACATTTTGAAACAGTAACTAAAAAGACTAACCATGCACCATCTCTGGCAGATTTAGCTTCAAACTCCATCTGAGAATTCTCTGATGCATTCCTGCCTGCACTTTGTGCTGCTTATTGAAAAACAAGTTTACAAACAAAAAATGTGCATGAGGATATTGTGAAAAAGTACAGTTACAACATCAATCATCGAAGAATGGTGCCAAAGGAAGCTACGACGAAGTAAAGATCTTTCCAGTATTTACTATAACTTGCAAAGCCAGTAGAATACGATGAAGTAAGCGGCATGTAGGTTGTTACTCAGTATAGTTTCACTACTTTAAATTTGTAACTTCATTCTATTATTTATCATCATTTCACAATAAAAATAAAATCAAATTAGTCTAATTAGTCAGTATGTCACAGATGGCTGCAAACATATATTACTAGATTGATAAATCTCACAGAGCCAAGTAATTTTCTTTATTCTCATATTAGATTGCAGGATCTGCTTGAGCAGTTAAAACAACCAACCATTTAATAGACAACTCAAACATCCAAATGTAATCTGAATAGGCACTTACAGGCACAAAATCATATCCAAAATTGACAATCTCTTTAATGAAAACAGTCGGCTTAAAAACTACTGTCCAATTATCAAATGACTTTGTTCGGTAGGAATTATTTGTATTTGTGCTTTCGAAATAAAGAACAATGTAAGAGGAAAAACCTTAATGAGGTGAGAAGAGAAAGGACGGAAAAAAATAAAACATAAAAAAGTTCACAGCATCTTGCAAAATGGACACTGATGGATTGGAGAATAAGAAACAGAGAATTTATTGTTAACATCAACATCTTACTCAAATTTTGGAATGAAGTCGACCATTGGACACTGAAAGCTCCGATGCAAGCCTAGAATGCTAATGTACCTTTATGGAAGATGGAGGGGAGGAGATAACTGATAAGTAGATACATTATATAGTCTGAGAACGACCATGGTCAATGAGGATATTTTCATATCAAAAAATTGCGAAGATAAAAGAAAAACCAGGAGAGCATTGCAAGAATTACGGCAGATTGAATGGATTGGCTATGTTATCAATTGAAAGAAAAATGGTTGATCAGTTAGATTACACAAACTTGATAAATACTTTTACCTCGAAAACTGCAAGACGTGTTGTATTTCGATGAAAGTGAGTAAATTTTGCCTACTCTAGACTAATTCTTGTTCCTAATAGTTTTTCGTATTTTTTTAATATTTCTAATAGTTGATGTCTTTCTTTACTTTGGTAGATATCAAAAGCTGCTCTTTGTTGATATTATGGGGAGAAGATGCATTCTACGTTGGTGAGTTGCACTTATATACGAGGTACTTATTTATTGTTTAAAACATATGAATATTGTGATATGCTTTTGTGATTTTTGGTTTAATGGAATATTGTTGTCTTGTCGACTATTTTTTGGTACTTATTTATTGATTAGGGCCCATCTTTAGAATCTCGCTTAGGGCCTTCAGAAGCACAGGTCCGACCCTACTTACGTGATGGAGTAGGAAGTGGATGAGAGACTTCTTGAGGCATACTTCTCACTGTCGCTGGAAAAGAACGTGATAAGAATTAGCACCATATAAAAGGAGAATAATTAACCAAACGACGACTTAATATAGCTCATCACAAATTCGGAAAAGCAAATACTTTCATATTTTTTAAGGATAATTATAAAAACACCCCTGAGGTTTGGGCTAATTACAAAAAAATCCAGAGATGTTTCGAAATTACCCCCAGAAAAAAACCTCAATTTTGATTTTGTGATAGATTACATTAATATTTCTCTTTTTATTAAATTTTAAAACCTGAAGTGAGAAATAAAAATTTTGGGAGAGGCCCGATTTGAGAAAAAAATAAAAAAAATGGGTATTGATTTCAGAAGATTGAAATTTTGGGTCTTGAAGTGAGAACCCAAAATTTGAGAGAGGACCTAATTTGAGAGAAAAATAAAAATTGAGTCTTAATTTGAGAATGTTGAAATTTTAGGTCTTGAAGTGATAGATTTTCTTAAATTTGAACCCTATTATAAAATTCTCCTCTTCTACTTTACTTCTGAACTTTGCAAATTATTGCATTTAGCCTTAATTTCCAAATTTACCTATTAACATTTATAATTATTTTATTTTATGAGCTCTGGAGATAATATCATAGCATAGATTTATTGTTGGAATTTACTATTATTTAATATACTATTTGTATGTTGACTAAAAATGGGGAGATTTTGAGAGAAAATTGGTCCAAATTATTTTTCAAGATGTGCTAAAGACGATCCACTAAAATTGAGGGCTGGATTTGGAAATTATACGCTAAGTGCAACAATTTACAAGTTCATGTGTAAAGTAGAACAATTCGAAGTTAAATAGACAAAGTAGAAAAACACACATAGTATTGGTGGCAAATTAAAATTACCTCTAAAATGAAAATGTAAATAAATATGTCACGTAGAGCTGGCAATGGGTTGGCCGGGAGCCCATCGGGCTTTTGCAAAATTCGGGCCGGCCCGATTTTGGTCGGGCCGCAAAAATGTTTGGCCCAACCCAGCCCGTGCATATAATCTGTGTGTGAAATTTCGGGCCGACTCGAAAAGGTTGGGCTAGCTCGGCCCGTCGGGCCATTCGGACCGGGCCAAATAGGCCCGATTTTTTTCGGGTCTAAAAATTTACAGCCCAAACTTCGGGCTGGTTGGGCCGGACTGTGTTTTGCCACCTCTACAGTGTCACGGGCCTTTTAATAAATAGAAGCTATAAATGCTTATAGAAGACGTATGTATATTTATGATGATTAATTAATAAAGAATTTATTTATGTATATGAGTTGAAAAAAAATGTTATGATTTGAATCTTTTGATATGAAATATGTGTTTCGTATTATACTCGATAGCAGTGGCGTAGTCAGCCGATTCTATTATGGAAAATTACAT
The DNA here is from genome assembly GCA_016081115.2 of Rehmannia glutinosa. Taxonomy (NCBI): domain Eukaryota; kingdom Viridiplantae; phylum Streptophyta; class Magnoliopsida; order Lamiales; family Orobanchaceae; genus Rehmannia; species Rehmannia glutinosa. The sequence continues at coordinate 303,402 of JABTTQ020001351.1, forward strand.
GTAATACGTTGTTTTTTGTGCACTTATCACTCAATACGTTCTTATTACTTTTGTACCTATTTTTTTCTTTTTTTACCTTTTTTTTTACGCTCCTGCATATTTTTGATTATTTTTATTTATTTTTGTTCATGCATTGTTTTATATGTTATATAAGTTGTTTCGATATTATTTAAGTTTGTTTCTTTGTTGTTTCTTTATTGTTTCTATGTTGTTTCTTTGTTGTTTCTATTGCCTCCTGGTTGTTTCCATAATTTTTATGTTTTCATGCATTAGATCAAAAATTGAATTGTGTTTTTTTATTCATGTTGTTTCTATAATATTTTTAATTTGTTTGATTTTAATATGTGTTGTTTTATGTGTATATTTCTTGATTTTTCTTTCATAAGACTCGAGTATAAAATTCATCGGGGCAAAATTTATTTTTTCATTGAAATTTTATTGAAAGAAACATGTTTGAAACATGTTCGAAACAACAACGAAGAAAAATTCAAAATTTTTGGCATCTGGAAAATGATGTGCAGTAATCTAAAAAATATTTTTCAGAATAAAATACGCATTATGTTTTCAGATTGAGTTGCTTGTGACCTTGTTTTTCTCATTTTTCTTCTTCTATTTGTTGCTTTTTTGTCCCTTCTTCTTCTTCTTCTTCTTTTTTTGTTTGTTTGTCCCTTCTTCTTCTTCTTCTTCTTCCTGATCTGCAGTTTGATTCTTCTTCCTTTCGAACAAATGTCTTCTCCTTGTTCTTCTCCTTCGCACAGTGTTTGTGCACTGATTTTGCCTACTGCATTTTGGATCTATAGTTGGTGCTCTGTTTTTTTGTGGTGGTTTTATCTATAGTGTATTGTGTGGGAACGAGAGAGGTTGGAGCTTATTTTTGGGAATGTGAGACTGGGCAACGTATTGTTTGGGAATGTTTAGTATTTTGCAGGGTTTGATACTAAATAGGTGGGTATTTTTGTCAATTTCCCGATTCTATTACCCATAGCCCAAAATGTTTTCCTCACTAGCCCAACTATTTTTTTCTCATTAAAAAAATATTTATTTTTTATTTTTTTAACCTTAGAAAAATGAATATATATATATATATATATATATATAGGAATATGATCAAATGAGACCAGATAATTAGAGTGAGATAGTGTGGACTAATCCTGGCCACACATCTTTAATTTTAGATGGTTGGGATCCAATTTAATAATCATTTCTAATTTATTTTAAACCTAAAAAGGGTAGCATTGTAATTGTATAATTAATTAATATCTTTTCAATTTTGTATGGAATGGTCTACAAGCTGCTCACGTTCGACGAGCTTTCCTTCATCTCATCCTATTTTTGTGTTGCAGAGGCTACAATCATCTTCAGAAAAACTTGATCGCCCCAAGCAGATGAACGAATGCATTGGTTCTTTGCTTTAGCTACCTCTCAGTCGACAAGTACTCTTCCACCAAATCAGCAAATGGCTCTAATGAAAATCATCCCGCGCAGGGAAGGCGTGAATCATGTCGGCAAATGGAGTTGGCCTGATTTTGTTTCTAGAGTGGTGCTAATTGAATCAGAGAACAACATGTTGGTATTTGCAATTTGTGGGAGGATACAATTATTTTTTGGGGTTTCAAAATAAAGGACATGATCGGAGGATTGGTGAAGAAGACAATGTTGACGTGGAGAAAACGAGGGCCTATTAAGAGGCAGTGACGATTACTGTACACTTAGATGTTTTTCGATGTATACTTAGATGTGTTTTGATGTATAAGTAGTTAATTTTTGATGTATGTATTTATGTTACTGTGTATTTATGTTTTTTATGTATACTTATGTGTGTTTTGTTGTATACTTATATGTGTTTTATTGTATACTTATATTTTTTGTTTGACCATTTTAATATGCAGTAAAATTATGTTAAACATACAGCAAAATAGTGTTAAGTGTACATCAAATATATGCTAAATATACAACACAATAATGAGCGTGATTTTCTCTCTCTCTCTCTCTCTCTCTCTCTCTCTATAATTGATTTACTTAATACACGGTCCCCACATGTTAATGAGTGTGATTCTCTCTCTATATATAACGGATTCTTTGATTCACGGTCCCCACATATTTTTGTTTGACCATTTTAATATGCAGCAAAATTATGCTAAACATACAGTAAAATAGTGTTAAATATACAACAAATATATGATAATTGTACAACATACTACATGATAGAGCACATGCGTGATTTTCTCTCTCCAGCGCGGTTTTCTCGCGATTTTCTCTCTCCCTACGTGATTTTCTCTCTCCTAATAACTGATTCCATATTTAGATGGTCCCCCACTTTGGTAATTTGACTATTATACCCTTATTTTGATTTAATTAAATATTTAATGTAATTATAACCCCTATTTATCTTAGCCATTGATATAACTAAAGGAGAGTTGAGATGAGTCCACATTGTCTCACTATAATATGTGGTCTCATTTTAACCCCCCTATATATATATATATATATATATATATATATATATATATATGGGGGGAGATGGGGAGGAGGGGAGGGGAGGGGGAGGCCCCCTCCCAACTATTTTTTTCTCATTAAAAAATATTTATTTTTATTTTTTTAACCATAGAAAAATGAATATATATATAAATATATATATATATATATATATATATATATGGGGAGAGGGGAGGGGAGGAGGCCCCTAAATCCGCCCGCTCGATAGTTCACATTTTATTCTAACAAAATATGTTTTTTTGTAATTTTTAATTCAATTTGAAATTGAAAATATTATATGAAATTATTAAATTTATCTATCTCAATTTTACTTTTTTTTAAACTATCTCAAATTTGCTTATAATTGATAGATAGAATATTGAACAATTACAAATATTAGTCCAAGCAATCTATATATATATAATAGCGAAGTCCGGTTTTTTTCCGCTCTTTTTGCTTATTATATTAGGAAAGAATTCTAAACATTATAAATAGTAATTATTATAAATTATAAATGGTAACTATTATAAATTATAAATGGTAATTATTATAAATCCTTATATTAGGAATGTATTATAAGAAGATCATTGTAATATAATTAAAGATTATTGTATTATAAGACGTGTATTATAAATGGTAATTTTTATTCCACCATAATTATATGAACTAAAGCTAAACGTCAGTTTTTCTTTTCTTCTACATATCTTTATCACTTTTATTTGTTTCAATACATATCTTCATGACTTTTATTGTTCTTCTACATATCTTCATTTCTTTTCTCATATTGTTGATCCTAAATTCGAAGCCTAAACAACTAATATGGCTTCATCATCACGTGCCCCTCTATTTCCGTTTTCATTAAGTGTCCCGCCAACACCGACAATATTGAACTCGAATACTGCAATAAGGAAGAGTTTTTATATACACTATATTGTAGATTTGTACGGATAAGATTTGGTGAGTTTTTTTTTCTTATTAATTTTGATAGTTTTGTTGTATTTGTTTTTAAGTTTTTTTTGTACGATTTGTTTGTTTTTGTATTATTCCTCATACTAAGATATTTTTTGTTACAATCGTCGTATTTTACGTAATTATTGTTTGCTTCTTATAGACGCTTCGATATTGTTTTTATTCCTTATATTGTATTTTTTTATATACACTATTTTTTTATTTTCTATTATTTTCTGTTACATTTCATATATTATAAATTGTAAGTTGTTTTTATTCCGTTTTTATTTTTAAGTGTTATTCTTGATAGAAAATTCGATATTGTTTGTTTTTTAAGTAATTTTTGCATTGTTACATTCTCTATTAACAATATTCTGATATGTCCCCCATTTTTTTGGCAAAAAAAAAAATAGAAAAAAAAATTAAATTAAACTTCTACCTCCTTATAATGGCTTCTTATATTGTCCAATTATATATCAAAATATAAATTATAATTATATTAAATTTATTTGTGATAGTGTCTTCCATGCAAATTCAGCATATATATATATATATAATAGTAGAAGTACGGAATTTTTTTCCCGCTCTTTTAGTTTATTATATTAGGAAAGAATTCTAAACATTATAAATAGTAATTATTATAAATTATAAAGGGTAACTATTATAAATTATAAATGGTAATTATTATAAATCCTTATATTAGGAATGTATTATAAGAAGATTATTGTATTATAAGACGTGTACTATAAATGGTATTTTTTATTCCACCATAATTATATGAACTAAAGCTAAACGCCAGTTCTTCTTTTCTTCTACATATATTCATTACTTTTATTTGTTTCAATACATATCTTCATCACTTTTATTGTTCTTCTACATATCTTCATTACTTTTCTCATATTGTTGATCCTAAATTCGAAGCCTAAACAACTAATATGGCTTCATCATCACGTGCCCCTCTATTTTCATTTTCATTAAGTGTCCCGCCAACACCGACATTATTGAACTCGAATAATGCAATAAAGAAGAGTTTTTATATACACTATATTGTAGATTTGTACGGATAAGATTTGGTGAGTTTCTTTTTTTTATTAATTTTGATAGTTTTGTTGTATTTTTTTTTTAAGTTTTTTTTGTATGATTTGTTTGTTTTTGTATTATTCCTCATACTAACATATTTTTTGTTACATTCACCGTATTTTACATAATTATTGTTTGCTTCTTATAGACACTTCGATATTGTTTTTATTCCTTATATTGTATTTTTTTATATACACTATTTTTTATTTTCTATTATTTTCTATTACATTTCATATATTATAGATTGTAAGTTGTTTTTATTCCATTTTTATTTTTAAGTGTTATTCTTGATAGAAAATTCGATATTGTTTGCTTTTTAAGTAATTTTTGCATTGTTACATTCTCTATTAACAATATTTTGATATGTCCCCCATTTTTTTGGCAAAAAAAAAAAAAAAAAATTAAATTAAACTTTTACCTCCTTATAATGGCTTCTTATATTGTCCAATTATATATCGAAATATAAATTATAATTATATTAAATTTGTTTGTGATAGCGTCTTCCATGCAAATTCAGCATCTATATATATATATAATAGTAGAAGTCCGGAATTTTTTTTCCCGCTATTTTTGCTTATTATATTAGGAAAGAATTCTAAACATTATAAATAGTAATTATTATAAATTATAAAGGGTAACAATTATAAATCCTTATATTAGAATGCATTATAAGAAGATCATTGTATTATAAGACGTGTACTATAAATGTTAATTTTTATTCCACCATAATTATATGAACTAAAACTAAACGCTAGTTCTTCTTTTCTTCCACATATCTTCATCACTTTTATTGTTTTTCTACATATCTTCATTACTTTTCTCATATTGTTGATCCTAAATTGAAGCCGTTTTAAACAACTAATATGGCTTCATCATCACGTGCCCCTCTATTTTCGTTTTCATTAAGTTCCGCCAACATCGACAGTATTGAACTCGAATAATGCAATAAGGAAGAGTTTTTATATACACTATATTGTAGATTTGTACGGATAAGATTTGGTGAGTTTCTTTTTTTTATTAATTTTGATAGTTTTGTTGTATTTTTTTTAAGTTTTTTTTTGTATGATTTGTTTGTTTTTGTATTATTCCTCATACTAACATATTTTTTGTTACATTCATCGTATTTTACATAATTATTGTTTGCTTCTTATAGACACTTCGATATTGTTTTTATTCCTTATATTGTATTTTTTTTATATACACTATTTTTTATTTTCTATTATTTTCTATTATTTTCTATTACATTTCATATATTGTAGATTGTAAGTTGTTTTTATTCCGTTTTTATTTTTAAGTGTTATTCTTGATAGAAAATTCGATATTGTTTGCTTTTTAAGTAATTTTTGCATTGTTGCATTCTCTATAAACAGTATTTTGATATGTCCCCCATTTGTTTGGCAAAAAAAAACAGAAAAAAAAATTAAATTAAACTTCTATCTCCTTATAATGGCTTCTTATATTGTCCAATTATATATCGAAATATAAATTATAATTATATTAATTTGTTTTGTGTCAGCGTCTTCCATGCAAATTCGGCATCTATATATATATATAATAGTAGAAGTCCGAAAATATTTTTCTCGCTCTTTTTGCTTATTATATTAGGAAAGAATTCTAAACATTATAAATAGTAATTATTATAAATTATAAATGGTAACTATTATAAATTATAAATGGTAATTATTATACATCCTTATATTATGAATATATTATAAGAAGATCATTGTATTATAAGACGTGTATTATAAATGGTAATTTTTATTCCACCATAATTATATGAACTAAAGCTAAACGTCAGTTCTTCTTTTCTTCTACATATCTTCATCATTTTTATTTATTTCAATACATATATTCATTACTTTTATTGTTCTTCTACATATCTTCATTACTTTTCCCATATTGTTGATCCTAAATTCGAAGCCTAAACAACTAATATGGCTTCATCATCACGTTCTCCTCTATTTTCGTTTTCATTAAGTGTCCTGCCAACACCGACAGTATTGAACTCGAATACTGTAATAAGGAAGAGTTTTTATATACACTATATTGTAGATTTGTACGGATAAGATTTGGTGAGTTTCTTTTTTTTATTAGTTTTGATAGTTTTGTTGTATTTTTTTTAAAGTTTTTTTTTGTATGATTTGTTTGTTTTTGTATTGTTCCTCATACTAACATATTTTTGTTACATTCGCCGTATTTTACGTAATTATTGTTTGCTTCGTATAGACGCTTCGATATTGTTTTTATTCCTTATATTGTATTTTTTTATATACACTATTTTTTTATTTTCTATTATTTTCTGTTACATTTCATATATTGTAGATTGTAAGTTGTTTTTATTCCGTTTTTATTTTTAAGTGTTATTCTTGATAGAAAATTCGATATTGACCTATTGCAGGATGTGCACGCACCGGAGTTTTTAAACACAATTAGGTGTTCTGGAGTGTCGAATCATCAGTTAAAGTTGAAGGTTGGAACTCCGGTGTTGTTGTTGAAAAATATAGACCATTCACTTGGTTTATGCAACAACACTAGGTTGGTTCTTACAAAGCTTGGTGATCATGTTTTGGAGGCAAAGATTCTGACAGGAAATAATGAGGGTCAAAAGCTATTAATTCCTCGAATGACAGTGACTCCATCCTATCCGAGGTTGCCATTCAAGTTCCAACGAAGACAATTTCCTTTGATTGTTTCATATGCGATGACTATCAACAAAAGTCAAGAACAGTCTCTCTCTCTCTCTCTCTCTCTCTCTCTCTCTCTCTCTCCCCCATGTTGGACTTCTTTTGAAAAAGCCAGTATTCAGTCATGGTCAATTGTAGGTTGCTGTATCCAGGGTGACTAATCGTAAGGGTTTAAAAATCCTAATTTGTGATGATGAGAATAAATGTAGCAACAAAACTACAAATGTTGTATATAAGGAAGTTTTTCGTAATTTGTAAACTACATTTCTTCATTGACATTATTTATGGAGAGTTGATAGATTTATTAATACAATGTTGTGAAGATTTTTATTTATTAATAATGTCAAGTATTTTTTTCATCAATGCAAGTTCAATATGAAAATATATGTCTCATATGGATTTTTCTGTATAGAGGTAAAGTGTGTGTGAGAAAGAGAGTGACAAATATAATACCAATATAGAAATATTCATATATTGAGAGATAAATATAAACGAGCTGAAATTAACATTTAAGTTTATAATTAAAAATATAAATTTGATATACAAATACTTATTTTTATTTACTTTATATGAATATTATTATTAAAATAAAGTAATAAATACCAACTCATTGTTAATAATTAGTTTTCTTACAAATTAATAATGTTAAAATACTGATACGCGTGCAAGCAACGGGTGGAATTACTAGTATATATAGGTGTCAAAGTCATCAATGAAATTGTGCTATGACATGTACGAATTATTTTTGGATAATTTAGAAGTCATTACAAAAAAATAAATGAACATATAAATAACGTAAATCAATTTTATTCTTACACCCACTATTATTATTTATATATTTTTAAATGGGTATTTGAATTTATATTTTTTGAAAGAAATATAATTGTCACTCAAAATAAAATTAAGGAATATGCTCGTACATATATTGTTAATTTTTTTAAATAAAATAAATCATTTATTCATGAGAAGAAACTTACAACTGTTTACAACAACGTGTGTAACACAGCTGCAAACCATACATGATTATAAACCTATATAAATCTGAAAAAACCTTAAACTAAATAGATCTAACTGATCTGTAGAATCAAAACCTCGCTACGGAGGCGCTGGACAAAATTTGCACGTACCAAGGATGATCTCGATCCTGTCACATATTGTCGGGTCAGAGCCGTGTCTATAGATTTTGAGGATTTAAACGAAATTTTAGAGGGACCTACTTTAGTTTATTATTAATAATCCTCACTTCTATTTTAATTTTTAGCTTTTTGAACTGTAAAATCACTTATCAGAGTTTTATAATCAAAAATTTTTTTATTTCACTCTTAAATAGATATATAGCTAGTCATTCAATCCATCTTGTAACATACTTGATCTCAAGTTGAATTTAATCAATTTTAATTTGGAAAAACTTTTTAGCAGCAACAACCACCAAACGGATCGTTTGTAATATCCCATAAGCAATGCACATATTTGGAAAAAAAAATATAATCTTATGATATTGTTCATTTAATACATTTATTGGAGTGTTAATTTTTTTTGTAGAACAAATGTCTTGTGTTAATTTGGTATAATTATTATTCATCAAAATGTCTTTAAATTAGCGACTTAGCTGTAAGTCCAAGCGGCTACGATAATCTAGAGGGGGTGAATAGAATATCTCCATCTTTTCGATTATGCCCTCTTTTTGAAACCGAATACTCAAAGACAATAATCAAGGTGCAGAATGTAAACAACACACGTCGATTTATAGAGGTTCAACCCACCTAGGGCCTAATCCTCTACCACCCCAGTATATCCGGGATGGATTTCAAAAAGAAAAAGAATTTTATTAATTACCAAAATTAATACAAACTCAACTTACAATACCTTGAAGAGCACCACACTCTTCTTCAACACCACCTTTGGAGATTACCACAATCTCCCTTTGAAGATTACCACAATTTTCCTTCAACGACACCTTTGAAGATCACCACAATCTTCAATCTTGAAGAATACCAAGTGTATTCTTTCCACAAGAATACTCACAAGGATGTCTTGTGTTGAATGATGACCAAAAATCAAGATTACAACTCAATAATGAATATTACAATATGAGTGCAAAGTGTAATCAAGAATATCCTAGACCTCAAGGATGTGAAAGTGAAAAGCTATGTAAAATTACAACAAGAATAATAACTATGAAGAACAAATATTTGCTTGAAGTATATCTTGTTGTGTTGTTTCTCAATTGTTGTTTTGGTTGCTCCAAAACTTCCTCTATTTATAGAAGATGATTGATCAAGCATAGGCTCCTCTTGGGGATTGAAAATCTACAGAAAAATACAATTAAAATCAAGAATATAGCTGTTAGAAATCAATCCCACGATTTAAGGAAAAGATGTCTGCTGTCAAACGGTCAGAATTTTGCTGTCAAAAGATAGGGCGACCGGTCGCATAGAAATAGAATTGAAATGAACATAATGATAATTTAACACGGGGCGACCGGTCGACGTAGGGTTCGACTGGTCGTCCCCCTCTTTGGCCGGTCGCACAACACGAAATAAGAAAGGCAAGAGTTCTGTTTCAATATTTTGCTCCCAGGTACCGGTCGACAGGGTGTCGACCGGTCGACGTCACCGGTCGACCTGGCCAATTTCAAGTTCGTCTCATTTTTTGTTCCAAAATTCATCTTCAGGTACGGGTTGCCCTCTACGGCGACCGGTTGACCTCGAGACAAAAATGTTGTCCGATTTTTGTCGAAAATAAAACTCAATAAATACTCCGGAAATTTAGTAAAAATATTTTAAACCAATCGAGAGTATTTAGACAACATTTTAGGAACCTTGTTTTGAAGTAAAAACTTATAAACATAAAATCATTAAAAGTGTTGTCTAAAATAAAACTTGAAGAAATACTCCGGAAAATATTAAAACCATTTTAAATCATTTATAAGTATTTGGACAACAATTAAAAACATTGTTTTGGTGTAAAAATAAAATCATCAAAATTATGATAAAAAACATGTATCAAACATTAGCATGATATCTCAAAACATAAGTTTTTAACAAGATGAAATTCTTTTGGTGGTAAAAGAAATTAAAAAAACCTTTTCAATTTTGTGTCAAAAATTAATATTGTATTTTCAAAATAAAACTAAACACACACACATATTAAACTACAAAATTACTTACTCAATTAGGGGCTATAGGCAGCCACGGGGCCTTAGGCGACCACCTCAGGCCCTCAATGGCCTAAAAGCTCCCATAGTTTTGTGTCGGATAATGACTCGTCTGGTATTTTGAATAAAATCTCACACAAAGACCAACTTATTAATTGAAAAAAAAAAACTACCTATTAGAAATAAATAAAAGTCATCTATTTGGAAAAAATAAAGCCACATACATGGGACAAAATTATTTAGATTAAAAAGCAAAGTAAATTACTTCCCACATATTCCTCCATAGGAGGATGAGGGAATATGATCGTACATATGCATACTTTCCACTCCTTTTTAGTTTCCAACTGTTTTATGCTACATTGATGCCTATTTTTTCTTGTCTCATTTATGAACTCTTTGATTTTTATGCGTGAAATATTAATTTTTTAATTGTACTTAGTATGCCTATATTTTCAATAATATAAAAATATATAATTTTATATGTATATGGTATCCGTAGCATTGTATTTCCACTACCTGTGTTGTATCGTACTCGTATCCCGTACCCATATCAAGGATTCATAGTTTGCAACTAAAAAGTCAAGAAAAAATAACAAATTTCTTTTTTACATAAATCTTTCTAAAATATTGCCTCAAGCCCTATACTCACTTGACACGACGACCCTCATGTTAAGTTGAATCCAGAATTTCACAATCATGTAGTACTAAATCTATATATATATAAAAGCAAAATGGTTTCTAAAATTGTTTTCCCGCCTAAACGCTATTTCTAAAAATTTTGGTGACCTTTTTTTTGTGGCTAATTTTCGATTAATATAGAAGATTGTTCATAAAATAAGAATGTTTGACCTCTTTGTGGCTGATTTTTGTTGTCATAATTGCTGATAGTTCATAAAATGGGTAATGTTTAACCTCTTTGTTGCCCATAATTCCTGATTATCGATATTCATAGAATGCCCCATAAACTTGGAATGTTTGACATTTTTATTGCCTTTTTTGTTGTTGAATTTTGGGTAATTATAGATGTACAAGGAATGTTTGACCTTTTCTTGTTGTATAGAAAGATTCAATAAATTTTGAATTGGAAATTTGTAATCTAATTAAATCAATGAATGAATCGGAAATCTGTAGTCTAATTATTTATAGAAAATCCATGAATTTGTTCTATTCTAAATATGTCAGAATATTTTAATTGGTGAAATACCTCTCTATCAAAAAAAAGCTATAACGTATATTTTAATATGAGAATTTTCAAATATAATCAAATCGTACTTTAATGTCAAATATTAACAAATATAATATATGTTGTTATTTTTTGGCAATATAAATCAGATTAATTCTTTGGTTAGTTGTGAAATAATTTAATGTTGACTGTTGTTTTAATATATCAATTCCTCGCTAAATATGAACAACTAATTGATGGTATATATTATTTTCATAGCCATATTTCGGCCAATGAGAAAATTTCAAAATTGGTTTAAATTTTTTATGGAAATATACATAAGAAATATAATAATAATTTATAAAGAATCAAATTATTACCTTATATATTAGTAGCCTAATTATATACGTTTGTAATAGATATATATGCATATTGTTATGGAAATACACATAAAAAATGTAATAATATTTTTTAACGAATCAAATCATTCCCTTATATATATATAGCCTAATTAATGAATGCCCTGATCCCTATAAATATGTAATGATCGATCCTTTATTTTTGTGTATTCAAAACTACAATAGCAAACACATACATTCTCTCTTACATGAAAGATAATCAAGAGAAGAAATAGCAATGGCTCCATATATTTTTAAAAACTTCAAGTGACAGACTGACAGCTAAGTTGTTGTTTTCTTCCTCTTTTTTTTTTTAATATAAAGGAAACAGTTCGGAGATATAAAACCAAACTAACAAACCTCATATTTGTTTCATAGTGCTATTCTGGAGTCCCCTGATCATTTATCAAAGGAAAAGAATTATAAACAATAAAAATCATATTATGCATGAATATTTTCAAGTCAATGTTCAAATCATTCATGAAGTTTATAATTTTGAAATTGTTGTCCTGTCGCCGACATTAGGATTGTCAAATTCCAATAAATAATGTGTATTTTGTGCTCAATTACTAAAATGCCCTTTAAATATATATCATTATTATATTATTATATATATATATATATATAATAAGCAACATATTTATAATTTTTCCCCAATTTGTAGTTGCCTAAAACGAATTACGATTTTTTTTAAATAAAAAAGAAAATGGATATGTATGGTTCTATATTTTTAATTGTAATTATTAATATTAATCATTAACTTTATCCCCTCCATTAATTTGTTATGATTAACGATCAAATTTAGGAATGGTTATTATGTATAAATGTAGAATTTGTATAATAAGAATTAGATTTTAGACACAATTCTGAAGTACAATCGTTATTTAACTTTCCATGCAATCGTTAGATTTTGGTCCACGTTTAGTTTTAAGTATAGGATATTGACTTTTCATTTTAATTCTTACAATTAATATACATTGACTTTCCATTCCTGATATCTAAAAAAAAAAAAAGCAACATGAGTTTCATGAATTACTGGTCAATAGTGTATAAATACACACTAATTTCAAAAACTTAGTAATCATTTATTCCCAAAAACGATTTAGAATAAGAAAATCAATATATTTTGCATACACCATAATTATTTTGTCCAATTTACTTCAAATCCATAAATTTATTAAGATTCCATACACTGATTACAAAAATAAATAAAATAGAATAAATAATTATGGCATAAGTAATTCAATACACACCATAATTCAATAGGATTATATAAATCACATTCCCGTGCAGCGCACGGGCAAAAACACTAGTTTTACTAATAGCAAGATAATTTGTTTTATCACTGAATATTTGACAACAATACAACCAAGAAATAAATATTTGACCATACTTTAATTTCGATGTGTGTTATGTTTAGCAGGTCAACTGTAGTGTCAACGACGTCACGAGACCTACAAATTTTGACTAATTTAATTATACAAGTCAGAAGAAAAATGTTGCCACTTTACTTTGGGAATGATTAAAATGAAATTTGAGTAGGACAATAGAAAATTAAACAATAATGTAACATTACAAAAACTAATTAATTTAAATTGTAATATTGCAAGAACTATAAATTAAAGCTGATATCAAATTTTCAGTATGAACTAAGAAAACCAATATGGATAATTTGTGGGTCGTAACTCGTAGGGAACTGCACTTATTTGATACTTGCAACGAGTCTATGACGCTGTTCGAAAGCTTTTCGATTAATGGCAACCCGTACTTATACGTGATAAAATTTTTTAAGTACAAATCCTGTTAGGGGAGAGAGTTAAACGGGAATCAAAACTTAGACTTCTGGACTAAATGTGTCAATTAGGCCCAATCGGCCAAAGCATAAAACCGGGCTAGGCCGACCCAACATGAAAAACCATCAGGACGATTTTTCATGGCTCAACCTAGCCTGTGTAGTTCATTTTATGTCAGGCAATGGGCCGTTAGGTTAGGCTAAAATATGTCCGGTCCTTTTTGGCCCTAGAAATTCATGTCCCAGTCTGACTTTATATTCGGGTCGGCCCATTGAACTGAGTTTGAGGGTTTTTAACCACTGAATTATTATCCAATTCTCATACGTGATAATTAGTTACATAATATTATTATTTTGAATTTAAGGTCGTTCTTAAATTATGTAAACAACATTGTGCATGGATTTCATGCTGGTTTTAAAAAAGACAAATTAATTTAAATTAGCCAAAAAATAGCAATAAACAAAACCATAGACTATGAAACTTGAAAGATGCACTTCAACGTCACTTATGTCATCTTGCAAATTGCAATTTCGTGGGGACTAATTAGGTCTAATTTATTCATCTTTATTTCTTTACGTAAATTTGAAAGATACATCATAGATTTGTTTATCCAATTCCTAAGATACATTTGAGTCTAATGTAGCTAGTCCTAACAATTAACTTGCAATTCTTATCTTATCTCTTCAACTTTTTCATTCCTTTACAAAAGTGCAATTCTGTATTTTATTTCATCTTTATAAAAACACTTTGGACATAGACAATTTACAGGGTTAATTACATTTTCTCATTTTACTCTTATTATTTGATATTTGTTTTTTTTACTAAATAAGTATTTGTTTTTTATGTACTTTTAATTGTATCACTTTATTTTCCAACATTTATATCTATGTGCCCTGCTTATACTCTAAATTATATCACTTATTGTCAAAAAAAATAAAAAAAATATATTTCTACTACAGTTTGGATTACATAATGAAAATTGGAATTACAAATTACAGAACAACAATAGACATTTATAATAAATCAAATCACATAAGTACAAAAGCACAATTTCCATTCAACTTTTCCAACACTTATCCGCTAAAAATCTAACAAATGAATGTATTACTCTTACTCATTATTTTTCTTTTTAAATTTGTAGTAATATTACAATCATATTTTTAATATTGATAAATTATATTTATATTCTAATAATTTCTTCAACTTAAACAATAAACACTTAACAACATTTTTGTATGTCATTTATTGTATTAGAATTTAGTGACTGTCTTTTCTTCTTCGTATTGAACATAATCTTTAGATTATTATATAACAACATAGCTTTTATTATCTTACGTTTTACCTATAAGTTTTTTACACAATTAGAGTATTGATGTAATAACACTTTATTCTTCAAAATCTAAGTCGTGAAGTCTACAATTAAATTAGGTCACTGCCTGTAATACAAAAAGTCGTTAGAGTGCCGGGGTTTTTTCCGGTGATAAACCTCCAACGCTCAAGTTAGATTAGAGAGCCAAAGAATAACTAAAATTCACAAGACTAGATGTTGTAAAATGAATTTCATACCTTGGAAATGGAATTGGATGATGTACTTATAATAATAGGAGCCTGAGTTATTATCTGGTGACATATGGTGTATGAACCATATATGACAATTGAGTCCATAAATAAATTTTTTATTGAGGAAATTACACAAAATACCCTGATTTTTAAAAAAAAGACAAAAATACCTACCTATCACTAATCTACCCCATCCAGTCCTAAACTTCCCAAATATACCCATCATTCTTTTCTTATGCAGCAAAGTCATCTTCAATGCATTGATCGTCATCTACAAGGCCCACTGGGACAAGCTGCTTTCCTCCTGAAATTAGAAAGGCGTGAGAAATGAGGAAAATAGAGGGCAAGACTATGGATGAGCCAACGTGGAATATATATGATATGTTATTGACCTTTCATCAGAAAACGTTAAAATTAGCTTTTTTGGGAGGTAACCTAATTTTCAATCGCCTTTGTCCATTTATTTTCTTTTTCTAACTCCGATTGTTAGTTTTATTTGTTTTGTTGTGAGTTTATGTATATGAGGCGTCATGACAATCTCTGGTTTTGACAAAAAAATAGGAGCAAAACCACACGACCACAATTTATGTTTTGATTTCAGAAGCGCCATGTCTTCGCCGCACCACATCATCGTGCCGTCAACGCCTAAGCGCTTCGGCGAATACTATTTTACTGCTCCGACCAATCCTTCTCATCTCTCTCAATTCTATCGCGATTTTGACGACTTGTTCGTTGCTATTGGTGGTGGCTCCGCCGTGGTTAGTGGTGGCTCCGCCGTGGTTAGTGGCGGCGCCGCCTCTTCTGGAGATGATTTTGCGTTTGATTTGAGCGAAGATTGGGAAAAAGCATCGGTATCCGCTAATTTAGGGGAAAATGATAGAAATTTGATTTTAGGATTTTGACAGATGAATTGATTTTAGATTTTTGTAAAGTTTCTTTAGTTTTAGAAATTGAGTGTCGTTTTATGCCTTTTCTTGATTTTTGATGTTCTGTTCTGAGGAAATTTTGGATTAGGTAATAGTTGTGATCTCTTGCAACAAGTGTTTGATAAATGATTTTATCATGATTTTGATGATTTTGTTTTTATACCAAAACAATGTTTTTAAAGGTTGTCCAAATACTCCTAAATGATTTAAAATGGTTTTAATATTTTCCGGAGTATTTCTACAAGTTTATTTTCGATATAAATTGGACAACACTTTTGATGATTTTGTGTTAATGTGTTTTTACACCAAAACAATGGTTCTAAAATATTGTCCTAATACTCCCGATCGGTCTAAAATATTTTTACTATTTTTTGGAGTATTTCTTGAAGTTTATTTTCGATATAAAATTGGACAATACTTTTGTTTTGAGGCAATCGGTCGCCCATAGGGCATCCCGCACTGAAAATTGTGAAAAACAAAGTGAATAAGCTATTTCTTGAAAAAAGGGCTGGTTGACCGGTCAACAGGGTGGTAGCCGGTGTGGTCGGCCGGTCGACCAAGTGGGCGACGGTGCGGTCGACCGGTCGGCCGGGCGGGTGACCGTGCACTGGGAGCATTTTCTCAAACAGAACTTTCGGACTCGTTTTTGGTTATGCTCGACCGGTGGACATAGGGTCGACTGGTCGGACCCCGTCGGCCGGCCGCCTGTGTAAATGTGTTTTCTCATTTTCAAACGTCTATTTGTGCGCTTGACTGGTCGCTCGAAGTTTGACAAAATTTTAACCGTTGTGCGTGACGACTTTTCCCTAAATTGTGGGATTGATTTCTAATGACTATAATCTTGATTTTAATTGCAATTTTTTTGTAGAAATCAGATTCCAAGAGGAGCCTATCAAGTATCAATCATCTCCTATAAATAGAGGAAGAATTGAAGCAACACAACAAGAGAGAAAACTACAACACAACAAGATACACTCAAGAATACACTTGTTCTTACATTGTCATATTTCTTGTTGTAATTTGCCTAGCTTATCACTTTCACATCCTTGAGGTCTAGGCTATTCTTGATTACACTTGCACTCTATTGTATTATCAATTATCGAGTTGTAATCTTGAATTTGTGGTCGTCATTCAAACACAAGATATCCTTGTGAGTGTTCTTGTGGTAAGAACACACTTGGGTGAACTAGGTGTTAGGTGTAAGAAGATTGTGGTAATCTTCTTGTTGAGGTGTTGAAGAGTGTGGTGCTCTTCAAGGGTGAAGATTGTGGTAATCTTCACAAGGTGCCGTTTGGAGATTGTGGTAATCTTCAAGGGAGATTGTGGTAATCTCCAAAGGTGGTGTTGAAGAAGAGTGTGGTGCTCTTCAAGGTGTTGTAAGTTGAATTTGTATTAATTTTGGTAATTAATAAAATTCTTTTTCTTTTCAAATCCATCCCAGGATATCTTTGGGGTGGTAGAGGATTAGGCCCTAGGTGGGTTGAACCTCTTTAAATCGCGTGTGTTGTTTACATTCCACACCTTTATTATGTATTTGAGCATTTGGTTCGAAAAAAAGAGGCGAAATCCAAAAGATGGAGATAATCTATTCACCCCCCCTCTAGATTATCGTAGCCGCTTGGACTTACAAGTGGTATCAAAGCCAAACTCTTTGGCAAGCTCGTCTCACATCGCGAGTGAAGAGAAACGATCGTCGGCTATGAACGAAGCTCATCTTTCCGGCACCTCCACCACCAAGCCACCTCGGTTTGATTCCAAAAATTTTATATTTTGGAAAGAAAGAATGGAATGCTACTTACAAGGTTGCGGGTTCGACATTTGGAACACCGTCATTAATGGAGAATCCATTCCAATGAAAGATACACCACACACCTCAAAAGGCTTCAAAAAGCTCAATGATGAAGAGAAGAAAATCATCTCCTTAAATGGTAAAGCTCTTAATATTTTGTATTGTTCATTTACGAATTTGGAATATGAACATATTGTAGGAATAAAGTCGGCACATGAAGTATGGAAAAAATTAGAAGCCATCTATGGAGTATTTGCAAATGAAAGGAGTCAAACAAAAGCATCTACTTCTCAAGATCATACAAGCTCAAATCTAAGGAATAAGCCTCCTACAACTTCCAATTATGAAGAAGTTGAATATTGTTTTATGGGCATCAATGAAGAAAATGAGGTATGTCTTAAACCCTCTACTTCCTATGATATTGTCATTCAAAATGATTATAGTGATTTACAAAATGATTATGATGAACTACAAGATGAATTCCAAAACTTACTTGTTAAATACAAAAATTTGAAAAAGGAATTCATTGTTTTAAAGAATGATAAGGATAGTTTATTTACTTCCTATGAATCACTATCATGTGCTCACACCACCACTCTTGACAAGATTAGAAACATTGAGAAAGAAAATAGTACTCTTGTTGAGGATATAAATTGCTTGAAAAATGATTTATCTAAATCCAACTTGAGTACCGAGATAAGATGACCAATATTGTTGATTGTTGTGATAATTGAAACTAGAACTTGATCATAAGCCTAAGGGTGTCAATCACATGAAAAGGAATCAAGTCTCTAAGCACGTTGGTCATTATGCTCCTAGAATTATTACATGCTTTTATTGCGGTAAAAGGGTCATACGGTAAATACTTGTCGGGCTAGAAATAGCTCAATTATTGTTGGAGACCTAAAAGTCTCAAGACTAATCCCAAAGGACCCAAACACATAAGGGTACCACAAAACAATGTCATATTAGGTACCCGTGAAATAATGATCGAAGAAAATTTATACCGCCAAAGAAGACATCAAATGACCGTTTCATTTGATCAAAGAAGGAGAAACTATTTTCCACAAAGCCAATTTCCAAGAAGAGGGTATAATCAAAAATGGGAAGAACACAATCCTTGGAAATGGCAAAGACATCATCAACAAGATGATTTTCAAAGAAGAAGAGACTTTCAACAATGGAAAGCAACAAACCTTGGAAATGGAGCAATCAAAGAAGTCATCATCAACAAAGTGACTTCTCGAGGGAAGATATCATCAACAATGGGAACGACACAACCCATGGAAATGGCGTAATTGGTAACCCGTATCTCCCTATTTAAATATGCATTTTATTTTGTTATTATGCATGCTTTTTATTGGTGTCTTATTTGCAAAATGAGTTTTCATATATTTATTTTAAAATTAAGGTCTTCAATATATATTTGTGGTTTATCATATCTTATGGATTTTTATGACATGAGCTTACTTGTGATATCTATTAGCCTACACTTTTATCATAATGATTTGTTCTAGATTTATTTTAAGAATTGTGTAGGATTTACATATTTTCACAAATGGCCATTTTGTCAAGAAAGGCAAAAATTATCGAGGTACGTTTACTTGTGTTACTTTTACTCTTATAGACTCGATATATGTATTGCCATATGCCTATGTGCTTGTTTTTCATAGTATCTCATACAAGTGCCATTAAGAGGATTTTTAGATTTTTTGAAAGGCACTATTCGATATTTGATTGCACATATTTGCTTTGTCAACTTTTGTTCAAATACTTCTTTTAAATGAGGTCTCAATTATATGATATCGGATTTTCAAATTTCAAAGAGACTTTTTATAGCTTTCTTAAGCTTATTTGAACTTGCATGATTTATTAGACTCTTGATGATATTCTAAATGCATAGTATGTGTTCCTTGCTTCATGGTCTATATATATAGTGTCTATTTCTACTATGCTCTTATGCAAGATATTTTTGTGATTGATGATTGAGGCATGTTTTTACACTTGGACTATTTTTTCTTGCTTATATAAGCGTCTTAGGTAATGAGTTTGTTAAGTTGTGTAGATGAGAAATGAAGTACTCCAAATATTAGTTACCTCAAAATATTTGGATGTAAATGTTCTATTATGAACACCTTAGATCAATTGGATGGCCTATGATGATAGTGATGAAGAAGACAAAAAGGGTATTCGAACAAACTCGATGACCAAAGGCAACATTGGTCGAACTAAGGCGAGGTTAGTAGCTCGAAGGTATTTTCAAGAAGAAGGTAATTAATTTTGTTGTAACATTTGCACTCATAGCACATTTAATAGCTATTTGCATTTTACTTGCCCATTCTTGTTTTAAAGAAAATTTCAAGCTTTACCAAATGGATGTTAAATCCAACTTTCTAAATGGTTTTATTCAAATATAAGTCTATCGAGTCTAAAATTTTAGGCCAAATGATTTTTATAAAAGGCCTTGTACAATTGATAGACTTAGCTATTTTTGCAAAATGATTTTACAAAAGGTAAAGTTGATACTACACTTCTTGTTTTGAAAAAGGGCAAGGTTGTTTACTTGTGCAAATTTTTGTTGATAATATTTATGGTGCTACTAATGAATATTTGTGCAAGATATGTTTTTTCTAAGTTGATACTAGGTGAGCTTGAGATGAGAATGATGGGGAGCTCAATTTCTTGCTTGGACTACAAATTATTCAATGCCAAGAAGATGGTTATATAAGAACTCTTGAAGGAGTTAAGCATTGAAGGAAGAAGAACCATCTCAACCTCATGGCTAAAGATTGACAAAGGTTGAGAAAGGCATATCGGCCGACAAACAAATTCGAGGTATGTTTTCTTGTATTATTCCTATAGACTCGACATTCCATATGCCTTATGTCTATATGCTCGACTTCAAAAACTATCCCAACGAATCTCATTAAAGTGCTATTAAAAGAAATTTTCAAATATTTGAAAGGCACTTCTTCTTATGACTTGTTGTATCCAAAGCTTTAAAACGTTCTTATTTTTTCGGGATAACAAGTTTGATATCTATTATACGGTTATTCGTATTCAAAATTTGTTCGTCATAATCGAACTAAACATATTGAGATTCGATATATTTTTAAGGGATTGTGATTTTTAAAAAAAAAAAAAAAAAACTTGAGATGTGTTTAATTAGTCTCAAGGATAACTCGCGGACTTTTAAATCGCCCACCGCCGAGT
This sequence comes from Rehmannia glutinosa, assembly GCA_016081115.2. NCBI lineage: Eukaryota > Viridiplantae > Streptophyta > Magnoliopsida > Lamiales > Orobanchaceae > Rehmannia > Rehmannia glutinosa. Next base: position 324,587 of record JABTTQ020001351.1, read on the forward strand.
ATTTTACCTCATTTCGAGCTTGATTATAACATAATGTATATTTAATGAGGTCTACGTTTGCATTTTGCAGACGTTTTTAAAACTTAGGGCGAAAAATCGATTTTTGGATAAAACCGGATTTTTCAAACGTAACCATAACAATGGGTGCCAGTCGGGAGGCCGGCCGCCCACTAGCTCGACCGGTCGCCCATGCCCTGGACCGGTCGCCCGGATGATTTTTGGCTAAAAATAGTTACGTTTCCGACTTCGCCATTTTGGCTTATTTTGTCCATTTTTCGTCCCTTCGCAAATTGCACACAAATTTCACTCCAAATCTGTTTTATTGCATACATTTTATATTTTGGGGATTATCTAGCTCGGTTATCATCATCATTGCTCGACTTTACCGATTGAATGGTAAGAATTTCACTATCTTTAGCTCAATTAGGTTGAACCCTTGAGTTTGTGGCTTATATGTATTTTCTTGATGTAATTCATATATGTTTGTGATGAGCTTATTGATTATTGATGAATGATATTTGTTATATTGTATTTGGTGATGAAAAACTTGGCTTGATTTCATTTACAAGGGCTATATATAACTTTTTCTATTTTTGACGCCCGCCAAGTGTTCGATAAAACGTTTCAATGAAAAATTCATCACCTACATGACTCTCTCGATTTCAAAAGTCTCATATATTTATAGAGATCATGTTTTTGCAAATCAAATGATTTTTCATAAGCTTCTACAAGTCGTATGATTCGACTCTTCTATTTGGTTTAAAAGCTTCAATGTTCAAATGGCTCGATACATCGGTTTACTTGCGCACTTTGATAAAAATATATGATGTGTTTATCGTGCTAACATTCTTTTTGATGATTCCAAAGGGGGAGAAACAGGTTATAAGCTCATTAGCTCATAAAAGCTAAGATAAGCTTAACGAAAAGAAACTATAAGCTATGGCTTCATAAAGCCATAAGTTGTGGATCATATCTAGTCCACTTGGTGCATTATGGTTGTGTATGAATCATGGTCCATTGGTTGTAGTATGGACTTATATACGGTCTAATGATGTATCCTTGTGAGGGGAGCTTTTAAGTTTTTGATACTTAAGCTCAATATCGAAAACCTAATATTTTAGCTTATGTTTAAGTTGCTTCTATATAACTCTTGTTGTGCATGTTGACGGGGGGAGCATTTGCTATATGTGTTTGAATATCTCTACTCCCATCATTGTGATTATATTGCGTGGAATGTTGTCGCTCATAACGGAAAGTTCCTTTTACTAGGTAAAAATGTTTTGTTTTCAAAATCGACCTCGTTAAAATTGTTTTGGTTTGTAATCATCAAAAAGGGGAGATTGTTTGATAAATGATTTTATCATGATTTTGATGATTTTGTTTTTATACCAAAACAATGTTTTTAAAGGTTGTCCAAATACTCCTAAATGATTTAAAATGGTTTTAATATTTTCCGGAGTATTTCTACAAGTTTATTTTCGATATAAATTGGACAACACTTTTGATGATTTTGTGTTAATGTGTTTTTACACCAAAACAATGGTTCTAAAATATTGTCCTAATACTCCCGATCGGTCTAAAATATTTTTACTATTTTTTGGAGTATTTCTTGAAGTTTATTTTCGATATAAAATTGGACAATACTTTTGTTTTGAGGCCAATCGGTCGCCCCATAGGGCATCCGTACACTGAAAATTGTGAAAAACAGTGAATAAGCTATTTCTTTGAAAAAAGGCTGGTTGACCGGTCAACGGGGTGGTAGGGTGTGGTCGACCGGTCGACCGGACCAAGTGGGCGGCGCGTGCGGTCGACCGGTCGACCGGCCGGTGACCGTACACTGGGAGCATTTTCAAACGAGAACTTTCTCGACTCGTTTTTGGTTATGCTCGACCCATTTGGACATAGGGTCGACCTGGCCGGACCCCGTCGCCGCCGCCTGTAAATGTGTTTTCTCATTTTCAAACGTCTATTTGTGCTTGCGACCGCCGCTCAAGTTTAAGACAAAATTCTAACCGTTGTGCGGCAGATGACTTTTCCCTAAATTGTGGGATTGATTTCTAACAGCTATAATCTTGATTTTAATTGCAATTTTTTTGTAGAAATCGATTCCAAGAGTGAGCCTATCAAGTATCAATCATCTCCTATAAATAGAGGAAGAATTGAAGCAACACAACAAGAGAGAAAACTACAACACAACAAGATACACTCAAGAATACACTTGTTCTTACATTGTCATATTTCTTGTTGTAATTTGCCTAGCTTATCACTTTCACATCCTTGAGGTCTAGGCTATTCTTGATTACACTTGCACTCTATTGTATTATCAATTATCGAGTTGTAATCTTGAATTTGTGGTCGTCATTCAAACACAAGATATCCTTGTGAGTGTTCTTGTGGTAAGAACACACTTGGGTGAACTAGGTGTTAGGTGTAAGAAGATTGTGGTAATCTTCTTGTTGAGGTGTTGAAGAGTGTGGTGCTCTTCAAGGGTGAAGATTGTGGTAATCTTCACAAGGTGCCGTTTGGAGATTGTGGTAATCTTCAAGGGAGATTGTGGTAATCTCCAAAGGTGGTGTTGAAGAAGAGTGTGGTGCTCTTCAAGGTGTTGTAAGTTGAATTTGTATTAATTTTGGTAATTAATAAAATTCTTTTTCTTTTCGAAATCCATCCCGGATATACTGGGGTGGTAGAGGATTAGGCCCTAGGTGGGTTGAACCTCTTTAAATCGACGTGTGTTGTTTACATTCCACACCTTTATTATTGTATTTGAGCATTTGGTTCGAAAAAGAGGGCGAAATCCAAAAGATGGAGATAATCTATTCACCCCCCCTCTAGATTATCGTAGCCGCTTGGACTTACAACAAGTTCATCAATAAAAGTTCAGTAGTTGTGTTGCTGGAGAATGTAATTTTTGTGATGTTAAAAATAATCAAAAATCGAGCACGGATTAGGAATTGCGGTCGTGTCGAAGAAGATGATGAATGTTTCGAATGGGGCGACGAGGATTGGGGTGAAGATTTTGTGGTTGATTTCGAGTTTTCATCCGACGGGGTGAGGCTCTGCAACTATTTGATGAAATGTCGAGCGAAGACTCAGATGTTAAACCCAATTTTCTGTGTTCTTTTATTATTTTGTGATTTGAAGTTTTTCGTTTGTTTCGATGTTGTTTCGAAGTTGTTTCTTTTATGTTTCTGTATTTTCCATTTATTTGTTCTTTTTTATTGTTTTTGATTTGTTGTATTATGTATCTGACTGTGTATCTTTTTTTATTTCTTTTGTAGTGAATGTGTGATTTTTTGTTGCTTGTTATGTCGAACACTTTATTGGTGGGAAGGCTATGGACGTCGAAACATTCGAGATAGAGAATGAACAAGCAAGACTCAGTAATCTGCTTCACAATCATGCTAAGTTGAAGCTGCAAAATGGCGATGACGATGACAACGACATTGAGTTTCTACCTCCACTTCCTAATAATTTTAGAGAATTGTTGTTACATAAATTTTAATGATGGTGTAATCAGTTGAAACATGTAAGAAACATAAATGAAACATGTAAGAAACAATTGTGAAACAGGGGATCATGTGATAAAAGTTTGTAGTAAATTGTTTTTAAATTTTTTCCTCAAAAAAAAATTGCTTTTTAATTTAAAGAAATAGTGTAGTTTTTTCCCATATACTCTTCGGCTTTTTTTTTGTCATCCTTGTAAATGTTGAACTTGCTTCATTTCGATGTTTGCATGCTTAATCTTGAACTAAAGATTTCACGTACTCTAGCAAAGTTGTTACTAGTAGGTCTTTTCCTGCTACAATTAATGCATTCAATAATTCTACGATGTTGGAAGTCAATACAAATTATTTTTTGGTCTAATAGTGGAGTCGTGTCCATTTCTCGTAGCCAATGATGGACAAGTAAACTCAAATTTTCTGAATTGAATTTGTTGTTCCAAGATTTCGTTAAGTCTTGAATGTGCCATCCCATTGGAATCAGTATTCTTGTTATTTCAAAGTTGGTATACTCTCTATTTTCTTCCTATTGTCCATTGTGACATACCACAACTGAGATTTTCACCATGCAACTGTGGAATGCAATGAAAAGTTGGCTAAGTGAAACATATAAGAAACATTAATGAAACATGTATGAAACAAAGAAACAACAAACATGTTTGAAACAACAAAGAAACAAACAAAAAACAAAAAAGAAACCAACGCTTGTAAAAATCGGCGGAAAATGGGTATTTTTGTCAAAAATCAGTGGAAAATGGGTATTTTTGTCCAAATTCAGCGGAAAATGGTATTTTTGTCCAAAATCAGCGAAAAATGGACATTGTGCAGGGATTGAATACAGAAAATGGGGTATTTATGTCCTTTTGCCTTTTTTATTGGACTTCATTTATTTGGACATTTGGGCTTTTTAATATTTAAGATTACGATCATAATAAAAATTATGTTGAGCCCATCAAGTATCTATAGAACATGTAATAATACTTTAAAATGATATTTTATTAAGCACGTGATATTTGTAAAAAGCTAGATGTTCATTGTTAATCAAATTAATTATAGAAACTGTGCTAAAATCAAAACAATAACCATTATAATAGAATATAAATATAAATCTTTTTATATTAAATATATTGAAACATTATATTAATTCAAAATCAATTAAAAGCAAACAATAATTGGTAAGAACAATTCGATCATTTGATAGTGATGCAATTGTAAATTGATAAAATTCTAATTAAAAGTATATAAGATAGAAATATTACCAAATTTATAAAAGGTACACGATGATAAAATAGAGATAATGCTAATATCCAATTAGAATATTATATGATCCAATTCCAAGATTTGATATTAATCACAAGTAAATGCCATCCAGTCTAACCTATATTTTCATAAGTTTTTGCCAAAAACAATGTTCTTTTTTAATGCAATCTAGTTGTTTATTTAAAATGTAAAAAATCTATACATATATGTGGTTTATAATGATTTCTTTATTTCATAGGCAGAATCATCAAAGTTTTGAAAAATAATGAAATAAATTTAAACATTCGGCCAACCATAATTCAATATAATGAATTAACCCTATCCAATATCAATTCTTTCACTTTCTCAAAAAAAAAAAATCAATTTTTTCAAGATATCTAAAATCATTTATTTTTTGGAAAAGAAAAGAAATTGGGCCATGGGAACGTAATGGATAAACATTTGTTTAATGGTTCAGCACAGGAATATTCTCTAAAAGGCTGAGCAAAATGGGAAATTGGGCAGCCGTCAACCACGAACAAATGGGCCTACCTTAACCCATTTTGGCGGCTATAAAAATTGCCTTTTTTGCCTTTTTAATGCAAAAAACAAAAAAATAAAGTTGAGACAGCCAAAATATGTTTAAACCTAACCATCTCCAAACTCCCCATTATCCATCTAATTTTATCATTTCAAATCTGAAATATTTTCCTTAGTTTTAGGTTTTATTAATTTTAGGATTTGGATGACAGGTCAAATATTAATTGCTTCTTACCTAATTATTCTTGCCATTTATTTCTCATGAGTATGCAATCCTTTATCTAATTGTATTTTTGATTACCGTGAATGATTATTGGGAGAAAACACGTACTTCTATCGTCATGGCAACAAAAACTTATATCACTAACACACATGGTTGATCACGATCGTTCATGCAATTACACTGAAATGTTATGCATGCATCGAATTTTCGGATGCACTTCCTAGGATTATGTTTAATAAATTTAGAAACTATTCTAATAGAAAATATCAAGATTATTTTGTGATTTTTCTTGCATTTTGCTATTATTATAAATATAATTTTTGAAGTGATACTACAAATAAAATATTATTGATTTTTGACCTAATAATAATTTGTATTGTTTTGGATCCTAACATGTGATGATAATAATACATTAATACAGCCTAATCTTGAAGGCTTGTTTACAGCTAATGCTTAGAAAAACACTTGCTAAATAAAAAAAAAGTTTATTTCAAATTTAATCAAGAATCATGTACAATCTTTTCAGCGTGACGTTCAACACGATGAAGGGCCTGTGATTACCAAAACACCCTTGACAGCTCTGACAAACAAAGGGTATAAATGGAAATTCACGAGTAACGTGGAGATAGAAAGATAATAGCAAATAGCCACGTAGCATTAACGGTAAAAATATAAAATGAAAAAATTATAAGAAAGTACATTACTACAAGAAAACGGAGAAACATTAACAGGTGATTTCCATTAAAACCATCTGTATTTCTCTCTCTAAATTGCAAGCAAATTCATCTCTGTACCTTTATATTCAGATCTCTTCATCTTTATCGCTCACGAACCTTCAATTTGGTCAGTTTTTTAGATAAATTTTGATTAATTTTATAATTTTTGTTTGTGAATTTTCCTTTCTTTTTTTGAATTTTTTTGATGGTCTCTTGGGCTTTGATTTTGCGCACAAGAAATCACACATGCAATGTTTGCATTTATATTTTGAGCACCCAATTTTGTTGGGTTTTTATTTGATTGTAGTTTTGATGATCATCGGTCAGTTTTAATGCATTTCTGAAGACTAGGGTTTTTGCCCTATTTTTGTTAATTTTTGCAGGAATTAGAAGTAATTTATTGGATTTTCTTGGTGGAAACTTGCGAAAGGTTGGAGCTTTTTCATGTTAAGAAGGTTAGAGTTCTTTTTTTTTTTTTTTAAATAAATTTTCTGATTACATGGTTGCTTGGGTTTCATGATTATCCTTTGCATGTCTGACCACAAGTCAATGCAACCAATTTATTGTTTGGCTACATGGGTTTTTATTTAACTTGCTTGCGTTCTGTGGTAAGAAGATATAAACTTAAATTCAGTGTAAATGATACCTCCGTCTTGTTGATGGAACTTGTGCTTGTTATTTATTTATATAAAAATATGACTTGCAGTGTTTTCTGTGTGTCAGAAGTTTATAAGCTTCTCAAACTTCAATTACATTTGTGTAATGTTGGACTTATTGCATCATTTCAACTGTGTAAACACGATATTGTAGTAGAGCTTCCCATTAATTATGAAATATTTGATCAGTGGGGTCAATTAACGATAGATTTTTTTTGGTTCCACGTGTCATGAATTCTGAGTACATTCATTCATTTTGATGTTCTACGTGTTACAAATACATTCATTCATTCATTTTGATGTTCTACGTGTTATAAATTCTTAGCGCATTCATTATTTTAATGTTCTGTTTTTAGACCCAGGGGATTTATGGTTTTCGTTAAATTTACCAATGTGATCAACAGTTTTTTAATTTAGTAGAGCTTTCCGTTAATTATGGAATATTTGATCAGTGGGGTCAATTAATGATAGATTTTTTTGGGTTCCACGTGTCATAAATTCTTAGTACATTCATGCATTTTGATGTTCTACGTGTTACAAATTCTTAGTACATTCATTCATTTTGATGTTCTACGTGTTACAAATTCTTAGCGTATTCATTTATTTTGATGTTCTGTTTTTAGACGCAGGGGATTTATGGTTTTCGTTAATTTACCAATGTGATCAACAGTTTTTTAATTTAGTAGAGCTTTCCGTTAATTATGGAATATTTGATCAGCGGGGTCAATTAACGATAGATTTTTTTGTGTTTCACGTGTCATAAATTCTTAGTGCATTCATGCATTTTGATGTTCTACGTGTTACAAATTCTTAGCGCATTCATTTATTTTGATGTTCTATTTTTAAACATAGGGGATTTATGGTTTTCGTTAATTTACCAATGTGATCAACAGTTTTTTAATTGAGGACGCATGTATATGAAAAGTCACCACCTTATTTTAGGAAGTTTTCTATCCTTGGTCAGTGTTTCCTTTTCAGTTGTTGAGTTTTTTTCTTGCCTGATATGCATGTTTGTTGTGTTGACGTTTGCAGATAGAATTTAATTATTTACAAAAATCCATTCTGGCAGATTTCTGTTGTCATACAATATGATTAAGTATTATTACAAGTTGTAATCTTTGCCTGTTCAAGTTATCTTAGAACTTGGAATAATTCAAGTATAATGCTCCTCTTCATTGGAGCCTTTCAAGTTTCAGGATATATGTTTTGTGTGAATGCTTGCATTTGAACTCGACTGAGACTTTATTCTGGTCATTCATCAATGAAATTCTGAGATTTTAATCAAACTTCTCTTTATTTAGTAAGTAAGATTCTTTCTTTAGTAAGATAGATTTGTCTATCCTGATCAGCCTGGTATAGTGCAATGTCTTGTTGGAATGAGTCCAAGGAGATTTAACAAGTTACTTATAGAACCACGAGCTTGTAGCTCAAGTGGTATCACTCATCCTTTGTAAGGGTGTTGACCGGGATTCGAACCCAGTATTTCTTTGAATTTTATCCCATCCCCTCCAACCAGTACTCCCAACTTATTAAAAAAAACAAGTTACTTCTAGAATGTTATTTTGGAGTATTACTGTATTAACAAGTATTAACAGAAATATATTCACAATCCTGCATGAGTCGTGAAAAAAGAAAAACAGAGTCAAGAAAAAGAAGCATTTTATTTATTATTAGCAATGACTACGTTCTATTGCATGCAGTTTGTTAAACCGCTGATGCGATTGTTTCACAAGTTCCTTAAGGAACTTGCATAACGAGTTAGCTCCAAGCTAGCTTTACGTGCCCTAGCTTGGATTGGTATTATGGTTGAGATCTCGAGCATTTTTAGATGACAAATCTAAATTGAACTATAGTAGTTTGGTTGATTGTTTTCTAACTTTGGTATGTACTAGCTTAACGAGTCCACTTATGCATCACATTTGGCAATTTGATATACAAAATGTCTTGACGGGGGAGGGGGGAATTGAAACTTTCCCTTTTTGCACTTTTTGTCGTTTTCTTCGACAAATGAAAGAAGCCTTATTGACTATACAATTAAGTTGCTGCTGAGCTGTGTTCTCTGATAACTAAGACGTTTATTGCTTAATTATTAGCATTTATTACTATGCTAGACAGGATGAAAAACTGGCTTAATTACCACAAATTATAGCATAATAGAGACAATCTTTCTTCATGTGATAATTATGGAATAGGCAGGTTTTGTTAGGTTCATATTTAGTATGTACTATTAGGTTATGGTTCCGTTTGTCGATGTTGTATTTTTTCATTTTGTTTGAATTATGTGTGTATTATCATTAACATTTTTTCCCCTCCTATTAAACAAGGAAGATTCACGACCTATAACAGTGTATTTCATTGCTCTCTCTTTCAATCAAACACCATCAATCTATCTCTAACCTCATTTCTTGTTCATAACTGTATGTTATATCAACCTTTTCAATTGTTCCTTTAGATCTATGTCCAGTGCCCTGGGAATAGATGTCTATGTTTTGTGTTACATGAAGTCTTACGAAGATGGAATTGGATGCTCAATGTTTATATCGATATTACACTTAGATGTTTTACTTGGAATCCTGCTTTGGACTTTGGAGGGCTTTCTGGAAATTCAGAGTTTATTTGAATGAAGAAATTATGTTATTAATTTCTTATTAGTCTGGGGAATGTGGGATTTGAGGTGACTCAATGTTTATATTGATATTACACTTAGTTGTAGTTTCCTTGAGAACTCCATGCCATTTTCATTATTTCTAAGTTGACTCAAGCTTTTTGTTTGTCAATTCTTGGTTTTTTTTAAGCTCCAGTATTATTTCTTTTATTAATTTCATGTACGTGCATCTGATATAGGCATCTCATTGAACATGGGGCACCGGAGTACTCAGTTCACCGGTCATATGATTGATATGGAAGCCGATCAACAAGGCCGTTTACATCCCGAACCTTGCATCTTTTACGGGAGCGTACCAAATTTTCCTCAGCCTAATATCCATCCAGTGGTCCCCGCTGCAGGAAACCATTGTAATTTTAACTTTCACCACATGCCAGAACGTCGGGATGGTGCTTTATTCTACGGAATGCCTCAGCATCCAGCCACAAATCTCGATTTAGCCATTGCTCCACCATCCGGCCATTATAATCCATATATGGCGCCCCCATCTGCTATTAGAGATTTCCCTATTCAGGTCAATCACGGGGCCCGTGATCAGTTGTCTCTTTCGAGCACTCATGGGATTGTTGGCATTCCAACGGACAGCTACGGAAGGAACATACCCTACATGGATACATTTAAAAGAAAGAATGCGGAGGGTATTCCTGGGAATTTCCAATATCATAATCCTTCAGCAGGCCCGAGTTCTTCTGCTATGCCATCTGAATCTGAATATGGTGGTAATGATCCAACATCAATGGTCGAAAGTGGCTCTCAAGTAAGTATGAGGAACAGGCCTGGTTTCATGGGACCTGATTTGGTCCAAGGAAATTTTGTTGCTCCACCTGTCGGGTTGCCTGGCAATCCTTGGCTGGACGTGCATTTTGGTGCGAATAATGGTGATGTTGGCAGTTTTGGATGGACGCATGCTCCTTTACCCTATGTCCATGGTAATTGTCTAGGTCTGAATAAGGGAAAATTGCAAACCTCCCTTGAGGTTTAGCCTATTTACAATAAAGTCCCGTTATATTTCGAAATTACAAATACCCCTCGAGGTTTGTAATTACTTAAAAATACCCCTCTCTTGAAGGTGCAGTTTGTAAAATAGAAACAAATCTCAAGGGGTATTTGTAATTTTTGAAAGATAGTTGAGTTTTTTTAAAAAATCAGGCCGAACCTCGAGGGTATTTTTGTAATTAAACCCTGAATTAGTAACCTTTTTTATGTTTAGATGCAATAATTACAAAAACTACCTTGAGGTTTGGTTTAATTACAAAAAAACCTATTTGAAGATTACAAAAAAAAAAAAAAAAACCTTGAGCTTTGATTCTGTGTTAAATGTAAGGGATTGCAATATTTTTACAAATGTAAAGGGGGGTGTTTGAAATACTTTGATTATGAAGGGGTAAAGTGTAATACATAATCAAATCTCACGTTTTTTTTTTGTAATTTTCAAAAACCTGTATTTTTTTTTTGTAATTAACCCAATTCTCTGTGGTAGTTTTTGTAATTATCCCTTTTCTGATTTGTCGATTGTGGATTTTTTTCTGTATTCTGATTTCTTCTTCTCTCTCTCTCTCTCTCTCTCTTGTTATCTCTTGACATATCAGCTAATGTTAATGGAGCCAGTAACAGAAGTTCAAGTTGTTTTATGCATCCTCCCCTGCCTCAAGGCCATCTCAACCATCCTCATCATCCACCGCCACCTATGCAAGGGGTGAGAGGATACAATGTTAATCTCCCATCACAAGTGGCTGCATCTTCCCGCCGAATCTCGACAATTAGTTCTTCGAATAATGGCATCACTCATTTCCAAGAAGTTGTAGATGTTAGGCCTACCTTCCTTGCACCTGTGCCACCAGCGGGTTTCCGGTTGTACCGGCCTCAGCAAAGGGAAATCATACTAGACTCGAGTGCAAGGCACCAAACCCTTCCCCAGTTGAGAGTTTTGCCGGAAGATGTAACATTTTCCCTCCCTCCGTCTCATTCTCTCGTCATATCTCTGTTGTTGTTGTCATAATAGTTACGGATGATTACAAATACTACCCATCAGGTTTTGTTTAGTTACAAAAAAAATCTAATTATTTTTTTAAAATTACAAATATCCCCTCGACATATGTTTCTATTTTACATATTGCACCTACTGAGTGGGCAATTTGTAAAACAAACACAAACCTCAAGGGGCATTTGTAATGATTCTTTTTGTGATTAAGCTAAACCTCATGGGTTATTTTTGTAATTATCCCTAATAGTTATGGTAGGTGTTTTAAATGTTTCCATGGGTTATTATTCGTAGGAAGTTTCCATGCTAGAGTTTCCTGGCTATCATGAACCAGGAGATTCCAGTGATCAACACAGAGATATGCGATTGGATATAGATCACATGTCTTATGAGGTAATTGGGTAGTTAATAGTTTCCAGCTAATAGCCCATAATGTAGTTTACTAAGGTGCCTGATGTGTTAATACAACCTGTTGTATATAATCTTCCTGAGTTTAACTTTGCATCACAGGAGCTGCTTGCATTGGGAGAACAGATTGGCAGCGTTGGCACTGGATTGTCCGAGGAATTTGTTCGAGATAATTTGAAAGTTAGAACTTTTAGCTCGTCAGCAACTTGCTTCAATCTAGAAGAGGAAACTTGCCTGAATCAGCAAATCAACTTCTGTGTTATATGCCAGGTATTGTATTATTAAATCCCCTCTAAAGTGTAATGATGTTTGGGTTTATTATATATACCAATGTTGCATTTAATATTTCACTGTTTGGGTTTCATGATTAATGTTCAGTTTTACTGGTCATGATTAATAAATACGAGTTAATTTATCATTTTGGTGCCTATATTGCACTATGTTGTAAAAATCGCCGCCTAGCCTGATTAATCCCCGCCTAGGCGCTAGGCCCCCCTTGTCCGCCTACGATTTTTTTTTTTTTCCGATTAGGCTCGCCTAACCCTGCCCAGGTAATCCCAGCCTGCCATCTAGCTAGCGCTTTTTACAACAGTATCATTGATACTGCATATTGCCATCCTTTTGTCTGATATAGATGTATACTCTCTAGGGGCGGAGCTAGACATTTAATTTTGGTGGGACTAAATCAATAGAAATTAAATATTTATGTACCAAAACTTATTATTTTAAAATAAAATATATATGGGTAATGGAGTTTTTGAAAATTTTCGGGGGGTGGGAATGGGGTTGGTTGGCTAAAGAAAGATAAGGGAAAAAAAAAGCAAAAACAAAGAAAGCAAGATTAAAATTTGAGATTCTCCTTTTTTTTATGATTGATGACTAGAATTTGGGAATTTGAACAAATTATTTTTGTTGCGTATGCCCAGTTATATATTATTGTTTAATAACTGTTTAATTGTATGTTTTTTTGGAGAACATAACTGTATGATTGTTTTGGATATCATATGAAATGAGGCTTTTTATGGCATTTAGATAAAGTGAACACATTTCAACTTTATCCATTACTAATGATAAGGCATTCATGTAGAACAATTACGAGGATGGAGAAGATATCGGAACCGTTGATTGTGGACATGAATACCACCGAGATTGCATCAAGAGGTGGTTGATCGTGAAGAATACCTGTCCGGTATGCAAATCCACAGCCCTGAGCCGCAAGGCTAAGGATTTGTAGCTATCGGGCCGGCCTATTGTTGTTGAAAGACCAATTTAGCAAAAAACAAAAACTACAAAAACTTTTTGAATTTGGTCCTGTTTCCCGATTATTTTATAATCCACAAGAAAAAACGATTTTTTCTTGGTGTATTATATTTATGTATATATATTGGCAGAGAGATTGACTGGCTCTTGAAACACTTGTTGGCCCTCTCTGCCTGTATCTCTCAAAACTGTACAGACTTGTTCGTTCGTTTGTTCTGTTATGGTATGCATATGCTGTATCAACTGCTAGTTTCTGTTGTAGATTATATACAGCTGAATGTTGGATTGGAGAAGGTAATGAAAATTATTCTTCTGCAATCGCCGATATTTTGTGGCAACGGTATAAGATTGCGACTCATTATAATAGATGGGATTTGGAACCAAGTCCGATTTGGAGTTGTTCTTCTGATATAACTGAAATTCGAGCAATTTCTTGTTCCCTAACGTTACGTTTGCAGGTCAGTGTGTACGGTGGGATGGTAACGAGCTGATTTTGGCTTTTAGATGTCAACACACACCCATTCTCAAAATGATGGTGGGAATTGGGATTGGTAAATGGCTTCTACTATTTCAAATGGTTGTTTCATTATTTATTGATGGTGTTTCATTATATATTACCATATCATGTGTGAAATATTATATGTTTGTTTCCATCACATATTTCGTATTTCAATAGGGTTAATAACAAAAAGTACCCTTGAGGTTTACCATTACAAAAAAAAATTTTCAAAATTACAAAAATTGATGTTTTATTTTGTCTAACATTTAAACCCTTCATAAGCAAAAAATATTTTAAAATCCACTTTCATATTTATAAAATATTGTAGTTTACCCTTTAATTTTAACATTGAATTATACCTCAGGGGTATTTTTGTAATTTTAAAGGTTGGTTGGGTTTTTTTAATTAGGTTAAACCTCAGGGTATTTTTGTAATTATCCCTATTTCAATATTATTGTGCTGATGTCGCCTTTTAGATGTTAAACAAACACATTCTCAATGGGATTGACAAACGATATCTTCTATTTCAAATTTGAAATGGTGTTCCACCACGTATTTGTGTACGAAATGATGTCATGCATGTATAGGTAAAGTATATTGATGTGATTAGGATTGACAAGTATGATGTGCTATTTATCCCATTCTTTTAACGAGAGGGGAAATTCATAAACTCAATGATGTTTTAAAAATCAGGCGATATGCAAAAGTTTAATAAACTCAATTAGGTAAGATCGGATTGTCTCTTTTATAAAAAGACACTTTTAGTCTTAAAAATGATACTTTTTCCACTAAAAATGATACTTTGTTTGAATACACTTAGTTTTAATGTATTGAAAAATCACTTTTACACTAAAAGATCAACCCGTCGCGACTTTGTGACCATCTTACACAAGTTTTTGCCATTAGGAAAACTAGAAAAAGTATGACGCTAGAAATGACAACGGCCTAAAAGTAATGCGTATACCACAAAATAATTTTGCTGGTTATTAGAAAGTTTTGCCATTGACAATTGGATGTAGAGATTGTCCTACATTTGGACTAGAGTTCAAGGCTTTGAACTGCCAAGAATTACACCAACTGCTACAGCTACCTCAACCTCTACCTGATCGTTGTGGTTCTCTGATGCATCATATTGTATGGTCACAAATTAGTGAACATCACGAGATTAATTTTAATCTCGTGCTCCAGTGGTAGAGATTTGTGTTGATAGGGTGATTGACTCAGGTCCGATCTCTTATTAGTGTGTGTAACCCCCCCTTCCCTAATATCCCCATCGTACTAAAGAAAAAAAAATTAGTAAACATCACAATTCAACTCTTTAATTTAAAAATGAGATGGCGCCATTGCAACACCAAAATGAGGGTTGTCAATTTTAGTTATATTAGATGAGGACAAAAATTTGGGTTAGACCGTTAACGGATTTTTCCCATTAGACGGACCCAACCCGATTCGGGTTTATTGTAATTTCATGCACTGGTGATATTTTTGTAATATTCTGGGGCGGTGTCATAGGATCCCTGGACCGATGACATTTTTGTAATATTAGAGCCTATTAAAATTATTAGTTTTTCCTCTGAAAAATATCGTAATTCTGAAAAGTATTAGTAGTATAACTGAAAAGTATTAGTAATCCTCTTGAACAATATTTTTAGTAGCCCTCATGGAAAATATTGATTTTTTCCCTCAAAAGTAAATCCACCTAATATGTATTAATTGTCCCATTGAAAAATATTAGACAATTACGTACTATTAGGCAACCCCCAAAAGTATTATTTTTTCCCTTGAAAAGTATTAGCAATCACTCGGAAAAGTATTAGTAATCCCTTGAAAAAGCATTAGTAACCCCTTGAGCAGTTTTTTTAATAATTCTCATGAAAAATATTGATTTTTTCCGGCAAAAGTATTAATATTCCCCTAAAATATATTAATAATTATTGAAAAATATTAGGTTTTTCGATTAAAGGAATTTTAGGGTATGTTTGTTTTACATTCCCCAATCACCCATTTCCCCCAATTTCCCCCAATCACCAACCAAAATATTATTCCCGATACATTTCTCTACTAATACACACATTTTCCAATACAAAACCCCTTTCCCCAATTACTTCCCAGAAACTCCCTCCAATCACTCCCAATCACTAAACAAACATACCCTTAGATTTTCCTGAAAAGTATTAATAATCCTACGAAAAAGTATTAATAACCCTTCTAAAAAGTATTAGCAGTGTTCATCGGATGTTGTTGTTGTGGTGTTAGTGGTTGTGCGCGGGTGAATGGGCGGATTGATTATCCATCTGGCGGATTGACCGCGACATGAAACTTACCCTTAGATGAAATATCATACAAGGGATAATTACAAAAACTAAACCCAAGGTTTCTTCCAAAATTACAATTACCCTTAGGGCTCGTTTGGTTGGGGTTAATGAGAGGGATATCACACCTTTTTTAATATTTCATACCCCTTAGATGACATATTCAACCCAAAAGGGATAATTACAGGGGGGTGGGAAAACTCCCCCCGGGTTTATTCAAACAAAAAATAATACTTATTATATCCAACTAATAAGGTGGGAAAAAAACTTGGGAATTAATCATACACATAACCATCCTGCAACCAAATGAGCCCTTAAGGTGTTACAAACACCCCCTTGAGTTACCTAACAAATACCCGCATAAGGGTGCATTTGGTAAATAGAATAAATATCAAGGGAATCTTTGTAATTTAAAAGATAATGGATTTTTTTTGTAATTAGAATAAATCTCAAAGATAGTTTTTGTAATTATCCCATCAACTAATCAAATCACACGTCACATAATCATAGACATACATGGTTCGTTGGTTCTTACTACACATCATCCAATTTACGACTTCAAGAAAAAGGCGAAACCTAATTAAACACTGTAATGACCAATCTTGGTTAATAGCAACAAACTAAAAGTTGTCAAAGGACACACTACAAAATGCACCATAATACAACACAAACCCTCATATTCATTTAGTAAAAACAATATAAGTAGAGGAAAGAAAAGTAAAACACTAAAAAAACCTGATATTCGTTTGAGACGATATCTCAGGCAGCATTGCTAACTCCAAAATCGATAGCAACCACAAACGAACCACTTTCAAAGCAATATGGTCCTTTTGTAAGGACTACCCAACGTCCGATTGACAGGTGAATTTCGCAATCATACAGAGCAGCAACCAACTTTCCTCACAGCCGAAATGTCGTCCTTTGAGCCCACGTTTATAGTTTGCCCTTTGGGCAAGGCCGCAGGATCGTCTCCAATATCAAGTGCTTTACGGCTAACCACATGATATATTTGGGTGAGTGCTTCTGTAAAAGCATTCTCAACATTCATAGACTCGAGGGCAGACGTCTCCATAAAATAGGTTTTTTCCCGCTCGGCAAAGGCCGTGACGTCCTCAGTTGAAACAGCACGTAGGTGACGTAAATCTGCCTTGTTGCCCACTAGCATGATCACGATGTTTTGGTCCGTGTGATCTCGAAGCTCTTTTAACCATCTTTCAACATTTTCGAATGTGACATGTCGAGTAACATCATAGACAAGCAATGCGCCAACAGCCCCTCGATAGTAGGCGCTTGTGATTGCACGGTATCTGGAGTGGCAGAAAAAGAAAAACTCAAGTATTAAAATCTGATACATGATCGTTGCAAATAAACAACACAAGTGAGAGCAGAAATTTGACATAATTATTCCTAATGTTCAGGAAAAATTACAAAAGATGGTACTTAAAACAAACTGCTTAAAACCGAACGTGGACATATTTAAAACCAATGTTGTCAAAAGACAGAAAAAATTACTAAGAAAAAAAAAATCAGATTGCCTAGGCACCCATTAATCGTGGACGGAGATTTTTACTTAAAACAAATAATATAAATAAGTCGATGTTGTCTCATAACCGAGTATCCCCTTGATTATAATCTAATTAAAAGCCGAGATGCTAAAAAACGGCATCCTCTGTTACACACCAATTAATGAGCTATGAAGGAACAGAAAGCCAAACCATGTGAGTAAAGTCGAAGCTTGCGTATTGAAGCTCAATCAAAATCTCCTATTCCATTTCATGTTTCATCTTATACTCTCATGAATTGTGTAAATGCCACATGTACAAAAATGACGTCATCATGTACTCATGGCACGTATTGATACCATTAAAATAGAAAATAAAACACTAAATGGAATAGAGGATCTCAATTGATTTAAGCTTTTTACCATAAGGAGGAACAGTTAACAACAGTTTACATATACTAATAATAGCAGCAAGCATTCCTAAATTACAGGCATATTACAGTCCAGCCCAACGGAACCAGCCACAAAGTTCTTAACATGGCAACTTAACATAAGTCAACACTTCAATAAAAGGTAAAAACTGCATTCAAAGTTTTAAAAACCAGCCACAAATTTGGATCAACTTAACATAAGTCAACACTTCAATAAAAGGTAAAAGCTGTCCAAAGTTCTAAAATGCAGGCACATTTGTATCTGGTTGTGTTCTAACACCTGTTCTAAAAATTCCTGCCTAGACCCTAGGCTCCCATTGTCCGCCTATGTTATTCTTCCGATTAGGCGCCGCCTAACACCGCCCTAGCTTTTTAGAACACTGGTTCTAACTTACAAGTGTTAAAGACGTATCACTAATGTTCCACAATCTGACTATCCATAAAAGAATAAACAAAAAGAAGAGCAGCTGACCTGATACAGTGGTACAACAATCACCTAACACAACAACCCTAACCTCCTCCAATCAATTTAATGTAACACACACACACAAAAAAAAAAAAAAAAAAGCAGAAATCACCAATAACCTAAAAGCAGAACTCAAGAGAAAAATGTCAAATTTTAAAGGAAGAAACAGATTACCGTTCTTGGCCCGCGGTGTCCCAAATCTGAGCCTTGATAATCTTATCCTCGACGCGAATACTCCGCGTGGCGAATTCAACGCCTATAGTAGCCTTTGACTCTAAGCTGAACTCATTCCGAGTAAATCTCGAGAGCAAATTCGATTTCCCGACGCCGGAGTCGCCGATCAACACCAGCTTGAAGAGATAATCGTAGTCGTCGTCCGCCCTGTATCCTCCCGCCATCTCCGCCCAATAGTATACTGTATGTAAGCGAGTGAGATTTTAAGGTTTTTATATCATTATCACGCAGTGAAGAAATTCGGAATTCCTGGTGGCGGTGGCGGTGGCGGTGGCGGTGGTTACGAAAGCAAAGCGCTAATTTGGAAGCGGAGCCAACTTTTCACCAGCTGCTTCTGCTTATAAAGTTGTTTTGCTGTCATGTGCTTTTCTTCTCAAAAGTGATTCTTATAATCTTTTCTCTATTGTGTGTTTTAGAATTTGGATTGCAAATTTAAATGTTTTTTTATTGCATCTTGTCATTTTCTTCATTTATTTCTCGAGGCTTTTTCAAAAATTTCACGTAACATTTATAATTTTATGAGACTTTTTGTGTTTCGTTCTTCAGAGTGTCATTAAAATCCGAATTGCAGTACAAATACTATTTTGGAATTTATCATTTTTTTATCACATTTGTCGTATTTTTAACTCTTCATGTTTCTATTTGGCACAATTTAGTGCATCTTCAAACCATGAAATGAAACTATTATGATGATATTATGTAGCAAAATGGACGATGAGTTTTCTTTTCAGTTGTTTAATTCTATACAAAATCTTACAACTCCGAATATTAGCTCAATTATAGGTGATTTTATTCAATAAAAAACCCATAAAAATTTAAAATTTTAAGTTGGAGTTTTATATGTCAATATTGTATTTTTTGAAAACCTTTTGACAAATCTATTTTAAATCATTTTTTTTTAAATTGATAAATTTCATGTTTTAAATATATACATCTTCAAACCATATTTAATGAAAAGATTGATTTTTAGCAAAATGGACGATGAGTTTTCTTTTCAGTTGTTTAATTCTATACAAAATCTTACAACTCCGAATATTAGCTCAATTATAGGTGATTTTAATTCAATAAAAAACCCATAAAAACTATGAAAATTTAAGTTGGAGTTATATGTCAATATTGTATTTTTTGAAAACCTTTTGAAATTCTTTTTTAAATCCTAAATTGATAAATTGTTCTGATTTAAATATATACATTCAACCATATTTACCATGAAAAAGGAAACGTAAATATGTTTGGTTGGTGATTGAGGGAGAGAGGGTGAGTGGGAATGATTTGGAACCAAATTGAGAGTCTTAATTACTTAACCTGAAAATAACCAATTCTTTGAATATTTCCTTCGTCCCAATTATATAGTCCAGTATTTCTTTTTGGGATGTTCCAAATATATAGTCCACTTTCCCTATTTAATATTATTTTTTCATTCTTTTACTATTATAACCCTATTAATATGCATTTTATAATTTACACTATTCATTAAATGAGGACAAATCAAGTAATTTTTTTACACATTTGTAATTTCCAATACTTTTTCTTAATCTGTGTGAAAAGTTAAATTTGACTATATGATTGGGACGGAGAGAGTAATAAATATCGGCTTTTATGATTTCCATAATGTTACCATCACTTTTAGCTACAAAGGCTGGACGGTTTCCTACCATTTTGGCATCTTTGCCATTGATATAAAGGTAAGTTACAAAACTTATTCTTGAAATTTAGTCTAAATATAATAAAATCCAATTATCTTTCAAAATATAAATACTCCTCTTGAAGGTGCAATTTGTAATCTAGAAACAATTCGTAGTTTTGAAAGATATGTAATTAGACCGATCTTCAAGTGTATTTTTGTAAATTTCTATAGGTATTTTAAGTTGGGAGTTCGGGGAGTTTAGACAAACTGCAGAAACTGTTGGATATTGTGTCTGTTGGGCTATTGGGCTGATAAGTCTTTGGATATTGTGTCTGTTGGGCTATTGGGCTGATAAGTCTTTTGGGCTAGTTAGTTGTTATTAGCTGGTTGAGTTGTCATTTTGTGGCTCACGTTTTCTACTCGAGTTGCTGGATATAAATACCCAGTTGTATCACACAGTACGAATGAAGTTAGTTACAATTTTTGGCAGAATGGTTTCATTTCCCCTTTCCTTTTTGTCATCTTCTTCGTTAGATGCTTTGCTGCAAGCTCAACTTGAACATGGTACCAGAGCTGAAGGTTACGATCGGAAATCATGCCACGACGACATACAACTTGGAATGTCTTAGATACAGCAAAAACCACTGGTGAAATTATTGACGGAGAAAAGGAAGTTCTACCTGGAGTTATTCAAATGGCGAACCGTGGTGACGATACATACGTACTTCATAATTCTGACCATCCAGGTATGGTGCTCGTAACAAATCCCCTAACTGATACAAATTATCTGTCGTGGAGACGTGCAATGGTGATTGCATTGGGAGCAAAAACGAAATTAGGATTTGTGAATGGAACGATATCGAAGCCTGAGCCTGATTCGCCTGATTTTGAGCAATGGCGGAAGATTGATTACATGCTTTACAGCTGGATTTTGAACTCATTAAGCAAGGAATTGGTTGAGGCATTCCTATATGCAGATTCAGCTAAAGCTCTTTGGGATGAAATCGAGCAGCGATATGGACAGAGTAACGGACCTCTACTCTTCCAATTACAAAAGGAAATTGCTACCCTGCGTCAAGGTAACAACACTGTTGTTGTATATTTCACTAAGCTCAAGCGCCTTTGGGATGAGTATGCTAGCTTAGCACCTTTGCCTCCCTGTACATGTGGAGCTAGTAAACAACTTGCTGATTTAGAGACAAACACTAAGCTAATGCAATTTCTTATGGGACTTAATGATAGTTATGAGAACATTAGAAGCCAGATCTTATTGCTTGATCCTTTGCCTACGGTTAACAAGGCATTTTCTATGATTCAACGTGTTGAGAAACAAGAGAGTGGTACAGAATTTGTTTTCGGAACCTGTGGATAATGCAACAATGTTTACTAGGACTCCAAATGCTGGAAGAGGCACACCACATAGAGGAGGTTTTGTTGGTTACAATGGTGGCAGAGGAAGAGGTCAAGTGAGGTTGACTAAGGAGGAAAAGGCTAAGCTCTTTTGTGAGCATTGTCAAGTTCATGGTCATGCTATGCAGAGTTGTTTTAAACTCCATGGATACCGTGACTGGTACAAGGAGTTTAAGGAGAGCAGTAGATTTGGTGGCAAGCCAACTGCAAATATGGTGGAATCAGTTGCAGGAAAGCCAAAAAATGGTCCAGACTGTAAGAAGAAGGCTCCTCTTACATATATATCTAATCTGATTCAGCAGGAGATTGCTAAATTTATGAACACTAAGCTGAGTTCTGGATTTCCCTTCTCTCACACTAAGCCAGAAAATGGTCTAGACTGCCTTCTCTCACAGTAGTAATCATGCTACAAATTTGTTTGATCTTGTACATATTGATGTGTGGGGACCCTACAATGCCACTTCAATTTTAAATACACCTTATATGTTGAGTATTGTGGATGATTGTAGCAGACGGACTTGGATTTACTTAATGAGTCACAAGAGTCAAGTACCTCATTTCTTGCTTACTTTTGTGAACTTGATATCAAATCAATTTGGAACCACTGTTAAGACCTTCCGCAGTGATAATGGGACTGAGTTTTTGAATCAATCTTGCAAACAAATTTTTGAAACACATGGTATTCTCCATCAAACTTCCTGCACCTATACACCCCAGCAGAATGGGGTGGTTGAACGGAAGCATAGACAATTACTGAACATAGCCAGGGCCTTGATGTTCCAGTCCAATCTTCCTTCTTATTTCTGGCCATACTCACTCCTCACCTCAGCCTATCTTATAAATAGACTTCCCACTTCTTCTTTGCAATGGAAAACACCTCATGAAATTCTGTACAACAAAACCCCAGATTACACCCTCTTAAAACCATTTGGTTGTCTAGCTTTTGCTACTAATGTCCTGCCACAGAAATCTAAGTTCACATCTAGAGCTAGTAAGTGTATTTTTTTGGGCTATGTGACTGGAAAAAAGGGCTATAGATTATATGATCTTGAGTCTAAAACCATCCTTATTTCAAGAGATGTTGTTTTTTTCTGAAACTTCTTTTCCTTTCCAAGCTGTTTCCACTCCTACCTACCTCGATCCCTTACCTATACCTATTCGCAATCCCCGATTTCGATCATCACATTGCTCCTCCTTCATTAACTTCCCGACACTCTCGCACACCCTCATTCCTCTCCTCTCCCTCTCAGGAGGAGCACTTGAATTACTCAGAAACCAGCCTGGTTATCAGATTTTGTCACCAATAGTGCAGTCCCACTACCTCTCCCAGCAACACCTAGCTTGATCACAGGTACTACTTCTCATTCTTATCCTATTTCTACTTTTCCTTTCCTTGTTTCACCTTCTTTGCATAGCACATATGTTTCCTTCTTGTCCAATGTATCCTCTATCCAGGAGCCTACTTCATATGTTCAAGCCAGTCACATGCCTGCTTGGGTGGAGGCAATGCAGCAAGAGCTCGTTGCATTGGAGAGTAATCATACATGGGATGTGGTTGATTTACCCCCTGGGAAGAAGCTTATAGGCTGTAAGTGGGTGTTCAAGACCAAAATGATGCCTGATGGCACTGTGGACATGTATAAGGCCCGTTTGGTGGCAAAGGGATTTCATCAGGTTTATGGAGTGGATTATCTTGATAGTTTTTCTCCTGTAGCTAAAATGGACACAGTCAGGGTGTTATTGGCAGTGGCTACCATGCATAAATGGCCTATCCATCACCTAGACATCAACAACGCTTTCTTGCATGGTTACTTAGATGAAGATATATATATATATGTCACCTCCTGAAGGTTATTCTAAAGCCTCTCCTGGTCAAGTATGTCATTTGAAGCGTAGTTTATATGGCCTCAAGCAAGCTTCGAGGCAATGGAATGCTGAATTTTGCCTTAAACTCCAGGCTTATGGTTTTGTGCAATCCGCTCATGATCATTGTTTGTTCTATATGATTTCCGACACCAGATGCTTGGCTTTGGTGGTGTATGTTGATGGTGTTTTATTGGCTGGTTCTCATGAGAGTGATATAGAGGCTCTCAAGCTGTATTTGGACAGACTTTTTACAATTAAGGACTTGGGGTATGCTAAGTACTTCCTTGGTATTGAACTTGTTCGGGGTACTGCTGGTCTTTATCTCAATCAACGAAAATATGTCTTGGACATTCTTCAGGATGCCCATATGCTTGAGTGTAAACCTGCCTCCACTCCCTTGCCTCCTGGTTTGAAGTTAATGGCTACGTCTGGGACTCCTCTACTTGATCCTGATAGGTACAGACGCCTTGTTGGACGGTTGCTTTATCTCAATATGACCAGGCCCGATATTACATATAGCGTCCAACACTTGAGTCAATTTGTCACCTCTCCTACTACTGCGCATTGGGATGCTGCTACTCATGTCCTTCGGTATCTCAAGGGCTCTCCTTCCATTGGTTTGTTTTATCCCTCCTCTGGGTCTTTTACTTTGGAGTCTTATAGTGATGCCGATCGGGGTGTCTTGTCAAGACACGGCGTTCTTTTGACAGGGTATTGTGTCTTTCTTGGCGGTTGTGCAGTTGCGTGGAAGACCAAGAAGCGAGTCTGACGGTCTCTAGGTCCTCCGCCGGTGAATATAGAGCCTGGGGGAGTCTGGTTTGTGAATTACAATGGCTTTCCTATCCGTTGGGCCGATTTGCGATTAAGTTTCCCACTCCTATTTCCTGTGGTGTGATAACAAGCTGCTCTCCACATTGTGGAGAATCTTTTTTCATGAACGCACTAAGCACTTGGAGATTAATTGCCACTTAGTTCGGGATAAGTTCAAGAAGGGGTTCGTTCTTCCTCAGAAAATTGGATCTTCTTCCCAGCTTGCTGACATTTTTACTAAGCCTTTGGGGGTGTTTGTGTTTCGTTCTTTTGTGTCCAAGCTGGGAATGGTTGATGTTCACCATTCTCCAGCTTAAGGGGGGGCTGTTGGATATTGTGTCTGTTGGGCTATTGGGCTGATAAGTCTTTGGATATTGTGTCTGTTGGGCTATTGGGCTGATAAGTCTTTTGGGCTGGTTAGTTGTTATTAGCTGGTTGAGTTGTCATTTTGTGGCTCACGTTTTCTACTCGAGTTGCTGGATATAAATACCCAACTGTATCACACAGTACGAATGAAGTTAGTTACAATTTTTGGCAGAATGGTTTCATTTCCCCTTTCCTTTTTTGTCATCTTCTTCGTTAGATGCTTTGCTGCAAGCTCAACTTGAACAGAAACACATGATCAAGTATTCCTTTTTACAGAATAAAACCCAACAGAATTGAGAATGTGTGTTTGTAAGAAAGAATACAGTTCCATATCATTTTCCTTCTCTATGCTTTGTTAGCCTTCAAAACATACTTAAAATGTCGTCCGTAAATATGTGAAGCTGCGCTTTGTAGGTCAAAAGCTTCAAATCACCTGTCACAACAAAAGACGATCAATCAGAAGTGGATTCAATGGGGCATGAACATTTAAGACAATCGAAAACAAATGTACAGATAAATATGCCCTGTTTCCATGTTCTCAACGAGCGATGTTTATTTGCCCTTGTGTAAGAGATAATATCAATTTCCCCAATATGCTAGAGTCACATCGAGCATTTTTGAGATCGGTACCTCTTTTCTTAAAGGTGTATTAGTAAAAATCGCTAATTGAAGCATACATTTATGCAAAAGCGAAATTTTTAAAAATACAAATAAAAATTATTGAACTACATTGTTAGTACGAGAGGAAAAGCTAACTAACATGCCTAGGTAATGTCTGGCAACTCGTAAAGTTAGATTCACTAAGATCAACTATGGCCTAAGAAACTTGCCGCAGATAGAATCCTGATTATCTGTGCCTCAATATTTTCGCTCTTCCTCTCTTTATTGACTTTTAACAAAGAGTCCGTCAGATTTTTGGCCTTTTCTCCGTAGCAAAATGTTTCTTAGCCATGTTTTTCAAAAACATGTCTTTTAGCCATTTTTGAGTTCAAATGTCCACTTAACCCTTTTTTTCATTTATGGGGACCGGTACATAACTGGGTATCGAGTTACATGACATGGTACAGTTATGCAACTCGATACCGAGACATATAACTCGCTACCAAGTTATGTAACTCGGTACCGAGTTATGTACCACATCAATTTTTTGAAAAATGGCCAAGTACTTCACCAGAGAATACATAAAGAGTATGACTGTCAGTTTTTAGTCAAAATAGCTTAAAAAAATATTTTTGGAAACACGCGACTATTTTTCATTTTTACAAAACAGAAATGGTCAATTTGGCCTATTACCACTTTATCAAATAATGAAAAGTGTTTTATCAACTACCTAGAAATTGAATCACCGTGAGTTAAAAATGAATTAGAAAATATTTAGTGGTTCACCTTGTTGAGTATTATTTTTTCATATGACATTCTATCACAAAAGAAGAAATATTATAGTCGAGTAAATAAATGTTTTTTAAGGTTCCCTGTTAAATCAAGTTACTAAATAACTAAGAGTACCAAATACAAGTTTGATGTTGAATAATAATAGAACCAAATTAAGATTCAACAAAATCATATTGGTTGAATCTGTTCTTCCCTAGACCAATAATCCAACTGGAACAAGTCAGCTTGTTCCTTAAGTTCTCAAACTCACCCTAAAGTAAAGAAGAGAGATAGAGATGTCAACTATCACAGATGCACGAAAAAAATTGATCTAGATCTTTAAAATTCCAGTTAATTCCTCTACTTGTAAAACCAGGCAGGAGGGCGATAATAAATCACTGTGAATCTAACTGGTCGAAACTTAGCATATCCGCATAGTGTGATGAAATTCATTAGAACCATGGTTCAAGGAAAGCCAAAAGAACCTTTGGGCAAAGAGCAAGTCTCTTGTGAGACGGTCTCACGGATTTAAATCCGTGAGACGGACCTCCTAAGGGCTCCGTCTTGAGAACATGAACCGTGAAAATAAATTTAAAAATAATAATGAACCATGAAGAAATAAAAATAAACCCTAAAAACATGAACCATGAAGAATAAACCCGAAAAAAAAAATAAACCAAAAAAATAAAAAATAAACCCTAAAAAAAACTAAAAATCCTAAAAACTCAAATCAATTAAAAATAAACCCAAGAAACAAAATAAACCCTAAAAAACAAATATAAACCCTAAGAAAAATAAAATTTGAAAAAAAAAAACCTTTAAAACTTTGTGTAAGGGCTCCGTCTCACGGATCTAAATCCGTGAGACCGTCTCACGCAAGTTTTTGCCCGGAGCAAGCCTCTTGTGAGACGGTCTCACGGATCTAAATCCGTGAGACGGACCTCCTAAGGGCTCCGTCTTGAGAACATGAACCGTGAAAATAAATTTAAAAATAATAATGAACCATGAAGAAATAAAAATAAACCCTAAAAACATGAACCATGAAGAATAAACCCAAAAAAAAAATAAACCAAAAAATAAAAATAAACCCTAAAAAAACTAAAAATCCTAAAAACCCAAATCAATTAAAAATAAACCCAAGAAACAAAATAAACCTAAAAACAAATATAAACCCTAAGAAAAATAAAATTTGAAAAAAAAAAAACCTTTAAAACTTTGTGTAAGGGCTCCGTCTCACGGATCTAAATCCGTGAGACCGTCTCACGCAAGTTTTTGCCCTGGGGAAAATACCCAACTAATATCTCAACAATTATAGTACTACCAGTAGTACAAGTGGCAGACAAATAAAATGACCAGATATTGAAAAATCTAGCTTTGAGGGTAACAAGAGTGAAGCTGAAATCTAGTAATGGAATAAGCCTTTACCAAGAAACTAATTGAAATAAACTTAACTGGAAATTAGATTACCTGATGCAATATCTGACGTCCGGATTCTATCGTGAAAGTGGCGGTTCAGCCACCATCTGGAACGCAACCTCCAAGCTTTTCCAGATTCACCGTTCGTAAATAATTCTGGAATCTTGTTAGACTCATCTAAATATCCTTGACCATATCGATCACTGCCACAAGTGGAAACTCTATCTTCTTCACACTGAGAAAGTCTCAAAAAGCAAGATGCTAATTCCTGCCACGTGTCACATATTCCATATGAAGCATCCAAGTGCAAGGCAATCATTTCCACCAAACTCTGAGTGTCATAATCTCCTGGCGTTCGGAACACAAAAAATCATATTCAACCAATAGAAAAAGAACACTGGACAGTTTTTAGTGTACCTGTAAGAGGAGACTATATGGAAAATGATTTCAAGTCCAATAGATGAAAGTCTTATGGCAAATCCAGTAAAACAGTAAGAAGCAGTAGACCAACTTAACCCCTAGCCCAAGTATCATACTTGGTTATTTTACTTTGGAAGGGGAGGATGGACTCTTAGTGTTCAATTAACAAAACAAGTTACTGGTTACTTATACAAGTAAAATGCTACCAAAGTGTTTACTATGAGGACACTGACAAAGCTTTTGAGATATTTCCGTAGAGACTTCATCAAGACTTCCCGGTCCTGGTTTTTCCAGTCCCCTTAAAAACTAGACAATATTGGTAATAAAATGATTAGCACCTTGTCGTTTCATTGACATGGAGGAATGCCTATTTCAAGTGCACGATTTTCACTAGTAAAATGCTTATTTTGATATGGAAAAAAATTGAAGAATGTAAAAACTAAATAAAAGGCGTTAATTGAGATTGAAGAAGAGATATAAACCCACGAACAGTAGACAAGAGGCCCTTTTTCTTTTTATTTTAGTTTCGGGTAACAAGATACAGAGAACTGATGCAATGAGGTAAGCACTTGCAGACTTGTCAGATAAGTAGCATTTCAGAGTAGCATCATGCATGCTCATTGAATTGAGAGACACATTCTTGAATCAAAAATGAAACCATAAGCCTTGCCACTGAAGAGCTGTTTCTACTAAACTTCAATTGTTCACACTTAAGCAAAATCAATGATTTTAAAAGTTCAGATACATGTCCAGTAAGATGATGAACACCTAATGCTCCCACAACCTCACACCCAACCCCCTGCCCGAGTCCCCCAACCTGGAGGGGAAAAAAAAGGAGGATCTCAATATAATAATATAAAAAATGAAAAGAGTGATAAGCAATTATCATAGTCATGTTACCAAAATGTCATATCTGATTATTGGATATGCATACCTAATAATCCAAAGTTTCCAATATTAACTTTATTTGAACTTTGAAGGTGCTCTGGATAATAAAACAAGCATAATTTTTCAGAAGATATTAGTTCAAACTGATAGAGTACCACGGCGATGCATTAATATAAGTCTTGCCAAGGAGTCGCTGCATGTTGGATCCTTCTTCAAAATGTCCTCAAAGCATGTACAAAGTTTGACATAACTGCCACTATCAAAATGCTCCAAGAGACTTGCTTTCAATCTGCAGTTAGAAGAAACATATTCTGTAAATGCACATGCATGCATAGACATTTACAAGAAAAAGTTTGCAAGTTTGACAACCATATATCTGATTGAAGCTGGAGGGAACCGTAACATATTTAATGCAATCTTAGCAATGTCCTCAGATGTTACATTTTATAGGAGACAAGATAAAAGAATTGAAGGGGCGAGGGTGGAAGATTATATATTACTATCCCCCTATCTCCTGTTGATCCCACTAAAAAGTAAGTGATGTACCACTGGGATCTGTGATGCAGAAAGAGTTGTCTTCGGTGATTCCCACATCTAACATATATGGGCACCATTATGTGCACTCTACCGATTTCGGAATAATACAGTGAAACCAGTACTAGATGTTAGCCACTAATTGACTTGCAACCAAGATTATAAAAACCATTACCTAGTTTTGGCCAAATTGACTTGCAATCAAGATCATCGACAAGAACCAGTACCTAAGTTGGAGTACGGTATCAAGGTATGAGATAAAGTTTCAAGTTCATCAAGGGCCTCCTGAACCTGATCTCAGAAGCAGCATCTGGCAACATGAAAAATGTGATGGTATTTAGAGCACATGGCTTCAAAACAAATATGTTGACACAGTATAAAAGAAGGAGACTGCAACAGCATGATATTCCTTACCGGATAATAAGACGTACATCACATGATGATATAACTTACAAGCGAACATTTCCAGTAAAACTAAGAAAGATACCCCTTCTTAAATACACCCCATCATTTCCAATAAAACTGTAGCAAATACGCATAACTCTTATTCTCAGCAGCTTTGTAGAGCTACTTACATATTAAAAATATGTCATAGTTACCCAACACAATACATATAAATTATAGGACAACATCACTCACTCGCTTCCTAAATGATCAAGCATATGATGACCATCAGCTGGAGCAATATGAGGTCGACTTAACAGATACAAGAGGGAGCACTTATGATCTCTAAACTCTCAGGAATTGGGTCTGTAACCATGATTTATTAAATATATGGATAATGGTAGCTCCAAAAGGGCGCCGGGCGGGGGGGAGGGAGAGTTTTATTTTCATTATTATAGTGAAATGAAAGACATACTCAATCACCAAACAGGTATCACTTAGTACCTGTATTAATGGGTGAAGTGCCTCAACAACTGGCGGTGTTGAGTAAAGAGCAACACGTAAATACTTTAATGCACTCTTGTAGTGGTTGTTATGCAATTTTCTGTGCATATACATAGCATCCTCCAAATTCTCATGAGAACTGGGCAATTTGATAGGCAATACCCATGGTGGTAGGCCTGTACAAAATCAAAAGAGTCAGCATACAAAAATCTTCTTGGAACCATATCGCAGAATATAAGCAAAATATACCACAGTACAAAGAAGTTTTCAACTTGAACAAGGAAAAAGGTCATTTAATGTTATAGCCAGCCTAACTATAAAATACTTGCACTTTATAGGTCACAGGTGCAAGATTTGCATGTTGACAAACTGCAAAGACCAAGTTAGTCCACTCAAGATTTATAAAT
Source organism: Rehmannia glutinosa (assembly GCA_016081115.2). Taxonomy (NCBI): domain Eukaryota; kingdom Viridiplantae; phylum Streptophyta; class Magnoliopsida; order Lamiales; family Orobanchaceae; genus Rehmannia; species Rehmannia glutinosa. The sequence goes on from JABTTQ020001351.1 coordinate 355,224, forward strand.
ATAAAACTTCGTTAATCACAAAAAAATAGGCTGTATACGAAAGATAATGTAGTGAATGTAAAGCACTCCACATCACTATAACCATTAAAATGAGATTTACATTGTAAGGATTCATGTATAGGGAAATACGAGTTGATCCTATTTAACTAGGTGTAAGTGGGATATAACAATTTCTAATAATAAGAAGAAAAAAAGGCTTAATGGTATAACAACAAAATAGACAAATTCAAGAAGCATGTAGTATAACAGTTTAAATGTTAAAATCACTAAAAAAATGCACATGGTTGGTTGAATAGTTTGAGAAATTAAATTTTCTAGATTGAAGAAAAGATAATACAAACTAGGATTCACATTTTCTAGATATAGAGTAGTATACAAGTCCTTAACTGGAAGGAGCATAAGGACAAAGAAACATTGAGTAGATTCAAAACAAATGGAGCTAGAGTTACAAATAGCTGGTTCTTTTCATTTTGCATTTGTTGACGTGTCAATGTGTAACTGCTCAACTACAAACATAGTTATAGACCGACATAAAACATTAAATTGCTGCTAATTTTTCATAGATATTTATTAAAGAAAATGCTGTAGCTTCACAATAATATACCTTGAGCAGTTGATGAATAAATGGAAGTGAGAAAGGGGCAAACCTTGGGAGTAGAAAATAGAGGCATGAGGAAGGTCACCACTATAATTAGAGAAGGAATAGTCGCTATTTCCACTCGCCTCCGCTAATTTCATGTAAAACTCTTGTGGCTGAGAACTGGCAAGAGAAGTTTCCTTTTTGACATTGTCATCAACGTCTATTGATTCTTTCTGCTGGCTACCGTCGCTTCAACTACTTTATCAAAGGCAACAGAGGTATTCGAATCACACTGTAAGACAGAATTGGCTCCTGCTTCAAGAGCAGCATTGTCCTTAGAATAATCAATTGACATGCGAATGCCATCGACAGGAATTTCTGGTTGCATATAGGTGCCAGATGAGTCCAGCTCTGTCAACTGCAACTCTTTTGGAATATCGAATACCACAACTGACAAAATGCTAAGCCAACAACCAAATTTGCAACAGGGTCACTATCAAAACCACGCTCCTGCATGACACTGATCAACCGTGTAGGTAAAGAAAGCAAAGAAATGATCAACGGAATACCTAGCAAGAATAATGGAAGTTTACAAAGGTGTAGAGCATTTGAATCAGAGATTTCTTAAAAAGAAACTAAGTGTGTTAACATAAGTTATGGAGTAATGCCCCTCAAAAAAAAAAAAAAAAAAGTTATGGAGTAATGTGTACACTTTTCATTACTTCTTTATGCTAATAAAGACTAACATGGGATACTTCATACCAGTTAAAGAGGTATACCATTGCTTCAAATCTAGTGAAAACTAGTGTATTTGAAAACAAATAACCTTACCAAAGAGCAGCTTGATATGCATCCTCCATACTCCCACGTTGTAGACAAGTAAGAATAAACTCCAATTGCACATAAACCTCTCCTAGCAACAGAATTTGAATATTTTATATTAAACTAGCTTCAGAATTTCAGAATTTACAACAAATTTACAGAATTTGCATAAATACATCAGACTTTTGAAGCAGATTTCTTCTAGCCATGCACACGCACAGCCAGCACAAATGAACATTGCCGAGGTTTATCAAGGTCGAAATTTGTTTTGCTTTTTCTTTTAAATGAAACAAAATAAAATTAAAAGCAACTTCGTGACATCGACTAAAAAAATTAAACAAGATGAAAAGTGGGGTAGTCAAATTAGCACCTCATATTTTCATGATTTAGAATGAAATCGTATAGCAAGTCTCCCTCAGAAGATCATGCCAGGAGACAATCACTTATGAAAATATATTTGTATTGTACCTTTGTTGACCAATTCTTCAATTGTCCAAGCTTTTCATCCATAGCTCATAGACACCCTGGATTTTCCTTGAGCTGAAAGTTTCACCTTTTATATAATTGAAGCTCCAACGCAGCCTGCATAAATTTTGGATACGAAGTTTAGAAAACTTGTTGATAGCCCATATGTATCTCAGAAGAATTATAACTACATAATTTGGTGATTGAACATATAACAGATTGACTAATATGGTATAAACAATAATGTACGAACTTATTTACTTCATTTGATTAGGTTGCGTGCATAGCTAAGGAAAGAGCTCGTGATCTTAAATCTCCATATTATGAACAAATAGAATTGCGTGCAAAAATAAATCCATACCGAATACTTGGCACGGTTTCTTGAGATAGAATTGTCTGCGACAGTCGCTTGGATCAAGACGCTTAACACGCCACTCGCCTCCGGCCAGTTGTGCCGCCGAGTGAGCTTGTTGAGAGCCGCCACAGCCTGTTCGGTGCTGATGTCGCAGGCTTTCGCCGACACATTGCAAACTCCCAATGCCTTTCTTCAGGCAATAGCTGGGCATGTAGACCGACAACAGTGCCCCTTTGATTTTCTTTCTTTCGATGATGGTTTCCCGGCGCCGTGGTCCTCGAACTCATGAAGCTTTTTGGGGGTTTTCGGTTGATTTTCGTTGGCGTTTCGGCCTCTTGGTTCTCGTGTTTGGGCTCCAAAAAAACCTCTTCGGCCATGGGAAGGCAATTTGGTAATTAAGCACTGAAGGCGGCGGGAGAGGTTGACGGAAATAGGACGAGGGGAGGAACTGCCGCTTCCGGTGGCGGAGAACCCTGAAAATCAGCCGCAACAAATCTCAAGTTTCGGGTTTATACCTCCCGGGTTCCGAATAGGTCAGTTGTACTTCGCCCCTGTAAAGTTTAGAATTATCATATTAACCCCCGAAACTTTTAGATAAGTTTCTTATCACCATAGTATAGTATATATTGCAATTTGGCCACATCCCGTTTGATAGGACACATTTTCC